>VZQC01013164.1:942341-997094 GCA_009823505.1 Rhizomys pruinosus | reverse complement strand
TGCCTCTGCCTCCCAAGTGCTAGGATTAAAGGCGTGCGCCACCACGCCCGGCATTTATTTATTTCTGTATGTGTATCAATGTACTGTCTGCATGCAAGTTTGTGCACCCGTGTCGTGCAATGCCGTGGAGGTCAGAAGAGGGTGTCGGATTCCCCTGGAACTGGAGTTCTCCTGGAATTGGAGTTTCAGACGGTTCTCGGCCACCATGTGGGTGCTGGGGATCGAACTCAGGTCCTCTGTAAGAGTGGTCGGCGCTCTTAACCGCTAGGCCATCTCTCCCTCCCCACAATTACAATACTTTAAAAGCTCAATGTTCTTTAAAATAGCTCAAAGTTTCTCAACTGTAGAAAAAAAAAATCAGTTACATAACTTATTTCAGAAGGGAAGAACTGGACACACATAAGTAAAACCAAAGTCCAGCACTGTAGTTTAATGTCAGACACCTGGGATGAACTCATGATCTTCTGAGCTCCTGAGAGCTTAGGTAGTCACACTTCTCTGGCTCTGTAGTTGAGATTTGGGGAACTAAGCCATGTAGCAAGTGAGTATCAGGTGACCCTTGCTCACAGAACTTCATGAAACATGTAAACTAAGTCTAGTAGGATTCAAGATCAGTACCACTTCTGAAGGGTGACAGTAGGCCTAGGAGAGTGTGAGATCTGGGAAAGACCTCAGTGAAGAGGGGACATTTGTATTAGCACTTGGAGAGCTGGCTGGTTGAAGTTTCCTCTGTATTGACCAGTGGCCCTGTTCTATCACAGATATAATTCTTGTGTTTGTGTATGTTTATATTTTCAGTAAACCTTTATATTCTTCACTGATAACTTAGCCTTTGACTAAAGATTCTCAAATTCTGAGACTGCCATTAAATAGCAACTGCCAAAACTTGTTGTTTCATTTTCAGTCTTTAGGAGTTATACAGGCAGTTCATGAATACTTTCACTTTGTGAAAGAGTAACCCAGAGTAAAGCAGGAAGGGCTCCTCTGCTTTCCTCACCTTTCCCCAGTGGTAAACACTTGGTGTGTGGCTGTGCTGTTTGGTTTAAATGTCTTATTTCTTTAAAGACTTGTTTTTTGTTTTTTGTTTTTTTTTGTCTTTTTGAGACAGGATCTCCCTTTAGTCCCAGCTGGCCTGGAGCTCACTCTGTAGACCAGGCTGGCCTTGAACTCACAGAGAAAGACTTATTATTTTTAATTATGTGTTTATGTGTACATCTCTCTGTGGTTGTGTGCACATGAGTGCAAATGCCTGTGGAGGCCAGGCACATCAGATGAATTTGGGTCTTCTGCAAGAGCAGTATGTGCTCTTAACTGCTGAACCATTTCTCCAGCCCCTGTTTTGCATATTTTTAAACAGATTGAAAGCTCAGACTACATTTTTTAATTTAATTTGTGTTTTGGAGGTTTTTTTCCATGTCAGCATGTATAGATTATTTAGGTTTTTTTTTTTTTTTTTTGTCTTTTTTTGAGACAGGGTCTCCCTGTAGCCCCAGCTACCACCCCAGCATAAATTACTTAGTTTTAAAAACAATTGTTTAGCATTAACTTAACAATGATGTACCATCGAGCATGAAAGTACACATTTATAAATCTTTCCATAGATCGATTCTTGGAAATGGAATGCTAGGTCAAAAAACTTTGTCTGTCTGTCTGTGTCTCTCTCTCTCTCTCTCTCTCTCTCTCACACACACACACACACACACACACACACACACACACACACACACTCTCTGTACAGAATGTGTGTTCTAGTTGGCATTCAGTTGCTGTGAGAGAACACTTTGACCAATACCAACAGGGAAGAAAGGGTTTATTTGGCTTATATCTCCCAGGTCACGAAGTTAATCACTAAGGGAATCCAAGGTAGGAACTCAGGGCAGGAACCTGGGGGCAGGAGCTGAAGCATAGGCCTTGGAGGAATGCTGCTTGCTTGCTGGCTTGCTTTCCCTGGCCTGTGCTCAACCTGCTTTCTTATATAATACAGGACCACCTGCTCAGGGGTGGAACCACCCACAGTGGGCTGGGCCCTCCTGCATTTCTCAACAATCAAGAAAATGCCTCAACAGTCATGGCCAGAGGCCAGTCCAATGGAAGCAATTCTTCAATTGAGGCTCTAGGTGTGTCAAGGTGACAACTTAAGTTATCCGACACAATGTGTCTCAAAATTACAGAATGTGTGCCTATACACATACATGAATGCATCTTTTATTTTTGTTGGGATGTAATTTTTTTTTTTTGAGACAAGATTTCACTGTTTAGCTTTGGCTAGCCTGGAACTCAATATGTAGAGCAGACTGGTCTTGAACTCAGAGATGTGCTTACTTTTGCCTCCTGAATGCTGGGATTAAAGGTGTGTGCTACAACACCTGTTGGGATGTAATTTATACATGATAAAATGCACCCCTTTAAAATGTATAGTTCTGGGGGCTGGAGAGATGGCTCAGCAATTAAAAGCACTGACTGCTTTTTCAGAGGACCTGGCTTCAATTCCCAGCACTTACATGACAGCTAAGAACCGTCTTGGGCCAGGCATGGTGGCCCATGCCTTTAATCCCAGCACTTGGGAGGCAGAGGCAGGCAGATCTCTGAGTTCAAGGGCCAACTTGGTCTACATAGCAAGCTCCAGGCCAGCTGGGACTACAGGGAGACCCTGTCTCAAAAAGACCAAAAAAAGCCGGAAGTGGTGGCACACGCCTTTAATCCTAGCACTCTGGAGGCAGAGGCAGGCGGATCTTTGTGAGTTCAAGGCCACCTTGGTCTCCAGAGTGAGTTCCAAGTCAGCTGGGGCTACAGGGAGACCCTGTCTTGAAAAGACCAAAAAAAAAAATTATAGTTCTGCCAGGTACAGTGGTGACACATGCTTTTAATCCCAGTACCTGGGAGACAGAGACTGGGCAGATCTCTGAGTTAAGGCCAGCCAAATGTACATAGTTCTAGGCCAGCTGGGGTCACATAGACAAAAGCTACCCTGTCTCAAAATATGCAGAAGTGCCAGGAGTCTTTCCTAATACTTGTACAGAAAACAGTATCTGCATATGTATATGTATTTGGTTAGAAGACAACTACTCTGCCCTCCACTTATTTGCGATATAGAAACATTCTGCACCTGGTTGAGTATCTTTGTACCTGATATCTTATATCTTGACTATAGCTTCATGTCAGAGTGCAGTGATCTTCTAAGTCCTTTTGTCTCCTTCCTCCATCCTCCCCCAGCTCTCTCTGCAGATATACTAGAAACCCACAAGGCTATTGAAAGGAAGTGTCTAAAAAAAAAAAACAACAAAACAAAAAAAGAAAGGAAGTGTCAGAGCTAGCATAAGCAAAGATGAGGCTGGGAGCGAGGGCTTGGGCTTGGAGTAGGAGGGAACGAGCTCTGTGACCCCCTAGAAGAAGACAAAGAAGGTAGAGGGGAGGACATGGATGTTGATGCGTGGAATAGTGTATATGAAGACTTGCAGGGGGTGCGTGTTGAAGAGGTGAGTCTTTTTAGCAGCTAGAATATATCTCAACAGCTGGAGGCACTTTCTCTGTCTTCCTCCCTCCCTTTCTCCCTCCCTTTCTCCCTCCTTCCCCTCCCCTAGGGATTGAACCTAGGGTCTCTGTATATTCTATTAAAATGCTCTGTCACTAAGGTATATCTCCAGCCCTCTTTTTTAACCTTTTATTTCCTTTCTTTTTGAGGCAGGGTTTTACAGATTGTCCAGGCCAGCCTTCAATCTGCTCTGTAGCCTAAGCAGGCCTTGAACTTGTGATCTTCCTGCCTTAGCTTCTTAAGTAGCAGAGATTACAGGCCTGAGTCACCAGACTTGCTCTGACACGGATTCCTGTTAGATTTAACTCTGGTTCTGTTTATAATGTGTCCTCTGCGCATCTGCATGCTGTGTTCATTGAGAATGAACAGCTTGACTGCCCTCTGCAGGGCTGAGACCAACGACCTTGTGATTAGCTTCTTTATAGTTATGAAATGAAATTCTAGAACAACACATTTGAAAAAAATTAAAGCACTGTGAGGTCCTGTGAAAAAAGAAGACACATATAAGACACACAGTATTTCAATAGGTAAATGGTCAGGTATGACTGCACTAACAAAACATAACTTCCTCATAACTTTGCAGAAAGTTCTCAGGTCAGTGATCAGGACCACTCCCGCTGACAATTGTAGGGTGAAGCCACTTTGTTTAAGCCAGGCTGTCTTACTAAAACTACTTTGTTTCTATTTTAGAAAAGTGCTATAGAGTTCATTTTCATTTGCCATATCGATGGCAGTTCTTGGATGGAGGCAAATGGAAGGATTTGGACAAAATGGAGCTTATTGAAGAAGCATATAGCAATCCCAGTAAAGACAGGTAGGAAAATGTGTACCTTATCTCTGCTTTGTGATTGGCCTTTTGTGTGCAGTATAAGGGATTTAAGTTTGTTTGTTTGTTTATTGTTTGTTTGTTTATTTATTTATTTATATGTGTATGAATGTACTGTCTGCATGTAGGTTGGTGCACCCATGTCAGAAGAGGGTGTTGGATTCCCCTGGAGCTGGAGTTAAAGATAATTCTCAGCCGCCATGTGGGTGCTGGGGATCGAACCCAGGTCCTCTGCAAGAGCAGTTGGTGCTCTTAACTGCTAGGCCATCTCTCCAGCCCCATGGGATTTAAGTTTAAACAATAGTAGGTGCATGCCCAAGAACACACACTCTTTCTCTGTTTCTCTGTTTCTTTGTTTCTCTCTCTCTCTCTCTCTCTCTCTCTCTCTCTCTCTCTCTCTCTGTCTCTCTCAGCAGTTTTATCTGGAGGTAGAATTCCATGTTTATGGCAGCTTGGTATCTTTGTTTTCTCACCTTCTGTGAGGGAGAGCTATGGGAAGGGAGAAGATCTACCAAGACAAGTAACCTCAGTTGCTGCTGGGATTGATCACATACATAGTTATTCATTATTACAAATAATAAAAAAAAACCCCAAACCCCCCCAAAACAAAGAAAAAACCCAAATAATCAAGAGGTGATGGTTTGGGAACTGGATTGATCACATACATAGTTATTCATTATTACAAATAATAAAAAACAAAAACCCCAACCCCCCCCCCCAAAAAAAACCAAAAACCCCAAATAATCAAGAGGTGATGGTTTGTGAACTGTTAGCCTTTTCTGTAAATTCATACAGCTAAGCTGTTTAACTTTGAATGTTCTGTATGGGTGCTGGGAACTGAACTTGGGTCCTGTACAGGAGCAAACAGTGCTCTTAACCTCTGAGCCCTGTTTCGAGTCCCTATTTTTAATATTTTGAGTTTGGGATTTATTTTTTATTTGTGTGTGTGTGTGTGTGTGTGTGTGTGTGTGTGTGTGTGTGTCAGTGTCTGAGTGCACACTCCTGTGGAAGCCAGAAGAAGGTGTCAGATCCCTTTGAGCTGAAGTTACATATGGTTGTGAGCCACCCAAAATGGGTGCTAGAACCTGAACTCTGATCCTCTACAAAAATAACAAGTACTCTTAACTGCTGAATCATCTCTCCAGGCTCCTAAAAATGATTTGTGACTACTGTTTGAGTTCTAAAATATTATTTTTTTTGGTCTTTTTGAGACAGGTTCTCCCTGTAGCCCCAGCTGTCCTGGAACTCACTCTGTAGACCAGGCTGGCCTTGAACTCACAAAGATCCACCTGCGTCTGCCTCCTGGGTGCTAGGATTAAAGGCATGCGCCACCATGCCTGGCAAGTTCTAAAATAATTTTAAACTTTGAGTGCATATTTGGAAATTGCATATTTATAAAAATTAAATGGCTCAGATACCACCCATAATCTTTCTGTTTTAGGCATATTTCAGACAGTGGTGTGCACAAATATTAAGTATACAACTCAGTGACTTGATGATGCATTCACTTGTGGAGCTGCTGGTATGAGAGGTGGAGTAGTCTCATCACCCAAGAAGGCTCCTCATCTACCCCACTCTCCCTGGCTGTCACGGTCTAACCGCGTAGACACGTTGAACCATTAGCGTGTACTGCTATGCCTGGAGTCTAGCTCAACACTTTTTTTTCCCCTTTTCCTTGTAAAATATTTTTGTTATTTTTTGAGATAGGGTCTCACTGTGTAGCCCAGGCTGGTCACAAACTCTTATCTTCCTGCTGGAACCTCTTGAGGGCTAGTATTAGAGGTGTACCACCAAGCCTGGCCTCACATTGTTTTGGGACAGCCTTCTGTGTAAACATGTGTGTTTTCCTGGAGTGGATTTCTAGAGGGGAACCGTAGGGAGGCAGGATGCATATGTCCTCAGTTTTGTTGGATGGTGCCAGGCTGCTTTCCAAGGTGATTGTGCCACTTTCCACTCACATTAGTAATATTTAGTGACCTGTCCTCTTAATACTAGTATTTTGGGATATCTGCATGTCTGGAATATAAGATGGCTTTCTCAGTTTGCATAGCCCTGATTGCCAGTTAGGAAAAACTTGTCTCCATGCGTCCATTGTCTGTTTTTGCTTTCTTTTGCAGAAGAGTGTCTATCTTTAACCCATTTTGGGAGTAAGGACAGCTGTGTTTTTAACTGTTTATTTGAGGAATCTTCTATATTTCTAGATATTAAATGTCAGTTAAATAAGCTCTTCTAGTCAGTTTATGGTATCATTTAATGAAGATAAATATTTATCCACCTTTTCCTTTGGTGTTTTTTTGTTTTTTGTTTCCCTTTTTGAGACAGGGTCGTCTTCTAGCTCCAGCAGACCTTGAACTCACAGAGATCCTCCTGCTCTGCCTCCTGAGCTCTGGGATTAAAATGTGTGTCCCACCATGCCTGGCTCCTTTATGGTTTTTTACTTTATGTGCTTAAGAATTCTTCCTTTATCCCAAGAACACAAAGAAATTCTCTTGTTTTTTTTTTTTCTAGAAGTATTAACATTTTAAATACAGCACTACGGAGAAAGCTATTTTACATTCCAGACTAACATGCAGATGTCCGAAAATACCAGTATTAAGGGGACATGTCACTAAATTTTGCTAGTGTGAGTAAAAAATAGCACAATCATCTTGGAAGACAGTATGGTATCATCTGACAAAACTGAGGACATATATAAACTATACATATGTATATGTATGTGTATGTATTGGTTGGTTGATTGGTTTGTTTGGTTTTTAGAGATGTGGTCTCCTTATAGTCCCAGTTAGCCTAGAATTTGCTATGTACACCAAGGCTCACACAGATTTGCCTTCTTCTGGCTTCCATTAAATACATTATATTTAAACCCTATTTATTTATTTATTTATTTATTTATTTATTTATTTATTTATTTTTGTCTTTTTGAGGCAGGGTTTCCCTGTAGTCCTAGCTGACTTGGAACTCACTATGTAGACCAGGCTGGCCTGAAACTCAGAGATCTGCCTGCCTCTGTCTCTTGGGTGCTATGATTAAAGGTGTGCACCACCACATCCAGCAAGTATATTTTAATCATAACCAAATAATCAGATTAGGGGCTGGAGGGATGGCCTAGCGGTTAAGAGCGATGACCGCTCTTGCAGAGGACCCGGGTTCGATCCCCAGCACCCACATGGCGGCTGAGAACCGTCTGTGACTCCAGTTCCAGGGGAATCCGAGACCGTCTTCTGACCTCCGCGGCATCGCACGACACGAGTGCGCAGACCTGCATGCAGACAATACATTCATACACATAAAAAA
This sequence comes from Rhizomys pruinosus, assembly GCA_009823505.1. Taxonomy (NCBI): domain Eukaryota; kingdom Metazoa; phylum Chordata; class Mammalia; order Rodentia; family Spalacidae; genus Rhizomys; species Rhizomys pruinosus. Next base: position 989,442 of record VZQC01013164.1, on the reverse strand, counting down.
AAAAAAATCTTTAAAAAAAAAAATAATCAGATTAATTAAAGTCCAAATAATCAGGTTAATTAAAGTGAGTTTGAGGCCAGCCTGGTCTGCATAGTGAGTTGGCCAGCCAGGTTACATAATGAGACACTGTCTTAGAAAAAAAAAAAAACAAACAGGGCTGGAGAGATGGCCTAGCGGTTAAGAGCGCCAATTGCTCTTGTAGAGGACCCGGGTTTGATCCCAGCACCCACATGGCGGCTGAGAACCATCTGAAACTCCAGTTCCAGGGGAATCCGATACCGTCTTCTAACCTCTGCGGCATTGCACGACATGGGTGCACAAAGCTACATGCAGACTGTACATTCATACACATAAATAAATAAAATTTTAAAAAATTAAAAAAATAGTAAATATATAATTAATACGTAACATAAAATTGAACATACTAACCATTTCAAAGGTACAGCTCAGTGGCATTTAAGTACATTCATATTGTATAACCATAACAACCGTTCATTTCCAGAAGTTAGGTTTTTCTTTTTTTGTATTTTTGAGACAGGGTCTCCTGTTAGTCCCAGCTGGCCTGGAGCTTGCCTGTAGACCAGGCTGGCCTTGAACTCACAGAGATCCACCTGCCTCTGCCTCCCCGAGTGCTAGGATTAAAGGCATGCGCCACCATGCCCGGCCAGAAGTTAGTTTTTTAAAAACCATCAAAAGAAATTTCAATTAAAAAAAAAAAAAGAAATCCCAATTTGGCAAAATGTTGATATCTCATATAAGTCTGTTTCTGGCCTCTGGTCAGCACCACACTGTCCTTGTTGGAGTTTTATACAAAGTTCTGGCATCTGGTAAGGCAAACAGTCTTCATTCTTTAAAAATTTTTGATTCTTGACATTTTGCTCTTTAGGAATTTTTAAATCAGCGTCCACAAACAACTGTGCTGTAATTTTTTTTTTTTTTTGGGTCTTTTCGAGACAGGGTCTCCCTGTAGCCTCAGCTGTCCTGGAACTCACTCTGTAGACCAGGCTAGCCTTGAACTCACAAAGATCCACCTGCCTCTGCCTCCTGAGTGCTAGGATTAAAGGCATGCGCCACCAAGCCTGGCTGTAATTTTTTTTAATTTTATTTATTTTTTAAATTTTTATTTATTTTTTATGTGTATGAATGTACTGTCTGCATGTAGGTTTCTGCACCCATGTTGTGCAATGCTGCGGAGGTCAGAAGAGGGTGTCGGATTCCCCTGGAGCTGGAGTTCTCCTGAAATGGGAGTTTCAGACGGTTCTCAGCCGCCATGTAGGTGCAGGGGATTGAACCCGGGTCCTCTGCAAGACCAGTCAGTGCTCCTAACCATTAGGCTATCTCTCCAGCCCCTAATTTTATTATGTGTATGAATGTACTGTCTGCATGTAGGTTTGTGCACCTGTGTCATGTAATGCCGCAGAGGTCAGAAGATGGTGTTGGATTCCCCTGGAACTGGAGTTAAAAGTTCTCAGCTGCCATGTGGGTGCTGGAGATCGAACCAGGGTCCTCGCAAGAGCAGTTGGTGCTCTTAACTGCTAGGCCATCTCTCTACCCGCAACTGTGCTGTAATTTTAAGTCAAAATTATATTGACTTGTGAGTTTGGGGGAGAATTGATAGCTTTGTGTCTGATACTTTCTTTTTTTTGGTTGATCTTTTTGCGATAGGGTCTTCCTTTAGTCCCAGCTGGCCTGGAAGGCTCACTATGTGGACCAGGCTGGCCTTGAACTCATAGAGATCCACCTGCCTCTGCCTTCGAGTGCTGGGATTAAAGGCGTGCACCACCATGCCTGGATTTTAAAAATTATTTTATATGTATGAGTGTATTGCCTGCATGTGTATAAGTGCACTTGCGTTGTGCAATGACCTTGAAGGTCAGAAGAAAGCCTTGGATTCATTTGGAACTGGAGTCATGGATGTTAGCTGCTAAGTGGGTGCCAGGAATCGAACCTGGGTCCTCTGCAGGAGCAACCGGTGCTCTTAACCACTGAGCCATCTCTCTAGTCCCTGGTTCTATTTGTTTTTGTCAGCTATATTTTCTCATGGTGTTTGTTTCTACACATGTTCTGTGATTTGGTTTTTAGCTTATGTTTGATGAAACTTTATTTATTGAAATTCTTGTGAGGCATATGTTGAAGGTGAATTCCTTCAGAGAACCTGTGTTTGCTTTTTTAGGGAACCACTATCTCTAAAGCTAGTTCTCATATGGAAATGTGAATCAGCCTAAAGCCTATGTGAGCTTGAGTCCTTGGGAGTTTTTTCTTTTTTCTCTAGACCCAAGTAAAAGCAGGTGAATTTCCTTCCTGACTGCCTTGGCAAGGTGGGTCGTCCGAGGCCGTGGGGTTGTGTTTTTTGTGGCTGTTTTTGGAACGACAGGGTGGGGTCTCCCTGTGCCCCAAAAGCTTGTCGGGAAAAAATAAAAACGCACTTTATGCTAAAGACCAGGCTGGACTTGAACTCACAAAGGATCCAAGGGCCTTGCTCTGCATTCACAAGTGCGGCCCCCCACACATGCCCGGCATCCTCACGAGTCACTTTACTAAGGGGATTGTAGCATCAGGATGGACAAGGTGTTTTAACAACAGAAGGTGATTGTTGGCTATGCGATGCAGCCATGCCAAGTTAACTTTACTCCCCCTACCTCCTCCTACCCTTCCTCGCCATCCTTTCCCCGACGCTTTCCCCTCCCTGCTTATTTTTTCCAGACTGGGTCTTATGTAGTGCAGGCTGGCCTCAAACTCACTGTAGCTGAGAATTACCTTGAACTTCGGATTCTGCCTCTATCTTCCAAGTTCTAGGATTATAGGCATGTGTTATCCTGGGTGACTAGAAGTATCTTTCTTGAGCTGGGCCTAGTGGTACAGATCTTTAATCTCAGCTACTTGGGGAGGTGAGGCAGGAGAATCACAAGACTTAATGGCTCTGTGTTAAAGTAAAAAATGAAAAGAGAAGCTGGGTGTAGTGGCACACAACCTTAATCCAGCAATAGGGAGGCAGAGGCAGGTGGATTTCTGTGAGTTCAAGGCCAGCTGGTCTACATAGTGAGTTCCAGGACAGCTGGGGCTACAGGGAGACCCTGTCTCAAAAAAAAAAAAAAGCTGGGATGTAGCTTAGCAGAGGATCACTTGCCTCACATATGGGAAGGCTTCAGCACTGGAGGGGGGGGGGAGGTCACTTTTCTGATACTTGACCTCTTACCCAGATACTGCATTTGTGGGTTGTTTGTTTGCCTGGGCTGCTAAAAACACTGCTCTCAGTTTCCTTTTTGGTTTTCCACATCTCTCCCCACCTTCACCTTTGGCCTTTGTGCAATACCCCATTTAGAAGAGAGCCTGTTCTAGTGGCCAACCATGTATAGGCTGTGTAGCCAGACTAAACCTCACTTGCTAGCTGTTTTCCTTTAGGTATATATTAGCTTTTCTGGGCTTCTGTTTTCTCATCTGTGACATAGAGGTTACAGCTTCACCTCATACAGTTATAAAGATCTAAAGTATTTTATACTGGGGCTGGCTCCCATAGTGGGTGCCCAGTACATGTTAACTGTTATTGTTGGCTTCTAAGGGGTTCCCTTCCTTTTTGTTAGCAATGAATTTTTGTAGTGCTTTCAAACTCAAGGTAGTGTACATGCTAGTCCACTGTTTTCCCCCTAAGCTACATCTCCAGTTCTAATACTTTTCTTTTTTTTTTTTTGTCTTGAGACAGGGTCTCCCTTTAGCCACAGCTGTCCTGGAACTCACTCTGTAGACTAGGCTGGCCTTGAACTCACAAAGATCTGCCTGCCTCTGCCTCCCAAGTGCTAGGATTAAAGGCGTGTGTCACCACACCCAGCCTAATACATTTTTAAAAGGATATTTTAAACAGCGTTTTCTGTGTTTTACAGTGAGAGGATTTTCATAATAACTATTGTTTCATATTACTCTGTCTTGTTATTTTTTACATAGTTGAATTGATAATCTTGAAAAGTAGTTTGCTGGGGCTGGAGAGATGGCTCAGCGGTTAAGAGCACTGACTGCTCTTGCAGAGGTTCGCTTTCCAGCACCTACATGGTGGCTAAGAACCATCTTTAACTCCAGTTCCAGGGGAATCTGACACCCTCTTCTGACCTCCGCAGCATTGCATGACACGGGTGCACCAACTTACATGAACACAGTGCATTCATATACATAAAATAATAAGTAAATAAAAAAACTTAAACAAGAAGAAAAATGGTTTTCCTCACCTCTGGAAACATTTCTAAAAATGTGTATGACACATTTCATATTTGCAAATCTGCCATGTGTTCTCATAGTGAGGGATCTGTGTTTAATTAGTGCCATTTTAATCTGCTCATTTTCTTTTGCAGGATCATGTATACAGAGTCAGCAGCTGGCTTTCACTTTGATCATTTAGACTTTGCCTCCATGAAGTTTGGTAGTACTCTGGCTCGCCGCCTCTCCACAGCTTCCTCAGTCACCAAACCGCCACACTTCATCCTTACTACTGATTGGATTTGGTACTGGATGGATGAATTTGGTTCTTGGCAGGAATATGGAAGACAAGTAAGTGTGATGGAAAAAGGTGTTTTGTACAGGATGGAGGAGCCAGTCCAAACACAAGCACAAAGACTGTCAGGGAACATATGTGGTAGAGGCGAGGATCACGAGGTCCCAGGTCACTCACTGGCTTTGGGGGCATTAGAGCAGAAGTAGATAATTTGTAGTTTGGTTTATAGCCCTCTGTCTTTTTTTTTTTAATTTTATTTATTTTTGTATGTGTACGAATGTGCTGTCTGCATGTAGGTCTGTGCACCCGTGTTGTGCAATGCCATGGGGGTCAGAAGAGGGTCTCGGATTCCCCTGGAACTGGAGTTCTCCTGGAACTGGAGTTCTCCTGGAACTGGAGTTCTCCTGGAACTGGAGTTACAGACTGTTCTCAGCCACCATGTGGGTGCAGGGGATTGAACCTGGGTCCTCTGCAAGAACTCTTAACGGCTAGGCTATCTCTCCAGCCCAGCCCTCTGTCTTTGAATGATTAGACAGGTCTTGCTTCATGAGAATTGAATGATAAAAATAATCTTCATTGATTTTATTAAATAGGGTAGAACAATGTTTTTCATATTAATAGAGGACTCTGGAGCTTGTGCTTGGGCATACAGGTGTGTTTATGTAGCTGCAGTATAAAGTTGACTTTTCAAACTGCTTTTCTTGCCTCTTTCTGCAACTTTAGAAGGTAAGAATGTTTAAGAATATTGATTTATATTAGCAATTGATATGGAACTCACATCAGGTACCTGCCGCTGTCAGTTTATTTGAAGGTGTTCATGATGGTTAAGATCAAAGAGAATCCTGGTGACTTGAAAAGTGAAAGTATAAAGAGAACCATTTATATAGAGATCTTTCACAGTGAGAATTGATCTGTGGGGCCTGATGAATACTTGCACTCCCTGGCTTTTTGGAGGTTGTATTGAGGCTTTTGTTTATTGTTATTTTTTGGTCTTTTTGAGACAGGGTCTCCCTGTAGCCCCACCTGGCCTGGAGGTCACTTTGTAGATCAGGCTGGCCTTGAACTCACAGAGATCCACCTGCCTCTGTCTCCTGAGTGCTGGGTTTAAAGGGGTGCGCCACCACACCCGGCCTCGTTTATTATTCTTGAAGGATGCCATTTTCTCTGGCTACATTCTGATGCAAGTTCCATCTGGGCAGGACTTTCTCTTAAATTGATACAGGTCCTTCAGAAATAGTTGGCTATAAAAAGAGGTGTTGCTAGCCAGGCGTGGTGGTGCACGCCTTTAATCCTAGCACTTGGGAGGCAGAGGCAGGCGGATCTTTGTGAGTTCAAGGCCAGCCTGGTCTACAGAGTAAGTTCCAGGACAGCTGGGGCTACAGGGAGATCCTGTCTCGAAAAGACCAAAAAAAAAAAGAGAACCGTCTTTAACTCTAGTTACGGGGGAATCCGACACTCTGTTCTGACCTCCCAGGCATTGCACAACACGGGTGCACAGATCTACATGCAGACAGTACATTCATACACATAAAAAATAAATAAAATTTAAAAAAAGTTTTAAAAAAATTAGCCAGAGAAGAGGTAGTGTTGCCTAGTCAGTTAAGTAGTGCGAGAGAATTCCCTGTTGATATTTTACCATCATTTGAAAGTTTGTGTTATCTGTGCTGAAGAATTTTCCTTTTTTTTTGTATTTTTGAGACAGGGTCTCCCTTAAGTCCCAGCTGGCCTGGAGCTAAATATGTAAACCAGGTTGGCCTAGAACTCAATATGTAAACCAGGCTGGCCTGAACTCACAGAAACTCACCCTCCTCCTCTGACCTCACAAGTGACTATGATATATCAACTGCAGTGCCCACCCCATGCCCCGCGAAGATATAAATAATATTATTAATTCATTATTTATAGATTATCAAGCAAGAAAAGCATACATGTGGACGTCAGGGACAACTTTGGCAGTCAGTTCTCTGTTTATCAGGTGTTCCAGGGATCGAACTCAAATTATCAGCCTTGGTGGTGAATGCTTTTCCACAGTGAGCCATCTCACTGTCCTGTTCGAGGAATCTGAATACCCTTTTTCCATTGCTGTATCCATTACCCTGATCAGCAGGACTTGTACTTGAACACCTGGTAAACCAAAGAGAGTTTAGTTTGTCCTCCATTGCTATGACAAAACACTCTGACCAACAACAACTTGGGGAGGAAAGGGTTTATTCACTCACATCTCCTGGTCACAGTTCACGCACTTAGGGGGTCCAAGGCAGGAAACGCAGGGCAGGAACCTGGAGGCAGAGCTGAAGCACAGACCATGGAGGGAATGCTGTCTTTACTGGCTTGCTCCCCTGGCCCATGCCAGCCTGCTCTCTTACACAGTACACAACAACCCTGGCAGAGCGGAGAGGGGGAGCTGCCAAAACCGTTGGAGCCCAGAAGATCATAGTGAATCCCAGTGTCCAGCCTTGGGCTACTTTTGCTTGGACTTGGTTTTTTGGGAGTGCCTGATTCTCCCTTTGAAATAAGACAGTACTTGTTTTGGATTTTAGGCAGCCCACAGTTAAGAGACTTTTAATAGACTGAACTTTTAAGTTGTTGGGACATTTTAAGGACTGGGGGCTTTTAAGGTAGAGCTTGTACTCTTAGGTTTGTGATTAAATTGTTAACAATACTTTGGGGATAAAACTGGAAAGGTGTGGTGTTTATAGTGGATGTGTTTATGTGTCAAGTGACAAGAGGGTCAGTTTGTGCTGGATAGCTTTTAGTGTCACTATGCACATGTGGGTGTTGAGGAGCCTCAGTTGGGGGAATTGGCTCCATTGGATTGGGCCGTGTCACATCTGTGGAGTATTGTCTTGATGGTTCAGTCAGTGTGGGAGGGACCAGCCCCAAATGAGTGGTGCCACCCTGGGCAGGTTGTTGTGTACCGTATTAAGAAGGCAGTCCTGGCATGAGCCAGGAGAGCAACCAGGTGAACCAGCAGCTCCCCATGGCCTGTGCTTCAGCTCCTGCCTCCAGGTTCCTGCCCTGAGTTTCCGGCCTTGGGCTCCCTAAGTGATATGAACTGTGACTCAAGAGATGTAAGCTGATAAACCCTTTCCTCCCCTAGTTGGTGTCAGTCAGAGTGTTTTGTCACAGCAATGGAAGACAAACTAGAACACCAGGGCAGCCTTAGGAGAATCCTGTCACTTTCCTTCTGCGCCTCCCTCCCTGATGTCTCCCTGGTGACTCCCTCTTTCCCTATAACAGGACCATTTTTGAGCATGTAGAGAATATGGTTGGATTGCCCAGCATCTTTGCTTATCATCATAGGTTCTTGTCTCCATGAAGTCTCTGGGTTTCTTCCTCACAGCAGGGCACAGCACACCCTATGACTACCATCAGCAGCAGTGATGTGGAAAAGGCCTACTTGGCGTTCTGTGTCCCAGGGGCTGATGCCCAAGCAGCCACCTTGAAGTTCCAGGCTGGAAAACACAACTATGAATTAGACTTCAAAGGTAAACTCCATCACCATGAAGCAGAGTCTGGCCTGTGTGGGTGCATCTCTTCCGTATTAGCCTGGGTGCCTGGGCTGGTATAAGAAAGGAAGGAAGGGCTGGAGAGATGGCCTAGCGGTTTAAGAGTGCTGACCGCTCTTACAGAGACCAGTGGACCGTGTTCGATCCCCAGCACCCACATGGCGGCCGAGAACCGTTCTGAAACTCCAATTCCAGAGAAACTGCAGGATTTTGCCATCACGCATTAGCCCTCTTCTGACCTCCGTGCATGACTAACAATTGGGTGCACAGACCTCAGCAGACAGTACATTACACATACACATAAGAAAATTAAAAAAAAAAAAAAAAAAAAAAAAAAAAAAAAGGAGGAAGGAAGGGATGTCATCCCTGGTGTCCATTCCCGGAAAGCAGATAGACCTCTTGCAGGGACGCCAAGGAGATTGTGTTCTTGAGGCCTATGAGGAGAGGGAGCCTCCTCTGAAACATGGAGTAGGACAGGGTCACTTGAGCACAGGTATGACATATCTGAGGTTAAAAAAAAAAAAAAAAAAAAAAAAAGGAAAGGAAGGAAGGAAGGTGTAGTCCGCTCCCGAAAGCGGGATATGACCTCTCTGCAAGGGCGCCAAGAGAGATGTGAAGCTTGAGGCTATGAAGAGAGGAGCCTCCTCTGAAACATGGAGGGACAGGGTCATTGAGCACAGTATGACTATTCTGAGGGCTGTGGGCAGCTCCTTTTGTATCTGAAGATTAACCTCCGGGCCTGACAGGAGCTCTGTTATGCAATGTCCCCTCATCATTCCCAGGTATGGCATTGTACTTCATGTGCACCCAGTCAGGGGCCTTAACTAGCATGTAATAGGACACATTAATGAAAAGTTCATGTAATTTGTAGGGTGAGAGACGGCCTCAGTTTGTTAAGAAGCACTGACTAGCTCTTCAGAGGACCCAGGTTTTGCATTCAGCACCCATATGTGGCCAAACAACCTCGTCTGTAAACTTCAGTTCCAGGGGATCTGACACCCTCTCTGACCCCCACAGGCATTGAATAACATAGATGCCCTTACATGTGTGTAGGCAATATACTTGTACACATTTTTTTAGAAAGTTCTGTACTGGTAGTGTCCTGAAGCTGGGGCTCAGATGATTTTTCTGTCACCTTAGTCAATAAAAGCAGGCCAAGTGCCCATTGGGCCATGGCTTTAGTGGCTGGTTTATAAGGATTTTTAAAGTTTTAGTCTTGATATAGTTTTTCTTTCAGCTCTGTGGAGTTCACTTTTACCTGCATTTTACATTGTAGACTTGGCGTCTTCTTGGAAGTCCAGCATATTAAAGGGAGTCTGAGGGTGGGCTGGTCGCCGTTCGCTTCTCTCTTTCTTTCTTTTCTTTCTTTCTTTTTTCTTTCTTTCTTTCTTTCTTCGTTTATCTTTCTTATCTTTCTTTCTGTCTTGTCTTGTCTTTATTTCTTTCTTTCTCTTCTTTCTTCTTCGTTCTTTCTCTTTCTCTCTCTCTCTCCTTCTTTTCTCTCTCGCTCCTCTCTCTTGTCTCTCTTTCTCCTCTCTCTTTCTCCTATTTTCCTTTCTCTTCCTCCTTCTCTTCTCTCTTCTCCTCTTCTCTCTCTCTCTTTCCTCGTTCTCTCTCTTCTCTTCCTCTCTTCTTCTCTCCCTCTTTCTTTCTTTCTCTCTCTTTCTCTCTTTTCTCTTCCTCTTCTTCTCTCTCTTTCTCCTCTCCTCCTCTTTCCTTCTTTCCTCCCCCTCCCCCTCCCTCTCCCTCCCTCCCCTCCCTCCCCTCCCTCCTCCCTCCCTCCCTCCCTTCCGCATCCCTCCCTCCCCTCCCTACCCTCCCTTCCTTTCCTTCTTTACCTTCCTTCCTCCTTTCCTTCCTTCCTTCCTTCCTTCCTTCTCCTCCCTCCCGACTGCCTTCACTATTTTGTGCACTTCATTCTATTTGGAAGGCAACAAAGTGCCTTCAGTGAATTGTCCTAAAACTACTTGGCTGTTTGCTTTTAGTCAGTTACTTATGCTTGTGGTTTTTCAGCACTTGTGGTTTTGTTTAAGGGAGACCCCCTGTCCCTTGTCTTACCCCTCAGAATAGTGTTTTCTGTTAGAAGACTTTTTTTTTTTTTTTTTTTTTTTCTATGGAACACTTCGAATTTTGCATGTCATCCTTGCGCAGGGGCCATGCTAATCTTCTCTGTATCATTCCAATTTTAGTATATGTGCTGCCAAAGCGAGCACAGAAGAAGACTTCTGCTGGAGGCTGTCGGCCTTGGCTCCACAGATGACAGTCACATAATGTATGATAGTGTGTGAGAGAACACAGGGAGAAAATAAAGGCAGACACAGTTCATGCAGTCGTCACTCCTCTGACTGCTGCTGACCACAGTCTGAAATAGCTTTTATTTTTATTTATTTTTAAATTTTATTTCGATGTGTATGAATGTACTGTACTGCATGCAAGTCTGTGCACCCATTGTCGGTGTCATGCAATGCTGTTGGAGGTTCAGAAAGAGGGTCTCGGATTCCCCTGGAACTGGAGTTCTTCTGGAATTGGAGTTTCACACGGTTCTCAGCCGCCATGTGCGTGCTGGGGATCAAACCCGGGTCCTCTGCAAGAGCAGTCGGTGCTCTTAACCACTAGGCTATCTCTCCAGCCCACTGAAATAGCTCTTTTATTTTATTTTTATTTATTTATTTTTTTAATTTTATTTTTATTTTTGTATGTGTATGAATGTACTTTCTGCATGTAGGTCTGTGCACCCGTGTCGTGCAATGCCGCGGAGGTCAGAAGAGGGTGTCGGATTCCCCTGGAACTGGAGTTCTCCTGGAATTGGAGTTACAGACGGTTCTCAGCCGCCATGTGGGTGCTGGGGATCAAACCCGGGTCATCTGCAAGAGCAGTCGGTGCTCTTAACCGCTAGGCTATCTCTCCAGCCCTGAAATAGCTCTTTTAAATACATGGAAAATGTCAGACACAACGTCAGATGCACCTTTGTACTTCTCAACTTGGACTTCAATCCTTATGTATCTAGTGTACTGAGCACAAGGATGTAGAGGGGGTATACACAATGTAGCTAGAAAAAGTGTGTTCACCGTGGCCTGGCCTAAGCTCATTCATTAGGGTGGCCACAGTTCATTTATTGACTTTCCTTTTTTGGTATTAGTAGTATTTATAAAAGAAAAAGTTAGAAGTTGTTGGCTTCACTTTTGGTCTCTGCTATGTATATTAAAATCACAGCACCCACATGGCAGCCGAGAGCTGTCTGAAGATCCAAGTCCAGGAGAGCTCCAGTTCCAGGGGAATCCAATGCCCTCTTCTGACCTCCATGGCATTGCACAACACGGGCGCACAAACTTGCATGCAGACAGCACATTCATACACATACAGAAAAAAAAAATTAAAATCAGGACTCTCGGGGCTGGAGAGATAGCCTAGCAGTTAAGAGCACCGACTGCTCTTGCAGAGGACCCAGGTTCTATCCCCAGCACCCACATGGTGGCTAAGAACCATCTGTAACTTCAATTCCAGGAGAACTCCAGTTCCAGGGGAATCCGACACCCTATTCTGACCTCCACGGCATTGCACGACAGTACATTCATAAACATACAAAAATAAATAAAATAAAAAAAATAAAAGCAGGACTCTCAGACCATGCTCTGCCACATATACTTGCTATCTATTAGAAAGCCAAGTGCCTTCAATACACACACACACACACACACACACACACACACACACACACACATATATATACACATATACATACAGCAGCCCAAATGACTTGTTCTATAGGTTTGGGGAGACCATCTCTGACTTTTTTTTTTTAGACTCTTGCCGTGAAGGAGTAACTTGAGGTGAAAGCCAGGCTTCCAGATGCAGAGTAGTGACATCCTGTTCACTGGCTGTAGGCAGGCAGAATTCCCTAAGGCAGACTCATTTAGGGATGTAGCCCAGTGTAAATTAAGGAAACCACAAGGTAATTAGGAAAAAGGTCCCCCCCATGGAAGGTTAGAAAATGTGTCTAGTCGGGCATGGTGGTACATGCCTTTAATCCCAGTACTCGGGAGGCAGAGGCAGGCAGATCCCTGTGAGTTCAAGGCCAGCCTGGTCTACGTAATGAACTCCAGGCCAGCTGGGACTAAAGGGAGACCTGCCTTAAAAAGACAAAAAAAATGTGTCTAATACATACTTAGTGCATACATTCTGGATAGCTTATTTTCACTAGTGAATGCTCATTTAAAATTCATTATAGATGGTTACTAGGCCAGGTGCATTAATCAGAAAGCATCAGTGGAAGGTTGAATGAATGATGGGTGACAGAAGGGTCACAGAAGCCCCCTGTGAATAATAGATCTGGAAGAGAATGAGGATAGTTGTATAAGGGGCACACCTCAGTAATTAATATAGTTGATGTTCAAAGGCAATGAGGGAAAGTTTAAGCATCTATAACTTTTAATATTAAAAGTTTTCTAAAATAAAAATAAAATTGGTTTTATATCTTTGAGTATGCAAAGTAGGACTTGATAGTTTCCCTAATAGGAAATAACTTCCAGTTATTTGTCATTTTCATTGAAAAGATTGGGCCTTCCATCCTTGAGATAGCCCTGAGAGTCTTTGAGAGTAGAGCAAAAGTTTTATGTATTAAAGACAGGGATTTAAAAAGGATAATGGGGGCTGGAGAGGTGGCTCAGTGGTTAAGAGCACCGGCTGCTCTGCAGAGGACCTGGGTTTGATTCCCAGCACCCACATAGTGGTTAAGAACCATCTTTAAGCCAGACCTGGTGGTGCATGCCTTTAATCCTAGCACTCAGGAGGCAGAGGTGGGCAGATCTCTTTGAGTTCAAGGCCAGCATGGTCTACACAGCGAGCTCCAGGCCAGCTGGGACTAAAGGGAGACCCTGTCTCAAAAGAGACCCCCCCCCAAAAAAAAAAGGATAATAGGCACGGTGGTACATGTATTTAATCCCAGCACTTGGGATGCGGAGGCAGGTGGATCTCTGTGAATTCAAGGCCATCTGGTCTACATAGTGAGTTCCAAGCCACCTGGAACAACGGGGAGACCCTGACTCAAAAAGACAAAAATAAATAGGCTGAGAAATCCTTGTAATAGAGTCAGTTTACTTAAAAAAATTTTAAGAACAAAATTATTGTATTAACTATAAATCACATTAACTCAAGATGTGATAATTTGGTCTCAGGCTGGGCTGGAGCTCTTTTATATCTAAGCTGGGAAAAATTGCAAAGTAAAATAATAGTTTAAATACGATTTGAATGAACAATTTAAAAGCACTCATGTATAATTGATATGTCAGTTACTAATTCCTCTATTCATTAAATTCAGCCTCTTAAGGAAACCTATTTTTCTTATGAATATTTGAAATGTGTAAAACTGCCTTATTTTTAAGACTGATCCTGGGTTTTACATGTTCGGATTAGCTGTCCAACCCATTTAATTTATGTTTATAAAACATTACTTGTATGTGTATATCTACATATGTTTACAGAACATTACTTGTATGTGTATATCTACATATATATGTTTATAGAACATTACTTGTATGTGTATATCTACATATATTAAAATTTTTTTTTCTCAGCTTTTGTGCAGAAAAACCTGGTCTATGGCACTGTCAGAAAAGTTTGTCGTAGACCCAAGTTTGTGTCTCCCCAGGAAGTACAGATGAAGCAGTCCTGGTAAGAACTATTTGTGGAGTTATGTGTTCAGTCGAGGTGTGCTTTCCTGGTCACTAACAGGAAGCCTTTCTTAGCCCGCATGAAAGGACACTGACTGGCTTGTGTGACTATCACACTACTGTCATTCAAACCTAGTCAAGAAAATCTCAAGCCATAGTGATAATTAGCCTTGTGGACGAGAGCTTCATCCCAGAGGTACAAGGCTTCCTGTTGGGATGTACAAGGCTCACTAGACTTAAAGCCAGCTTATCAGTTTGTCTTTGAATGTAACAGTTGAGTTGTTGACATGATTTTTTTTTGGGGGGGGTCTTTTCGAGACAGGGTCTCCCTGTAGCCCCAGCTGTCCTGGAACTCACTCTGTAGACCAGGCTGGCCTTGAACTCACAAAGATCCGCCTGCCTCTGCCTCCCAAGTGCACACCTTTAATCCCAGCACTCAGGAGGCAGAGGCAGGTGGATCTCTGTGAGTTCAAGGCCAGCTGGAACTAAAGGGAGACCCTGTCTCAAAAACAAAACAAAATAAAACAAAAAAAACAAAACCCAACAATGATGGAATTACACTAATAAAAAAATTCATGTATTTTATTCTTGAATATCATGGAATATCAAAGAACTGAATCCAGTGTTACTACTGAAAATGTAGCTTCATTTTCAGGGTGGGTTTCTTTATATCACAGGATGGCCACTGTGAGCCACTAGTTGAGTCCATAAGCTTGGTTGTACCTAAGGGAGGAGTTAAGGTTTCTGCAGTTGATGGGAAATTCTTGAGCTCTGTACTGATCAAATCTCCTTTGAAGCAAGAGTTTTAGGTTTGGGCAGGTGTGATGGGATTAGAGTTAGCCAAACCACATGGCAGTGCACTAGACGGAGATGACCTGGATAGTGAAGATGTCCACCATTCCCCTTACAGTTCAATTTTTCTACAGCCAATGCTGAGACTTTAAACCAGCAGTGTTGTTAGCTGCATATAGCTTTATTAGCCTGAGAAGTCAGGCTCACTTCTGTTTCATGGGAGAGAGTGTGTCTGTTGGGTCTGAAGACTTTGGGGATGAATATCATTGATTGTGCTTGTGAAAAGAGAGGCCATTTAAGAATGAATTTGTTGGAGCTGGAGAGGTGGCTCAGAGGTTAAGCACACTGACTGCTCTTACTTACAGAGGACCCAGATTCGATTCCCAACACCTACATGGTAGGTAACAACTGTCCATAACTCCAGTTCCAGGGAAATCTGATGCCCTCTTCTGACCTCCGCGGCATTGCACAACACGGGTGCACAAACCTGCATGCAGACAGTACATTCATACACATAAAAATAAATAATTAATTAAAAAAAAATAAAAAAGAACTAATGCCTTATAACTCAAGTCCAGAAAAGTAACTTCCTCAGAATATGCCCTCCTTTTTTTTAAATTACAATTTTTTTGATGACATGCACAGGTTTAAAAGTTAAAACTGAACCTGGTCTATAGAGTGAGCTCCAGGCCAGCTAGGGCTAAAGGGAGAGCCTGTCTCAAAAAAAAGACCCCCCCAAAAAAAAGCTGTATAATAAGGTACACTCAGCGGTTTGTATCTGTTATCTCTACCCTATTCCCATGGTAGTAACCATTTTCATTTGCTTCTCATTTTCCTTTCTTAGGTTTATCTTTGCAAAAATAAAAATATATGTGCATATATGCACATAAAACTATTTGCCTATTTCCTTTCTTACATAAAACATATCCTACTATGTATATCACTCTGTACCTTTTCAAAAAACTTAGACATAGCTGGGTGTGGTGATGCATACTTTTAATCCCAGCACTTGGGAGACAGATCTCTGAGTTCAAGGCCAGCCTGGTTCAGCTGGTGAGTTCCAGGCCAGCTGGAGCTGGCCCCTTAAATGTAGGTCTGTTCAAATCATTGAACTTTCTTTTTTTTAAATTTGATTTTGAGAGTCTCTGAATCTAAATATTTATTTTTATGTGTATGAGTGTACTGTCTGCATGTAGGTTGGTGCACCTGTGTCGTGCAGTGCTGCGGAGGTCAGAAGAGGGTGTCGGATTCCCCTGGAACTGGAGTTAAAGACGGTTCTTAGCCACAGTGTGAGTGTTGGGGATCGAGCCTGGGTTCTCTGCAAGAGCAGTTGGTTCTCTTAACTGCGGAGCCATCTCTCCAGCCCCTGAACTTTCTAGATCTGCTTGCGTGGTTCTCTGTCTTACATATATAGCATAGTTATTTAATTAGTTGTCTTTTGATGGATGTTTGTGTTTTCTCTTTTGCTATTACAAAATATAATGCCACAAAGAACCATTTGGTTTATGAGCTGTTTCAAAGTTTGGAGGTTGATTGTTAGGTTAGCATCCTAGAAAGTAAATCAAGTTCCTTTTCATGATCTTGGATCAACATGGGTATCCAGCAAGATTTGTTGTTGCAGGTTTCCCGTGACCTTGTTGCCAGTAAGTCAGTAAGCCCTTGTGCTTCTGCCGTTCTCCTTGTATACTTAGTTTGCTTTCTCTTTTGAGTGAGATCGAACATTTCCATAAACTAGAAGGGTGAGTTTTCTCCTTCCCCCGATTTTTTTCCCCTTTCTTTTTTAGTAAATATAACATCTGATGTTAATCATTAACTTGCTATGTAATGTAGGAATGTAAAGTAATATTTTTTCTTTATCTGCATGTAACTTTACTGTCAAAATGTGAATCCCTGAACATGTTTTGGAATTGACTTATAGTTTATTTTCAGACGTCATAATTTTGGTATATGTATGCCATGTATGTAGCCATATTTTGGAGTGATACAAATTGGAAGGAACACAACAAAGACTGAGTCAAAGAACTGACTGAAACAGTAAACTTTTGCCCAAAACAGTAAACTTCTGCACCCAAAACAGTAAACTTCTGCACCCAAAAATTCAAAGAAGACTGAGAAAAAGATGAAAGACACTTATGGCAGAATGCATGAGCTCTGGTGGGGCCGGGGGGAATGGGTCTAAATTTGGATTAAGAAATCTCAATAAAAATGCACAAAACCTTAATAAAAATGCATAAACAAATTAGATGAGCGTATGAAGGCTAACAAAAAATATAAGGGTGAGTTGTCTCCCTTTTCCTGCTGTGGTTTCTTTTTTTAATGTTTAACATTTTTTTTTTCATTTTTTGAGTCTCCCTGTAGCCCCCGCTGTCCTGGAACTCACTCTGAAGACCAGGCTGGCCTTGAACTCACAAAGATCTGCCTGCCTGCCTCTGCCTCCCAAGTGCTAGGATTAAAGGTGTGTGCCACCACGCCTGGCCAATTTTTTTTTAAAAACATTTTTCTGTGTCATGCAGTGCCAGTGGAGGTCAGAAGAGGGTGCTGGATATCTTGGAACTGGAGTTACAGTTGTTAGGGAACTGAACCCAGCACTTCTCCAGTACTCTTAACCCCTGAGCTCTTTCCAGCCCATCTTTTTTTTTTTTTAATTTAAATTTTATTATTACTGTGTGTGTGTATGATTCATGTGTGAGTGCAAACATGCACATGCCATGGTGATGCTTATGTGGCAAGTACGTTACCAGATAAGCTATCTGAGAAGACAGCTCATCTTTAGGGCCCTCTAGCCCTTGGATGCTGCTCTAAGTTTCAAATACTGTCTGTTGGCTTTTATTTGCTTTATTACTTTGTTTATAAGGTATTTTTATTACAGAGTTATCTTTTATTTTTTTGGTTAAATACCAGTTTCTTTGGTATTGCTTCTGGTTTAGTTTTGGTTGATTATGGTAGTCCTATAACTAGAAGTAATATTTTATTCTTTCCCTGTATAGAGCCTACCCTAAGCAAAAGTTCGAAAAATCATGTTTCTTTGCTGAGATCGAATCTTTTGTGTTATTCCAATTTAGTTTTTAGACTGCCATAACCAAACACATATGTCTAGCGTGGAAGGCAAGGCCCTGGGTTTGGTTCCTAGCACCACAAAGTTATTTTGATCAAATATGAAATAAGGTATGAGTGATTCAGGACCTACCCCTCTGTGGGCTGAGTGCTGTGCCTTACTCATGCAGACAATCTGCCTAGTTCTTCCCTTTGTGACAGTAGCTGGTTGTCAGTAGTTCTAGCAGCAAAAGCTGTTAGCCTCTATTAGCCGTACCTTAGACTCTAGGAGTACTATTTAATATAAACATTAAAACAGCATTTATGTATGTGTAATTTAGTTCTTAACATTCCAGGGTTGGTGAGATGGCTCAGTAGATAAAGGCACTTACTGCCAAACTTGATAACCTGAGTTCAATCCCTGTGACCCACATAGTAGATTTTTAAAACACTATAAAAATTACATTGTTTTGTGTGTGTGTGAGGGCTCATTTGCTACATACATATGGAAGTCAGAGGACAGTTTGTACAGTCGGTTCTCTCCATCCCATGTGGATTTGGGGATCAAATTCAGGTTGTCAGGTTTGATAGCAAGTGCCTTTACTTGTTGAGCCATCTTGCCAGCTCCTTTTGGATTTTTTTTTTTTTTTTGGTCTTTTTGAGACAGGGTCTTCCTTTAGTCCCAGCTGGCCTGGGCTGGCTATGTAGACCAGGCTGGCCTTGAACTCACAGAGCTCTGCCTGCCTCTGCCTCTCGAGTGCTGGGATTAAAGGCGTGTACCACCATGCCGGGTCCTTTTGGATTTTTTAAAAATCATTTTAATTTTTTTCTTCTAATAGTTTAGAAGTTGTACACTGTGCTAGAAACAATGTAAGAAACTGGCCGGGCGTGGTGGCACATGCCTTTAGTCCCAGCACTTGGGAGGCACGGGCAGGCAGATCTCTGTGAGTTCAAGGCCAGCCTGGTCTACAGAGCGAGCTCCAGGCCAGCTGGGACTACTGTGGGCTTTTCATTTAAACACAAAAAATAGATATCTTTGTTCTATTATAAGTACTTTCATATACTTATATACATGCAGGAAATACACTCATAAAATTAAATAAAATTTAAATTGTTGTAAGTTGAAAAAAATGTATAATCCATTTAAGAACCAGTGTCTTATAGCTCAAGTCCAGGAAAAGAACTTCCTGAGAAAAGCATTCCTTTTTCCTTTTTAAATAAAAATTTATTTTTGATGACATGTATAGGGTTTTTTTTGTTGTTGGCTTTTTTTTTGAGACAGGGTATCCCTTTAGTCCTAGCTGTCCTGGAGCCTGGAGCCGGTGTCCTTAATCTTTTTTTTTTTTTGGTCTTTTCAAGACAGGGTCTCCCTGTAGCCCCAGCTGTCCTGGAATTCACTCTGTAGACCAGGCTGGCCTTGAACTCACAGAGATCCGCCTGCCTCTGCCTCTCAAGTGCTAGGATTAAAGGCGTGCGCCACCACGCCCAGCTGGTGTCCTTAATCTTAAAAGATGCTTTCAAAGCTGAGTGTGGTTGTGGACACCTTTAATCCCAGCGCTCAGAAGGCAGAGGCAGGCTGATCTCTGTGTATTCAAGGCCAGCCTGGTCCACATAATGTAGGCCAGCTGGGACTACAGGGAGACCCTGACTCACAAAGACCACAAAACAAAAACAAAATCACAAGATGCTCTCACTGACTATAGAATCTTAGGGTCTGTTGGTTTCTCTTGGAACACTGAAGATATCACTCCACTGTATTCTGCTCTTGACAAGTTGGCTATTGGTTTAACTTTTACTTTTTGATGGCTATCATACTTTTTTTTTCCCCTCCAGCAAATTTTATTTTTTTATTTTTTAATTTTTTCCTCCAGATAATTTTAAAGGCCTCTATCTTGGGAGATCTATACCTCAGTATGATGTGTCTAGATATATGTATATATTCTGCCTGAGATTCTTTGGGCCTCTTGAAGCTGTGTTTGGCATGTCTCATCATTCTGTTGTCTCTTTCCATCTGGAGCTCCCCTTAGGTTCTGACTTGATTTCCTTTTCACTGTTCTCCCAGTATCAGCTTCTTTCCCATTTCCCATCTCCTTGCTCTGGGCCACTTTCTGAATTCTTCATTCCAGATATCTTTCATCTCACTTCAGTGGTTCAATCTGCTGTAATTAGCCTGTTTACTGAGTTTTTATTGTCAAAGATTCTTTTATTGTCAAAAATTTTCTAGAATTTCTACTTGGTTCTTTTTCAAACTTTCTAGGTCTTTCATAGTTTCCCACATACATGTTCAAATTCTTTTTATGAATAGGAAGAATACCTACTGTTTTATAATCTGCCCAATAATTTCATTATTATAAGTATTTATGGTCTGCTTCTTACTGATTCTTGCTGGTGAGACCTAGCTTAGTTATTTTTAAACTATGACATTTTCCTGGGAAGTTTTTTGGGGGGAGATTCTTTGAGGCTTGAGATGAAGGGATAGTCCCATGCCAACAGAAACAAGGTAGATATTCAGCATAGTATATTTTAATATGCTATGGAAGGACAGTGGATTCTGCAACTTAAAGGGAATGAGTTGGAGTATAGTTTCATGGTTCTGTTTCTAAGCCCTTTGAATTATATGTCTTTGTCTTTTAGTACTGTTCTTATTTGTTTATATTTTTAGAAAGATAATGTAGTGCTTGTGTTATGATCCACTGTAATTTAACCCACTAAAATTTTTGCAAAAAATGTGAATTTAAGGACAAATAAGACTACAAATAAACTCTTATCACCTCAAGTCAAATTTCTGTTATCAAATAGGTTTGGGCCCCAGTTTTGCAGTTTTAAAATATTTTTATGTCAGGTACACATCTTTAAGGCTTAAAGAAAAGTCTTTGGTGCTCTTTGAATTTCATGATTGGGATAAAGGCTATGTATCCTAAGTGGCCTATATCTACTGCTTTACTTGTGTGCTCTGTCCCTTCTGTGTGGTATTGGAGCAGAGGATTGACAGTTTGGGGTTGGCCACATAGGCAAGGTGAAAGTGCTCTTCTGTTGTGGATATCGTGATGTGCTTCCTTTCGTTCCCCTTGCTCTTAAAATATGCTATGCTGAATATCAAGACTGATCCTATTGGTGAGTAGATATCATCCGTGATAGATTTGGTTATGTCTAAGAATTAAATGCTAAGTGGTTGTGTTTACCTTTTGTAGCAGTGCCAAATTTCAAGGCTCAAAGAGCATCCCAGACTACTGGGACCCTGCAGCCCTGCCAGACCTGGGATTTAAGGTATGAGATTCACACACCTTGGAGTTGGACAGGAGGGGCTCTGTAGAGATGGGTGAGTGTGGAGAGATTGCTCTATGCAACTGGTTCTTGGGGACGTGACTGGAGAGATTTTCTGTCTTGTGTTTTTGCAGATCTCTGGGGTGTTAAGGGCAGATGACTATGAGATGAGTGACTCGTAGGAGAAAGAATGGGGTGGGTGGAGTGGGGTGGGGAGAGCAGCTGTGAAATTTTCTAGGGAGGGCAAAAATAAGGAGCTTCCAACCTGGGCTGGGCTAGTAAATCTGTTTCAGTAAGTAATAAAAGGGAAGCAGGAGAAGATTTGATGTGATGAGGGACATTAGAGGGGGGAAGCACTAGACATCAGTGGACAGGAAGACAGTTCAGTAGTTCAATTGGGGTCTGCTTTCTGGGAGCTGTGCTAAGCAATGGAATAATCTCACTATCCTGAATAATGTCCCTTACTTCCCCATCAGTGTGGAGCACCTTGGCTTATTTTCAATGCTGAGCATCTGCCAACCATTGCAAACAGGCTTTTCAAACATGACAAATCCTGTCCTGCAAGGAGTCCTATCATAGAGTACCACACACAAATAGTAGCAAGGCAGGCAATATGTGAGGGGCTGGTGACATTTGTATACTTTTGTTGATAACTCTTATAGACCATGTGGTCCACCCTTTTCTTTGGCTTGTGTGAGATACAAAAGAGGAATGACATGCTGCGGTCACTGAGGCTGGCTGGCTTATTAGGTTCCATCTGCTGTCCTTTGGGCTATTTTCAAAGTGAACAAGAGTGAAATACATTTGTGAACATCCCATATCTGGAGAGAACACATCTCAGGAAAGGGAAGATGGTTATCACTCTTGGTTTTATTCTACAGTTACACAGGCTGCCAGTGGCCTTGGGAACAGTTTCTGTATATGAACCATATGACAATAACATAGGAAAAATGTTTTCCTCTTGTAGAAGATCATCCTCAGCTCTTCCTCAGAAGAGTATCAGAAGGTCTGGAACCTCTTCAACCGTACATTACCTTTCTACTTTGTTCAGAAGATTGAGCGGATCCAGAACCTGGGCCTGTGGGAAGTCTACCAATGGTATATTGGGACTAGCTATTGGTGGCCTGTAGCTCTGTCCCTTATTCTACGAGCTGCTTACCAACATGCCCTGGATCTCCAAGACAGAGATCACAGCATGCCCATCCAGTGCTGTTGTGTGCCATGAGCTGTCTGCTCTCTTCTTTTCTTTAAGGCTGTGTGATGGAGTGGCCCTTTGTAAAGGTAGAGAGACTAAAGCTTCCCTAGTATAAGTCCTGTTCTCATCACAGCCAGTAGCAAAGCTGGACCCCACTCTTGCCCATTCTGCCTTCCTGATGATCTATGGGACATAGATGAATGTTTCACCCACACCGTCAGCCCCAGGACTTTAAAGCTGTGGCCAGAGAGCAGGGGCTACATTAAAAAAATGGATTTAATTTTTTTTGTATGTACGAGGACCAACCTGTTCTTGGCCACCCAGCACTTTTTCATGTGGAGTAGAAATTTGCCATGGCTTTCTACAGTGAGCTGGGGCCAGCTGACCTATCCCCACGTGGGTCTGGGGCATATTGTTGGACTCTAGAGTAATAGTTATGGTAGAGAGAGGAGAGTGGGTTCTGAGGCCTAGCTTCACTCAGGGCCAGGTGGAGAAGGATCCATGCCTGCTTCCCAGTAACTGCTGTGCTCTGGAGCCCATTGCTATTTAGGGGAGGCTTTCCTTTGATCTTCTACCAGCCCTGCCACACATGTCTTATTCTCTGGCCTGTGGCTAGATTCTCCAGGGTCTGGCCAGGGCAGCCACAGCCCTCATCTTCTGGTTTAACAACAACAACAACAACAATAATAATTTTTCCTTCCTCTCTTTCCTCATCTCCCTCCCATTCCCCCATCCTCTTCTTCCTCTTCTTCCTCCCCCTTCTCCTCCTCTTCCTCTTCTTACTCCCCCTTCTCCCCCTTTCTCATCATCATTCATCATTGTCCCCTCCTCCTCTTCCTTCCTCTTCCTCCTCCCCTTCTCCTTTCCTTCTCATGCATTTTTATGGGTCCAGGAGGCTAAACTTCCTTCAACATGGTCAGTACTCTCTTCCTTCAACATGCATGTTTCTACCATTCTAGGCAAAAAGGGCAGATGCAGAAGCGAAATGAGGGGAAGGAAGTAGATGAAAGGCAGCTGTTCCACGGTACCAGCAGCAACTTCGTGGATGCCATCTGCCAGCAGAACTTTGACTGGCGGGTCTGTGGTCTTCATGGTACATCCTATGGCAAGGGTAAGGTGAAGATGGCCTCTTCAGGTGGCTAGGAAACTGCTTAAAACAGCCTGAATGAGGGTACCAGAAGAGCCTGTCTATGCTGTCAGGGTCAAATGACCTTCAAGCCTCTGGGGGGACCACCTCACTCTGAGCTGGCAGTGTCCTGACTGTTATGCAGTGATGTATTGTCAAGAGCTTAGCCAAGGTGTGGCAGGGCAGTCCTGCCTCACTGGGACTTGCTTCTGTATAGAACAGAGGTTCTGGGAGGTAGTGACAGTTGGGAGAGGGATACCTTTTTAACCCTGATAAACTCCCCAGACTGCCTTAATGGTAGTCTTAGAACAGGAACCTGGAAACTACCTAGTATATGAGTTTTCTCAGTTTTTTTTGTCTCTGGGTTATTTAAAAAACACTATTTGATAGTAATTTCACAGTCATTGAAAAATTGCAAGAAAAACGTGGAGGCTGGAGAGATGGCTCAGCTGTTAAGAGCACTGACTGCTCTTCCAGAAGATGTAGGCTCAGTTCCCAGCACCCATTTGGCAGCTAACAACTGTCCATAATTGTAGTTCTAGGGGATCCAAACCCCTCTTTTGGTCTCCACAGGCATTGTACGCATGTGGTGCATTACATACATGCAGGCAAAACACATAAAAATAAATTTTAAAAATGTATGTTTATATACATGCACAAATATGTATATACACATACATATATAATATATATGCATATACATACATATATGATGACTCCTGCATAAATTATATCTACATTCATCTGTTTTAACGTCTTGCCTGATCGGCTTCTATCACCTTCTTATTTTCTGAACCATTTCCAGGTAGCTGGCATGTATACCCTTTGACACTTAGAAAAAGAAGAGAGCTTCTCCTATAGCCACATTGTGATAACTAAATTTAGAAACTATCTGCGTGAGCTATCTATCAGTTTCAGTCTGATGTGGTGATCATGGGATCAGGATAGACAGAAGCTGGTGGTAGGTTTGTGAACCCCATTTGAAGGAGGCAGTTTCTATTCTAGCTCAGGTTCCAGTTTGACAAGCATCATAGTTTTTTATTTTTTTATTTTTTTTGTATGTGTATGAACGTACTGTCTGCATGTAGGTTTGTGCACCTGTGCTTTGCAATGCCACGGAGGTCAGAAGAGGGTCTCGAGCTCCCTTGGAACTGGAGTTAAAGACGGTTCTTAGCCGCCATATGGGTGCTGGGGATCCAACCCAGGTCCTCTGCAAGAGCAGTTGGTGCTCTTAACTGCTAGGCTATCTCTCCAGCCCCAAGCATCATATTCTATATGTTGGGCTGCTGATATCCATAGAGTGGCTTAGTAAAAGGGATGTTACACTTTCCATGACAACCCACTGAGGCTGGGCAGGGCAGCCCATCTTATACATGGGCAAACTGAAGTCTGACTAAACAGCAATGGACTCAGAGCTGTTTTTGAACTAATAGTAGCTTCTGAGTTAGGTGACCCCTTGGATACTCTGCCACGCGGTTGCTAACTTCCATGCTTGAGGACAATGGTGGAGAACTGGAAGAGGAGAAGGGGATGTGGTACTGAAAGAGCAGACTGCTGGCATCACCCACTTGCCAGGATTTGTCCTTCTAGTGTCCAGTGGAGCCTGTGTGTGTCATTTCAGGGAGCTACTTTGCCCGAGATGCTGCCTATTCCCACCACTACAGCAAATCCGACACACACTCCCACACGATGTTCCTGGCCAGAGTGCTGGTGGGAGACTTCATCAGGGGCAACGCTGCCTTCGTCCGCCCTCCGATCAAGGAAGGCCAGAGCAATATGTTCTATGACAGCTGTGTGAACAGCATGTCCGACCCAACCATCTTTGTAGTTTTTGAGAAGCACCAAGTCTATCCTGAGTACCTCATCCAGTACTCTACCTCCTCTAAGCCTGCGCCTGCCCCTGCCCCTGCCCCATCCATCTTTGTTACCTTAGGCTCCTTGTTCACCGGCCGGCAGTGACCATGGCCGGGATGCTTTAGGCCTTTTTGGCATATCCGTCTCAGTGGAGCTGTTTGGGATTCTTTTAAAGGAAAAACTTTTAATGAACTCTTGTTTAATGTTAGCTTATCCACGAGGTTGCCTTTTATTCTTTTTTTTTTTCCTCCCTTAGTGCTGAGGGTAGAACTGAGGGCTTTTGTGCTTGTTAAGCAAGCACTCTACCACTGAGCTGTACCCCAGCCCTTTTAAATTTGTTTTTACTTTGAGGCAGAGTTCTGCTAAGTTACCTTGGCTTGCCCTGAACTCATTTGTGTAGCCTAGGTACATCTTGAACTCTAGATCCTCCTGCCTCAGCCTCCTGAGTGGCTGGGATTATAGGCCTGTGTTACCAGGGCTGACTTGAAGTTACAGTCTTAATCCTTTGCTGCTAATAATTTTAGCTTTTAGGTCCCTTTCAGGTTGGCTTGTGGTCTCACCGGTAGTGATTTTGGTGAGCCCAAGTATGCTTTTTAATGATGTTAGCACTGTATTTTTTACTCTTTGCTGACTTTGCTGTTTGACGCCAAGCACAGAGTTTCTACACAGTTTTATGGATTTGTTTTAATTATTAAGAATCTTTGTCTCCATAGCAATTCTGTTTGGGGGTGGTTTTGTTTCCATTTTGCTTTTTTGTCAGTGTAGCATAGTGACCATGTTGGGAGGAGACCACAGGGCAGGCCTAGGGCTTCACTGTCCTATCTGCCCTTAACCCAGGCAGTTCTTGATGGCTGATCCTGAGGTCTGGTATTGGTTGATTTGTGCTGCAGTATCACAACCAACTTTTGTGGTGTCGAGACCTACCAATTTCCCTTGTTCTGATGGGAGTCAGCATGCAGAGGAAGCATACCCCTCCAACCCCAACAGGAGACCTGGATAAGTGCCCCCCCCCAGGACTCCTGGGCTTGGGCCTTTGAGTGCCTTTACCTTAAGCACACTGGACACGCTCCAAATGTGGGTTTTATGTCCCAATGAGATTACCTGTGCTGCAAATGTCATATAAGAGTATGGAAATAAAATACTACCTGAAGTAGATGAAGGCTGGGGCTCATTTTTCAACATCTATTTAAAGAGTGCCAGATAGGTTCCAGGACAGCTGGGACTACAGGGAGACCCTGTCTCAAAAAGACCAAATAGAAAAAGAGTGCCAGATAGGTACCAGGCCCTTTCCTGGTATTAGGGTTTTGTTGGTCATTTAGGCTAATATAGCAAAGTAACATAAATGTGTGGCTCGTGGATTGTTAGGTATTCATTGTTCAACTTTCGGGAGACTAAGAAGTCCAAGATCCAACTAGACTCAGGGTCCAATAAGGGCTCATTCCTCATAGTTAGCCATCTTATCTAACCTTGGTGGTAGAAGAGCCCCCCCCCCTCCGTTTATTATATAGTGGCATTAATCCCACTTATGAGGGCTTTTCCCTCTGAACCTGATTACCCATATCCCAACACCATCAACTGAGTACAGATTTAATTGGAGTTTGGGGGAGAAACATTAACATTGAGACCATAGCAGAACAGAACAGAGGAATATCACTGGTCTCAGTAAGGTTGAAGGTCAAGGCCCCTCACCTGTTGGCCCCCCCTCTAAGGATCCAGAAGGGGTCCTAGCAATATGGTCATATGTATGTTTATATTCTTTTTCTTTACTCCAACTGATAGAAATGTTTAACCCCACAGAATCCAGTCTCCCATCAGACAGTGCTTTGTTGTGCGCTCCACAAGTCCCAGTGCCAGGTCACCCTCTTCTTGACTGCCTACTCATTCTGGCCCAGTTGACTGAGAGGCTGGCCCCTTCCCATGTGCCTTTGGTATGTCCTGTGGTGGTCAATTAAAAGGCAGTTTAACTCCAATTCCAGGAGAACTCCAGTTCCATGGGAATCCAACACCCTCTTCTGACCTCCGCGGCATTGCACGACACGGGTGCACAGACCTACATACAGACAGTACATTCATGCACATACATAAATAAATAAAATTAAAAAAAATTTTAAAAAAGGCAGTTTAATTAGATTTCTTATCTTTGGAGTGACCTGAGAACTTATACAGGGAAGTATTACTGATCAAGCCAGAGAGAACTGAGTTAAGAGGCCAGAAAGACAAGCAGCAACAGCCTAACTGTATCTCACAATGACCACCCCCCACCCATCAGCCACAAAGCTTCAGACCGATTTTCAGCCTCCAGCATGGCTTCCTCACATCAGTCATCCTGAAAGTTCATTGCGTTTTGCTTGAGCTGTTGGTCCTGCTATGCTAGTGGCAGAGGGGCCTGGGAGAATTGTAGGCATATCTCTGAGTTCTAGGCCAGCCTGGTGTACAGAGTGAGTTCCAGGCCAGCTGGGGCTACAGGGAGACCCTGTCTCAAAAAGACAGAAAAAAAAAAATTACCTTTCCCCTTATTTAACCTCAACCCCAAGAGAACAATACTTTGAATCCATTTGGCGATGTCAAAATGAAGTGTGACAGGGGCTGGAGAGATAGCCTAGCGGTTAGGAGCACCAACTGCTCTTGCAGAGGACCCCGGGTTCGATCCCCAGCACCCACATGGCGGCTAAGAACTGCCTGTAACTCCAATTCCAGGAGAACTCCAATTCCAGGGGAATCCGAGACCCTCTTCTGACCTCCGCGGCATTGCATGACATGGGTGCACAAACCTACATGCAGACAGTACATTCATACACATACAAAAACAAATAAAATTATTAAAAAATGAAGTGTGACATTTATTAAGCATTTAGGAACCATTCCATAAGTAGCTTCTTTTATACTACTCATGTGCACCCTTTCAGTCACCTAGGATACATATTTCCTTAAACATTTCTGTCTCCATGTGAGACAGTTGAATCTTGGGAGCCCTTCTAACAATGATTTGCAGTTATCATGTTCCCTCCTTCCCATGTGCCTTCTTGATCAGCGTGACACAATCTTGATGTAGACACCATTTTTGGGACCTAAGGCAGATTTGGATTCCAGCTGAAGTGGAACCTAAAATAGAGTAATAAAAATATTTTCCAAAGTTAACCATATCCACCAGAAAACTTTCTTAGAACCCAGCCTGAAGCATAGCTTATGGGAATCTGGCTGTGGGCGGGGACACTGTCAGTTGGTCCACGGCTCTTTGAGAAGCCAAGTAAACTGCCCCTCATGATCCAACAGGGGTCTCCAAGAGCAGACATTAAAATGAATAAATACCCTCTAGGCAAATCAGATACCACTGTGAAGATCCCTTCTTAGAGGATGGGGATGGGCACAGAGGGTGGATAACATTCCAGGTAAGGGCAGCAGGTTGAACAAAGAATAGGGTGAAACTGAGTGGGAAGCCGGGATGGAGACTGTAAGGTGAGGTGGGGTCAGTGCTTGCTTGCACTCAGAATGCGTGCTGCGTCCCGCAGGCTTTGCAAACATGAAACTGGTTCTTGAGTTGGCGAGTGCCTGGTATTTTTGGACATTGATCAGGACATTTGGGCCCAACAACCCCCTCCCCAAAGCAAGTATATGACCTTTGACTTAACGAGGCAGTCGGAATCTCTTTGGTTCTGCCCTCCTTGGTCCAGCCCTGGCCATCAGACCTCATTTTCAAGTATAATAGCTTGATTTTCACCTACCTCAGTGAAACTCTTTGTTCTTCAGGACAGCAGCCTGGCCCAGTTTCTCCTGATCAAGAGACACTGCTATCTTTGAATCTAGAGTTGTCACTATGTGCCTATCTCCCTTAGTTCTGTGCAGGTCTGTGGGCGTGCACACTCCTGATTGTAAGAACGAGTGTGATAGAGGTATAGAGGAGAGTGACAGCTGGCCTGGGTAGGCAACAGCAGACGATATAGAAAGATTGCTTCACATCAAGGAAAAATTTGCAGCAAGTAGGGTTTGGGTTTGTATCCAACTACTTTGTGGCTATCTAACCACTGTTCATTAATATTTGCTGGATGAACAGAGCTTACCTGAAGAACATGAACATAAAACCATGAAAGATGGTGATCTAAACCCTTGGGCCACCTGTAGCTTGGGCTATGTGGTGGGAAGGGGAAGCAGGGATGGGAGGATTGGGCTATGCGGTGGGAAGGGGAAGCAGGGATGGGAGGATTGGGCTATGCGGTGGGAAGGGGAAGCAGGGATGGGAGGATTGGGAGCGGGGCTTTCAGGATGACCTGAGTCTCTGGGTAGGGGCAGAGTCTCTGTGCCTGTTTGGTGCCCCAGGAACCTTGGAGAGCATGTGTGTCATCGCATGCGACAGATGGGGCTATGGTCATGGGTGATGGGTGGAACTATCGGCAGGAGGGGAAAGCTAGGCTGGTGGAAGCTGGGAGCAGTACCCCCTCAATTTCTTGAAGCAGAGAGGACCTTAAAGGTCAGGAGCCAGATCCAAGAAACCCTAAAACTCGAGAGGTGGTTGTGCTGTACTAAGAGTAAAACTAGTAAGAAAACGCATCCTGGCTGGTTATGGGTCAGTACTCATCTAAGCACAAGTGTTAGTTCATCTCCCCTCACGTGAAGGACAAGGTGGAGAGTGCTGTTTTTATCCCATTCATTCTTTGATCAAGAGATGGGGGTTCCAATTAGGGCTAGCCCCAGCTTACACGCAGAGGCTGGATAGCGTGAGGCAGAGAAGCAGGTGGCTTTGCCCTGGGGTGACAGGCCCTCACCTGAGTTTCAGGGCTGGCTTCCAGTTGGAATTTGCGCAGGATGTGGACCAGTGTCAGCTTGACCATCAGCAGCCCTAGCCGCACTCCAAGGCAGCTCCGGGGACCAGCTCCGAAGGGCAAATATGTGAAGGGCTTCCGCTGTATCTGGGCCTCAGCTGTGAACCTATAGGTCATGTGAAGGTCAGGGTTGGTCTGGAATGGCTCTTCATCCACGTAAAGTCCCTTTTCTGGCTAAGCGACCCCTTTACCTGAGATCCCTTTTCTCTGCACATAATGGACAGGATCTTGTGCCCAGGACCATCTCTAAGGCAGTTGCTGGCTGCTGATCCCTGTGTTCCAGTCCTGCTCCTTAGCTCTGTCCCACCCAGCCCTAGAGGTGCTGCTCCTTTCTGACAAGCAACTGAATGCACCCACATGCCTCTCCTTAGGAAATCACTGTTGGCCAAGTGTACAAAAAACCAGCTGATAATCTCAGGCCTAGGGCTTGACCAATACACCCTGACCTGACCATGCCCCATCTCCCCTTGTACAGGAGCACACCGCCTCTCTCACTTCCTCCTCAGCTCTCTCACTTCTTTCTCAGTTCCCAGGCACTTTGGCCACATCCTCAAGAGATCTCCAGGGCCCTGATCTGCTATCTCACCACCCTGGCCTTGCTGGTCGCTGGGGGAAGTGTGAACTGTGGGAGAAGCAGATTTGGGTTAGAGGTACAATGGCTGCACCCTCTTGGTCAGATCTCAGCCATTGCCACAGGTGCTCTGTGTGGCTTGGTTTTAATCACCCATCTGTGATGGACAGCTTGCTTATCACTTCTGGGCTTTCTTGGGATGCTGTGAGCCCTGCAGGTGCTGTTCTGGTTCTGAATACCATATATCTAGGAGCTGCTGAGCTGTGGGATGTTACCAGAGTTCACAGCCCAGTTTCCCAGTGACCAGGTTGTAGAGGTGGGCTGGGTTCAGTTGGGAGTCAGTAAAGGGAGGAACAGAGTGGCCTTACCAACCTCCCCTGGTGGGTCATGGAGGAAGGAACAGTAGAGAATTCCTCCATGGAAGGAGGTGGCTCTAGGTCGTCTGGATCTCATGAATGTGCTTTCTAGTGCACACAGAAAACAACTTCAGGGGCTGGAGAGGTGGCTGTGGTTGAATGTGTACTGCTCTTGGAGAGGACCTAAGGTCAGTTCCCAACACCCATGTTGGGGGTCTCCAGCTCCAGGGGATCTGATAACCCTCCTCTGGCCTCTGCTGGCCTCTCTACTCACATGTGTGTACACACAAATAGTTAAAAATAGAATTAATCCTGGGGCTGGAGAGATGGCCTAGCGGTTAAGAGCGCCGACTGCTCTTACAGAGGACCCGGGTTCGATCCCCAGCACCCACATGGCGGCTAAGAACCGTCTGTAACTCCAATTCCAGGAGAACTCCAGTTCCAGGGGAATCCGAGACCCTCTTCTGACCTCCACGGCATTGCACGACACGGGTGCACAAACCTACATGCAGACAGTACATTGATACACATACCGAAATAAATAAAATAAAATAAAAATTAAAAAAAATAGAATTAATCCTTTAAAAAAATGAAATAAGCTGCCTCTCATGTCTTGGCTTGAACAAGCAGAAGACGCTTTTCCTTACCTGCGCCACTGCTGTCACGCTCGATCTCTGCATTCAGTTTTTCCTTTGGAAATGACGCCTCATTTCCGTTTTTGTTTGGAGACAACTATTCCCATAACTCCTGTGGGTGGTCTCTATCGTGCGTGGTCTCTATGACAAAATGTCTGTCCCCTACCTTTGCATCTTTTGATCCCTTCCACACCATCAGGCACCCTTGATCCATCCAGCACTTGCTCACCTTTCAGGGTCAAAGGTCTCAGGGTGTGGCCAGTGCTCTGCATCGTGGTGTAGGGCACCCACAGCCATCTCTAGCACGGCCCCTGCAGGGATGCACTGTCCCAGCACCTCACAGTCGTGCGCTGCCTCCCGAGTGAACCTGTGGCAGCCAGAGGCAGGAGGAGAGTTTGCCAGCGAGCAGTGGGAAGGGGCTGCAGGAGATCATCGAGCCCAAGATGGGGTGTGGAGTGAGGCTGGGGACAGAGGGCCCAGTCTTCTTTCCAGGGTGAACCAGATGGAGACCAAATCCTTATCCCATGAACCCCCTACTCCCAAGCATCATCCAGCTTCAAGGCCCTTTGAATGTGCCTGCCACTTGGTCAAAATGCCTCCCCTGTCCCCTTATCTTTCCATGGGGCAAGCACAGAAGAGCTGTTCTAGTTTGTTTTCAATTGCTGTGACAAAACACTCTGACCAAAACCAACTTGGGGGAGGAAAGGGTTTATTTCTCTTACATCTCCCAGGTCACAATTCATTACTGAGGGAGCCCAAGATGGAAACTCAGGGCAGGAGCCTGGAGGGAGGAGCTGAAGCACAAGCCATGGAGGAACACTGCTTACTGGCTTGCTCCCTGGCCCATGTTCAGCCTGCTTTTTTGTTTGTTTGTTTGTTTGTTTTTGTTTTGTTTTGTCTTTTTGAGACAGGGTCTCCCTGTCATTCCAGCTGGCCTGGAACTCACTCTGTAGACCAGGCTGGCCTTGAACTCACAGAGATCCACCTGCTTCTGCCTCCCAAGTGCTAGGATTAAAGGCGTGTGCCACCACACCCAGGCTCAGCCTGCTTTCTTATACAATACACAACAACCTGCCCAGGGATTGCATTGCCCACAGTGCGCTGGGTCCTCCCACATCACTCAACAATCAAGAAAGTACACCATAGACATGGCCACAGGCTGGTCCAATGGAGGTAATTCCCCAATTACAGCTCTCTCATCAGGTGTGTCAAGTTGGCAACTAAAGGTGTCCAGCACAGGAGCCCTCTGTGCCCCTGGTATTGCGGTGTAGAGATCTCTTCCAGGGGCTGAGTTCAGGCTGTGGTGAGGATCCCACATACTTCCTCCCTCACCTTCTCACAGTTAAACCTTGCTCACTCCTCATCTCTCACTTGGTAGTCTAGGCCTGTTTGGCTCCTGTCCTCTGCCCCTACAGCCAGTCTGCATGCTCAGATCATGCAAACATTGTCCCGTTTGCTGGAAACCAGCCTTCACGTTACTTAGGACTTCTGTGCCATTGGCTGTATTTCATGGAATGAAGCTGTGATGAGAAGGAAGCAGACTTTCTAGAGACTCTGGAGGCTGGAGCAGTTTGGGACACACAGGAAGCAGTATCTTAGGACCAGCGCATGGGACCAAGACCATGATCAGAATGGAACCACTTTGACAGGGGAGGTATCTGCCTACACAGGCTACATGGAGCGGGGAGCCACGGCTGGCGTCCATGGCTGCTGGGACTGAGACCAGAGCCCTGTCTATTGAGGCCACCGTGGCATCTGAGCTACTTTTCAGTCACTGGCTTAGGTCTCCCACCATGGACCTGTCTCTGATGACTGTTCCTGGAATTCTGTCTTGTCTTACCACAGCCTCTCACAACAGCCATTACTCAAGAATACATGAATGAATCTCAGTTCCATAGAACTCGCAACCCCAACAGTTCTCTGAAACTTTGTGGGCCATGGACTAGCTAGCTGTCTAACCTGGGAACTGGGTCTACAGATCTGTAGCCCTGTGATTCCACTTCTGGGGCTGAGCCATGGTGACTACCTGGTCAAATGCAACTTCTCCCGTTTTCCTAGAAATTCTTGCCCAGTAAGGCAGGACTCAGAAGTCATTCTTTCAGTAATTTATCTGCACCAACAGCTTTTCTGTCAGGACAGCAATTGCTTATTTGAGGTAAAACAGACAAATTTCAACCACTGAATTCCTTCAAGACTTTTGCCCACCTTCATCCAACCCATTATCATCCTGTCCCTACTTTAATCATGTTCCATGAAAAGACCTGGCCTAACCCCCTTGGAGTTCAGACATCCTTGCCTGACTCCCCATTCTGAGCTTCAGGTAAGTATATCGGCACACTTTGGAACCAGAAATAAGCTGCTGGAAATAAAATTAGACGAAGGAAAGAACCTGTTTTGCTCAATTCAGGATGTAAAAATGTAGAATTTAGGTGGGGTGTGGTGGCGCACACCTTTAATCCTAGCATTTGGGAGGCAGAGGCAGGAGGATCTTTGTGAGTTCAAGGCCAGCTTGGTCTACAGAGTGACTTCCAGGACAGCTGGGACTACAGGGAGACCCTGTCTCAAAAAGACAAAAAAAAAAAAAAATGTAGAATTTAGAATTTTGATCTTGAGCATAGTGTCTTAAGAGTTCTGGTCAGAATTTGTTAGAATCTTAAAGGATGAGAAAATCTTTTTTTGGACAAGGGGATACTTACAGCCACTGTCTTCTCTTTATCACACACACACTTTCTATCTACCCTCCCCCCCATCTAACTTCACCTGCCTGTCTGTAGTAAACAAAGACCCTTCCTCATCATTTCCATCTCACACATTTCCCGTTCCAGGTGAAGGGAGGGCTGGTGGCCTTCCCTGTGCCTGGTATCACTGTGCACAGGTGCCTTTCGCGCTGGCTTCTGAGCCCCCCTCTCCTTTCTACTTTGAGTTTCCCTGTAACAGGAGCAGTGAGAAGCCAGGCTCGGGACTTGGTTCAGATTCTGACTCCTGATGCCTTGAGGATCTGCCTGGATCTGGCTCCAAAACCCAGAACTTAAATCGTGGCAGTGCTGGGATGGGAAGGCCCTGGTAGCCCTCCCTTCTCCCTTTCTGTCTCTGAGAATCCTCAAGGCCCTGAATGCAGGACCTCCTGGAAGACGAGGAATAGGTAAGGCCTGGCCTCCTCAGTGTTGCCAAGCCTCCTGTCTGGCTCATGAGAATGTTCTGAACCATGCTTCAGGGACACCTGGGTTGAGTTTGTATATGGAACAGTTAACTAACAGTGGTTATGTTTTCTATATCGGTTGTGAGCTTCTCTTACAGTTAAGCTATGCTAGTGTGTAGAAGTTAACATGTGTTCCTAAGAGAAAATAAAGCAGAAACTAAAATGAAGTGCTCACTTTTTCTGCCTTCACCCCTAATCTTATGCCTAGCACATGGGGCTGGCTTGCATCTGGGTGAGTCAGGCCACCTTGCCCCCTCACTTCTGTTGCCGGATGACAGCAGCCAGGGCCTGGTAAGTTCCGACAAACCCGTGAAGCAGCTGAGGAGGAAAAGGAGGGGAGGCCTCAGAGCTGTGTCCAAGCCTGTGGTGACTGCAGTGCACAGTGCCTGGTGCTCCTGCCTTCAGACCTCACCCTGCAGCTGCTTAGAGGGAGGCTGTGCTTCCTTGTCTGTTACCTCCTGAGTCCGCCACACTTCTGTGGGAGAAGAGCAGGATCCGCTTTCTGTGTGAAGAGAAGCTCAGCCAAGGTCATCCAGCGGACCAGGGCCAGGGCTCAGGCTGTCTGACTCTCTAGACCTGCTCTGTGTCACAGAGCCCATGTACTGGATGCCACTGGCTGAGGGAGGCTTAAGCATTCATTCAGACTCCCACTTCCTGTCCCATCCAGGGAGACCATGGCATCTGGTCCCCAGAGCAATGGCTGCACCCTTTTGCTGTTTATAGTGGGTCACTAGGAGGCTCTGTCACAACATGTATTGAAGTGTCTGTCCACAGTGGGTTTTTTTCTAGAGCCTGTTCCCTGTGCTTTTCAATGTGTCACCTAGATGAAGCCTCAGGGGGAAATTTTTCTTTGAGACAGTATCTATGTGTAATTAACTCATGATCCTCCTGCCTCAGCTGTTCAAATGCTGGGATTACAGATGTGAACCACCATGCCTGGCCATACATAGACTGCTCATTGGGTTTACAGCCAGGAAATGATGTAGTTTTGATCCATTTATATACTTTCTTCTGACTGGGGAAACACAACTGTTCAACTCAGCCAGTTCCCTCTTCCAGGAACCTTAGCAACCAGACGAATGCCTGACCCCAGTTACCAGCCATCTCTGGGGCCCAGTGAGGGTCCTTAAAACAATCTTGTTCAGTTTTACCACTGAATGCTTTTGATTTTTTTTGTTTTGAACTTCATTTTCTCCTGCATACCAGCTGCCTGCAAAGTCCCCTGGGAGGAAAGCTGGATATAAATCATGAAGAAGAAGGAAAAAAAGATGATTGGATGACAGGTTACTTGAGACTTCCAAAGAAAGTCACAGAAGGGCAATGGATATGGTTCTTCTTGCTACCATCAGGAGTACAACAAGGAAGCTTCTGAGTGAGTGGCCCCCTATGCATCAAGAGACCCTCAGCTCACACTACAATGATTTTCTATATTTGCGAAGTACCAGAGCATTTTGATTAGATCTGCATCCTTTTGAAACATCCTTTTGAATTACTCCCAAATCACGTTTTCTCTTAAACAATGGCAAAAGCAAGCTGGGTGTGGTGGTGCACGCCTTTAATCCTAGCGCTTGGGAGGCAGAGGCAGGCAGATCTTTGTGAGTTCAAGGCCAGCCTGGTCTACAGAGCGAGTTCCAGGACAGCCTGGGGCTACAGGGAGATGCTGTCTCAAAAAGACCAAAAAAGAAAAAAAAAAAAAATGGCAAAAGCGGAGCTGGAGAGAGGCTCAGCGGTTAAGAGCACTGGCTGCTCTTGCAGAGGACCCAGGTTTGATTCCCAGAAGCCATATGGCAGCTAACAACTATAACTCCAGTTGCAGGGGATCTGGTGTCCTTTTCTGACCCGCACAGGCATTGCATGACATGGGCGCACTTACATACATGCAGGCAATATATTCATACACATAAAAATAATAAAATATTCTTTTAAAAAATGGCAAGAGCTATCTCCTTATTGTCTATGTGGTGGTTGTGGAAATGCTGAGTGGAGTTTATGAGATGCAGTTAAATGCTTTGTGCTGCTTCTGTGAAGTTTGGCCAGTATTTCACTATTTCATCACCTTTGAAGGACCCTGGTTAAGAAGCCTTTCTCCATGGGGCACTCTGGGGAAGTCTGAAAGAAGCAGACCTTATTCCTAATCTAGGAGCATTTGCAGGTTGGTATGATGGGCTGTGGATCACTGACATGATATAAATGTGTCCAAGAATGTACTATGAGGAATAGTTAAATTCAGAGTGCTGGGAGGAGAGGCAGGTAAAATGCGAGCCAGATGTCCTTGCTGTGGTCTTGTGTAGGAGCTCTAGCAGGGGCTGTTGGATACCAGGGAAGGAGCTTTCCAGCCCTAGATGGTCCTCTACTAGATGTCAGCTCCAAGGACAGGAACTTTGGCCTGTTTTGTACATACACTAATTTCCTAGTGCTTAGCACAGAATAAATAGATGCTCAATAAGTAGTTGGTGAATGAATGGATGGTTGAATGAATCAATAAGCAGGGGCATCAGCAGATTCCATCAAAGGCTAGGAGGGCAAAGAGACAGGCTTGGGCTGAGGAAGGCCATAGCAAGAAAGGCTGGTAACGTTTGGAGAAGGTAGTTAACTTACAGGAAAGTGGGTCAGATTTGTGAGTCCTTGTGCCTGGCACCCAGGGGATACAAAGGAACCCAGGAGCCCAACACTGCCTCCAATAATACATATGATAACACAGGTGGCATGAGACTGAAGATCAATGAAGACTCCAAATTGATGCTCAAGGGAGCCAGAGGTGCAGGGCAGCTGAGGGGTCATGGCATACCTGAAAGCTGGTGGGTACATCCTCAGGGTTTCTGAGATTACCATGTCCAGATAGGGCAGGCCTTCCTTCAGGCTGTAGTACTCAGGGGCCGGCTGAGGCAGGGTAGACAAAGGGAGAAGGTCGTGTGAGATGGGCTCTCACAGCACTTGGTTTTTCTCATGAGCTCTTGCTCATCTTCAGCTTCAGCAAGCGTCTGTGAAAGCCCAAAAGTTGAAAAGTAGGTTCCACTCAGTTTGCCTGGAGGTGGCACCCCACGTGTTCTGATTGCTTTGTTTCTTGGTGATTTACATTATTAGAGGCGAATGAGAGCGACCTAGGACTTACGGGTCTTCGGTGTAGCATGTAGAAGTCTGGCTTTCTGACGGTGAGTGTTTTCAACCCGACAGAACCCAGTGGCACCTGGGAGACTGAGCCTCTGAGCGCCCATGTGGTGGATTGTCTTGATCAGGTTAACTGAGGTGGGAAGAGCCACCCGCTGTTAGTGCACCATTTCCTGGGCAGGGGATCCTGGGTGGCACCTGGGAGACTGAGCCTCTGAGCGCCCATGTGGTGGATTGTCTTGATCAGGTTAACTGAGGTGGGAAGAGCCACCCGCTGTTAGTGCACCATTTCCTGGGCAGGGGATCCTGGGTGGCACCTGGGAGACTGAGCCTCTGAGCGCCCATGTGGTGGATTGTCTTGATCAGGTTAACTGAGGTGGGAAGAGCCACCTGCTGTTAGTGCACCATTTCCTGGGCAGGGGATTCTGGGTGGCACCTGGGAGACTGAGCCTCTGAGCGCCTGTGTGGTGGATTGTCTTGATCAGGTTAACTGAGGTGGGAAGAGCCATCCGCTGTTAGTGCACCATTTCCTGGGCAGGGGATCCTGGGCTGTATAAAATGGAGGGGAACTGAGCGCTAACATGCATGCATTCATCCCGCACCATTTGCTGACTGTGGATGAGCTGTGACCAGCTGCTTCCAGCTCCTGCTGCCTTCACCTCCCTGCTGTGATGGACTATAACCTGGAACTGTGAGCTAACGTAAACTCTTTCTCCCTGTCAGAGTATTTTATCACAACAGCAGGGAATGAAACTACGACAGGCTCTAAGACGACAGTGACAGTCCCAGTTACGGGGAGTTGAATACATGGCTAAGTACAGCAAGCCCAGGCGCTTGTTTAATCCTTCCAGCCAACCAAGGTGGCACCTGTTTCCCCATCTTTTAAATGAGAATGCTGAGGCTCAGGGAGGCTGTCCCCTGGGTAAAAATTGGTGGAAGCATAAAGCTAAAAGCTATAAGACAAATAGGGAAATAACAAGGAAGAGAAGGTTGTAATATCTTTCAAAGATGTATACTCACCCCCCCCCAGCTATTATAAACTAGCAAGAAAAGACAGCTCAGTAGGAAAGCTGTCAAAGGGTATGAACAGGCAAAACCCAAGGGGAAAAATGCAAGTCACAATGGAAAGAAAGCAAAATAAAGCAGTAATATTCCATTTCTCACATATCAGACTAGGAAGTTAGAAAACCTTGATTAGATTTTGGGAGTGCAGTTGTTGGGGTTCCTAAGACTCTTAAAGGCAGGGGTAGATAGACATGTGTGGTCAGCAGGGTGTGGGCACTCCATGGGTGGGGCAGGTCAGGGTGGTGCTACAAGAAGTTTATTCATTGCTCTGGTGGCTTCTTCCAGGCAAGCTCTTCCCCAAACACTCAGCCTGTCACTCTACCCCTGTCCTCGGGATGGACATTTTCTGGTTGGCAGGTATTACTGTTTGACTCTGGAATGCTCATAGGCTTATTCCTCCAGCCTGTGACACTACTTAGCAGGGCCACGGAGCCTTCAGGAGGTGGGGCCGAGCTGGGGGAAGTTGGTAACTAGAGGTGGGCTTTTGAAGGTTAAAGCTGGGCCTCTGGTTCTGGTCTTGTGTGCTCTGCTTCCTGGTGCATTACCACATGAGCAACTGTGCATTACCTGGTGCATTACCACAGCTCCAGCCAGTCCATCATGGCTTCTCTACAATGATAAACTGAAGTCTGAAACTGAGCCAAAGTCAGTCTTTTTTTAAGTGTTTTTTAAAAAATTTTATGTGTATGAATACTATCTGCATGTAGGTTGGTGCACCCATGTTGTGCAATGCTGCGGAGGTCAGAAGAGGGCATCAGATTCCCTTGGAACTGGAGTTAAAGATGGTTCTTAGCTGCCATGTGGGTGGTGGGAATTGAATCTGGGTCCAATTGAATCTGGGTCCTCTGCAACAGCAGTCGGTGCTCTTAACCACTGAGCCATCTCTCCAGCCCCCCTAAGTGTTGTTTCTATCAGATTTTTTTTTTTTTAAGACAGGGTCTCCCTGTAGCCCCGGCTGTCCTGGAACTTGCTCTGTAGAACAGGCTGGCCTTGAACTCACAAAGATCCGCCTGCCTCTGCCTCCCAAGTGTTAGGATTAAAGGCATGCGCCACCACACCCAGCTCTATCAGATGTTTTTGCCAATATCAAAGGGACCAGTATAGCAGATGACAGCCTCCCTGTTTTTAGTTAATGATAACTATCCCAGAAGATGCCCCAGCTGGGGAGGCCTTCCTTCTGCGTCCCCTCCACAGAGCAGCAGGAGGCAGTCCTCCAGGCCAAGTGCATCCTGAGGCCGCCACTCCTCATAGATCAGCTCCAGATAGCTCCCTCCACCTCAGGGAGCTGCTCATAGCCAGGAGTGGCCACAGCACCACACTGCTGGGGGGGGGGGTGGAAACCACTGTCCCCACGTGAGTGCCCTGGGGCAGCAACACTGTTAGCTGGGAAACTTAGACATGCCGAAGAGGGGCAGGAAAGGGCAGGAAAGCCAGTGATGGGGGAGGAGGCAGGAAGTCCATAGGAAACATTTTAGCCAATTCACGATGGTCTAGCCACTGAGTATAATGTATCATTAATGATGGTCACGAGTCAAGTTACAGGCAATGGGTGTAGTTAATACCATGCATGTGAGTGTTGATGAGTTTGGAAGACAAAGGAGGTATTTACTTTATAATACAAATGTCAACAATTGGTTTTCCCAATGCTTTCCACCTCTGGTCTGGGAGCTGTTCCAATGTAAGGCTCTAACTTGATCCCATATTCCATCTCAGGCCACCAGGGCTGGGCCACATGAGCACTGAACTATAACAAGGGCCCTATGCATGTGGTTGATGCTCTGTAATTGTTGTCTTGTGACTCCTAAGAACTTCATTGTGAAGTCGGGTGTGCTGGCACACGCCTTTCATCTCAGCACTTGGGAGGTAGAGGTAGGTGGATCTCTGTGAGTTCAAAGCCAGCCTGGTCTACAGAGCGGGCTGGTACTAAAAGGGAGACCCTGCCTCAAAAATAACAACAACAAAAAGAATGTCATTGTTAGATCTGTGCTTTGGGGGAGAGCTTCCTCCTGGGCCTACCTGCCCTGTCCCACCCCCTGGACACAGACACAGAGAGGGTATGGATGGGGCTCACTCATGCTGCAGTATCTTGAGGTGGCCATGATGGCCAGCCCAGCCTCAGGCTGGAAGAGCATGGTATACTCGGTGGTGGAACTGGTCAGAGGTCATAGCACAGAAATTAAACTTCCTGGGAATAGCAGTGGATTGGAGCTGGGGCTGTGGAAGGGGAGAGACCTAGACCAACTTCCTTGGTCTCTGTATTTATTATTTATTTATTTATTTATTTATTCATAATTTTTTTTTTCCTAGTCTGTTTTGTTCCCTACCGTGTCTGGGTGCCTCTACAGTCTGGACCCACTCAGCCCAGCCACCATGTCCAGGCCTGGAGGAGCACAACTTGGGGGTGGGGATGCTTTCTCTCCACTGCCTCCCATCTTCATGAGTGTGCTTTGTGTTTATGTCTTCTGGCCAGTGAGTTCATAAATCCCTGCAATTTCAGT
This sequence comes from Rhizomys pruinosus, assembly GCA_009823505.1. Taxonomy (NCBI): domain Eukaryota; kingdom Metazoa; phylum Chordata; class Mammalia; order Rodentia; family Spalacidae; genus Rhizomys; species Rhizomys pruinosus. Next base: position 948,271 of record VZQC01013164.1, on the reverse strand, counting down.
GATTATACATATGATTTAAATGTTCTGAAATTTATATTGGAAACTGGCTATGCATGATATAAACATGGCAGGAAATATTTCAAGTAAATAATTGAAAATTTAGATTTTTTTTCTTTACTAAGAATAACATTAAGTGGCTAGAGAGATGGTTCAGTGGTTAAGAGCACTGGCTGCTCTCACAGAGGACCTGGGGTTTGGTTCCCAGCACCCAGTGGTGGCTGACTACCATCTGTAACTCTAGTTCCAGGTCATATACACATAAGGAAGGGAAGGAGGGAGGGAGGGGAGAAAGAAGGAAGGAAGGAAAGAAGGGAGGGAGGAAGGAAGGGAGGGAAGAAGGAAGGGAAGAAAGAAGGAAGAGGAAGAAAGAAGGAAGAGGAAGAAAGGAAGGAAGGAAAGGAAGGAGGAAGGAAAGGAAGGGAAGGAAGGAAGGGAGGGAGGAAGGCAGAAAGAAAGACAGGGACAGGAAAGGAAGAAAGTAGGCAATTCTGCAACGCAGAACTTCATCTCAAAGAGAAACAGACCAGATCTGGGAGCTGCATCTCTAATGGGTAAACAGCAGTGGTTCCCAACTGAAATTGTGTGGGTCGTAAGCTGTCAAGATTTGTCAGAGGAGAACTCATTAGGCAACACCTGCGTTATAGAGGTGACACCTGCGTTATAGAGGTGACACCTGTGTTCACTCCCGTTGCATGGGAAGTGAATATTCACTATGCCTAGGCTTTGATTCAGGTGTACCTGTAAACATCATCAAGTGTTCCAGCTCTGTGTGACACTTGGCACACTCTCTGGGGATTTGGTGGTTGGCCTCAGGAGGGGCTTGGACACCGATCCTCCTTCTAGAGCCTGCTTGGAACCTCCTGAGTGCCTTCCACACAGGAGGGGTAGACATACAGGGGGAAGGAGTACAACACGTTTTAGTTAAACTAAGGCCTGGGAACAAAACTCCAGACTCAGTTTTAGGGAGCAACCCATCCCTATTTATTTAAGCCGTCCCTCTTCCAGGGACCTGGGAGACATAAGGGTCCTGAGCCTAGCCTGCCAGCAGAGGGCAGCAAGTGTATGGTAAATGAGGATTCCCCATTTCCTGAAAGGGATCGTAAACATCATTGATCCAAATTCATGATAGCAGGGAGGGAAAATGAGAGCTGGAGAAGAAGACTGGGAGTCTCACAGACAATGTGTTCAGTTTCATTCAGTAATCTCCCAGACAACACCTTGTCATAGACAGCTGCTGGGCTTGGCGCCAGACATCCAGAGTGACAGGTTCCCCTTCGAGGAACCACACTTTGAAGCAAATCGTGCCGTTGGATGTCTACTGTGCTCTAGAGCAGGTTGGGGAGGAGAGGATAGCTCGGTCTGTTTGGGAAACCTTCATTTACTCCTGAGCAGGCACGGAGATGCAGGAACATACATTGGCTCCTCAGCTTCCTGGAGCTCCTGTCGGCCAGAGTATAAGCAAGTGGATGAAGGTGAGGAGGGAGAGCAGGAGGAGGACGCACATCACAGATGTTTGGGACACTGGAAGCTTCCAGGGGGGAGCTGCACCTACACTCCAGTCTTTGTGAAGAAAAGCGCTTGCACTTGTGAGGATGGTGGTTCAAACTAGCCAGTATCAAACAGATATTAGGGATCAGAGAATTTTGAAGCCAACTGGATAATTGATACTTTATTATGGTTGGTTTTCCTTTTACTGTGAAGATGACATTGTGGTCAAGTTTCAGAAATGGACTGAAATATACCAGCCATAATTTAGAGAAGTATACTGAAATATTTGCAGATGACATGATAGGAAGTTTGGGATAAAAAAAATTCCCTGCAAATGGAGGAAAGGTAGAGGACTATTATGGGGCTGGAGAGGTAGCTCAGGAGTTAATAGGACTTGCTGTTCTTCTAGAGGACCCGGGTTCAATTTTCAGCACCCCACATGACAAGTCTGTCACTATCTTCCAGCCTTTGTGGGCAATGCACACACACCATAGGCATACAGCCAATGCACACACACCATAGGCATACAGGCAATGCACACACACCATAGGCATACAGCCAATGCACACACACCATAGGCATATAGGCAGTGCACACACACCATAGGCATACAGGCAGTGCACACACACCGTAGGCATACAGGCAGTACACACACACCGTAGGCATACAGGCAGTGCACACACACCGTAGGCATACAGCCAGTGCACACACACCGTAGGCATACAGGCAGTACACACACACCGTAGGCATACAGGCAGTGCACATACACCGTAGGCATACAGAGAGTGCACACACACCGTAGGCATACAGCCAGTGCACACACACCGTAGGCATACAGGCAGTGTACACACACCGTAGGCATACAGCCAATGCACACACACCGTAGGCATACAGCCAATGCACACACACCATAGGCATACAGCCAATGCACACACACCATAGGCATACAGCCAATGCACACACACCATAGGCATACAGGCAGTGCACACACACCATAGGCATACAGGCAGTGCACACACACCATAGGCATACAGGCAGTGCACACACACCATAGGCATACAGGCAATGCACACACACCATAGGCATACAGCCAGTGCACACACACACCATAGGCATACAGCCAGTGCACACACACCATAGGCATACAGCCAATTCAAACACTTGTATAAATAAAAAGAAATAAATCTAAATCTTAAAAAGTCAAAAAACTAGATAAAAATTTAAGCTACAATACAGCAGTGAGTGGGAAAGACTTTGTGGAGATTCTGAAGTATGCACAAAGAACTAAGAATGGTTCTGCCAGGCTGGGCAAGAGGGGTCATGTGGCACCTTGAGCTGAATCCTGGATGGATGACAGTTTGCCCGACACATGGGGGAGAAAGGCATCCCATCTGGGCAACTGCTCGTTCCAAGCTGAAGATGCCAGAGAGCACAGGGGAATGCTGGGAGGGAGGACGTAGCACGTGGGAGGTCATATGGATGCATTTAGAAACACAGGTACACACACATGCACACACACACACACACACACACACACACAGAGGCAGGTAGTGGTGCTGATGCTGATGGAATTGATTTGAATTACAGAAGGAGAGGGTGAAAAGCTTGGTGAAGAAAATATCTGTCCTTGGAAGGGCTGGGGGGATGGCTTAGTGGAGTGCTTGCCACTCAAGTAGTGGCAAATGCCTGTCCAACCCTGGAAGGAGAAGGACTCCTGGAACTGGGTGGCCAGCCACTATACATTATTTTCAAGCTTCGAGTTCAATCACGCACGCACGCACACACGCACACCCACCCCTAAGTGTCAGTCCTTGGAAGGAAAAGCTGGAGGTTTACTCTGTGTTTTAAAAGCATCAGCTGGGGCTGGGAGATGGCTCAGTCCCAAGCACCCACATACCAACCAGGCATGGAGGAGTCTATCTGTAATCTCAATGCTAAAGACGGGCAGAGACAGGAGGGTCCCAGGGGCTCACTGGCTAGCCAACCTAACTGAAATAGTGAACTCCAGGTTTAGAGAGAGACCCTGTCTCAAAAATTAGTGTGGAGAGTAATAAGAGGAAAACAGCTGACATTGACTCTGGCCTCTACATACACAAGTGAGTGGACCCACACATTGATCGAGGACACACACACACACACACACACACACACACACACACACACACAGTCCATCTGTCTGCACAGCCAATGGCAGGGAAGGGACAGTTCACCCCAGGCCATCCTGCTTCCTAACAGTTCAAGGCCTGTGAAGGGAGGTTCAGGGAGGGATGGGGGTGGCACTAGGGTCTGCTTGGCCTGGAGAGCTGGGAAATCTTTTGGGGCTGAATAGAATATCCTCTTACTTCAAGCCAGGCAACACATCACGCTTCTAACTTTCCAAAGGATAATGCTTAAAGTCATTCCCAGGTTCTGCAGCCTCCAGACTTAGAAGTAGAGCTAGTAGGAACCGGAAATAAGCCACCTGCCTCATGCTTAGGAGGGAGCCCCAGATGCCCCTCTCCCTAGCTCTGCCTGCCAGGTCCCACAAGTGCAGAGCACAGGGCAGGCTCAAGTATGATTGGCTCACACATCAGCCATGGTCTTGGGCCAGTTGCCCAGGGCATCACCATCAACAGGTCACTGTGATTGTCCCGCCCAAGTCACAAGAATGGCAAATGGGAAGATGAAAGAATGTGACAGTTTCTGGAGAGTGTAACAAACTGGTTGACGCTTCTGTTTGGACACATCCTCTGGCAGGACTCGTTCCACTGAGACACCAGTCCTTGGAGGGGATGCGTTAGCAAGAAAGCAATACAAAGGCCTGTTGAATTCATTTCATCTGGGACTTATAAAACAAATTGGCATGCTTTTAGAGAATAGAATATTAAGTATTGGGAAAAGTATGAATTTTTTTAAAAGGTAAGTGTAATCTTTGCCTCATGGTTTACAATCTCAGACTGGAATTCCTTAATTTTCAGGGAGACTTTGATTTGTATTTGATTTTTAGTGGGAAGTAAATTTTAGTTTTATTTCTGATTTATTTCTGAGATTTTATTTCTAAGATTTTATTTTGTCTCTTAGTCTTGGTACCAATGAAATTGGTAGTAATGAAATTCATAAGTACTAATGAAATTTAGTAAACTGGCAGTTAGGGAAGTCTGAAAAGTCTGGTTTGGTTTGTTGTTCTGTTTTATTTTGTTTTGTTTTGTTTCTTTTTTTGAAATGGGAGCACTCACTTTGTAGTCTAAGGTGGCCATGAATTTATGATCTTCCTGCCTCAGGCTCCTAAGTGCTGGAATTATGGTGGGAACCACCACATCCAGTCATTCATAAATATTTTAAGTAGGAAATAACATTGCACTTTCCCATTAGCCTTATGTTTCCACATTCAGATATTTCGTGTATCATTTTCTCTGAAAACACGTGTGTACAGACAGACTCATTCATAGATGTCTCAACACCTGCACACTAGGTGTGTGTGCAGACACCTGGATCATAGTGGGGAAAAGAAAAGTGCCATTGATTTCACAGATTTTTTTTTTTTTTTAAGATTCAGGGACCTAATAGAAAAATAGCATTTTCCTGTTTTGCCTTGGGAACCAAAGAACACTGCCTTCAGATCGTCGTCCAAATCCTCATCAAATAGCAGCTACAAGGGCTCTCTCACATGCTGGCCAACCTTGGTGTTTTACAAGCAGGGCCCAGTGATGTCTGCCTTTATAGAAGTAGGGACAGCTGGGTGCAATACAGGCATATGAAGAAGAAAGGACCCATGGGCTCTGATTCTCCAGGGAACATAGACCATAATATGAAACTAACGCATGGAAAACGTGATGACCTTAGCTTTGCCCTTTTGACCATGAACAGAGAAGCAAAGCCCCTCCCCCATGCAGCCAGGCTGCTTTGAGGAGCCCTGGGATCTAAAGAACAGGCTGGGTTCTCACTGGCTTCCTCACCAGCCAGGTCTCCAACTCCTCCCAGCACTGGTGACTCATCCCTGAGATTTCACAGGGGTGTTGCCTAAGGTCTGTGGGTCCAGAGAGCTGTTTCAGGGTGTGTGTGTGTGTGTGTGTGTGTGTGTGTGTGTGTTTAATGTTCTACCAATGTTGCTGTCCTACCTAGCAATGCTCAGAAAGTACTATGTGCCAATTTTAAAGAATTTGGCAGAGTTAGATACAGAAATGCATTCATAGCTTAGAGAGAGGCACGAAAGCGTGTTCATGGCATCTATTTATATCCACCTTAAAAGAGCTAGAAGTCATCTCACACAAACAGAGGATTATTCCAGGTGCACCTGGACTCTGAGGCCCAGGCCATTAAGGGATTAGCTGAGGAGACGAAAGAAGATAGCCAACACACATCCTCTCTCTCTCTCTCTCTCTCTCTCTCTCTCTCTCTCTCTCTCTCTCTCTCACACACACACACACACACACACACACACACACACACACACACAGTCTTCT
>VZQC01013164.1:909063-938669 GCA_009823505.1 Rhizomys pruinosus | reverse complement strand
CTCTCTCTCTCTCTCTCTCTCTCTCTCTCTCTCTCTCTCTCTCTCTCTCTCACACACACACACACACACAGACACACACAGACACACAGTCTTCTCCACTCAAGGCCCCAGGTTGAACTTGATTGGCTGTGCTGCCTCTATTCAGAATCTTGTCTTCAGGCTCTACTATAATCACAGAACTTTGCCTTGTGCTACCTACTGAAGAACTTGATACCGTTTGGTCCTTATAACTTCCCTGCGAGGGACATAGGCTGACTTCTGTTGTCTGTCTTATAATGGATATATGGTCCAGATTCTTAGAGGTGAAATGGGTCATTCAAGGTCACCTGGCTAGTACAGGTAGCATTGGAGCTGAAGCCAGATCTTTAAACCCCAAGCCTTTTCTGTTATGCCATGCTACTGAGCCCTCCTTCCCTTCCCTCCTGCATCCTTCCCTCTCTCCTTTTCTTTCCTCTTGTATATTTTATGGAAAAATAATGTCTTATAGAAAATATAACACACATGAGACATGTAGTGCCTAATGAATTTGTGTGTGTGTGTGTGTGTGTGTTTGAGACAAGGTCTCCCTGTAGTCCCAGCTGGCCTTGAACTCACTCTGTAGACCAGGCTGGCCTTGAATTTACAGAGATCTAGCTGCCTCTGCCTCTCGAGTGCTGGGATTAAAGGCATGCACCATTATGCCTGGGTATGCCCAGTGAATTTTTACCAGTTTGTAAAAGGCATCCAGACCAAGACACAGAACATTCCAGAACTCTGGAGCAGTCCATGACCCCCTTTCCTGCTTCAGAAAGTAAATGACATCTGACACCTTGCCTTCTTTTTCTCCTTGTGCTTTTGTCAATGGATACTAGTAGTTGAGTTCTATGTCTGCCTTTTGCTTAATATCATCTGAGAGGTGTCCATGTTGAGTGTAGCTGTAATTGTAGGGCCTCCTCCCTTCCCTCCCCTCCTCTGTTCCCTCCCCTCCTCCCTCCCGTCCCCTTTTCCCTCCTCTCCTTCCTTCCCTACCCTCCTCCTTTCTCTCTTCCCTTCCCTCCCCTCCTCCCTTCCCTCCCCTCCCTCCTCCTCTCCTTCATTTTCTCCTTTCTGTTTTTCTTCTGTGTTCAGAATGGAACTCAGAGCATTATACATACTATGCAAAAATGTTCTACCAATCAGCTGCCTGTTATCATTTTTTAATCACTTATCTACCCTTTCCACTGTCAGTGGATATTTTATGTGTCTGAGCATTTTGCCTGTATGTATGTGTAAGTGCACCAGTGTTATGCAATGCCCACAGAAGGCAGAAGAGGGCTTCAGATCCCCTGGAAGTGGAGTTATGAGTGATTGTTAGCTGCCAGGTGGATGCTGGGAACCTAACATGGGTCCTCTGCAAGAGTGGTCAGTACTCTTAACTGCTGAGCCATCTCTCCATCCCCACATGTGAATAGTCTTGACTATCTATAGTTTTTAATAAGCTTGGGCACAAGTTTCTTTAGGGTGTGTATCTAGGGATGCTAAATATTGTGCATGGTCCACTGAAGATATTTCAAACAGTTTTCAAACTTATTGCTTATGCTGCCTAAAAATTTCGAGCTGAGTGGTTGAGAAGCTGATTGTGAATGTGCTGGTTCTCTCCTTACCCCGTGTGCTCATCTCTGCTTACCCTGTGTGTTCATCTCTGCTTACCCTGTATGCTCATCTCTGCTTACCCTGTGTGCTCATCTCTGCTTACCCCGTGTGCTCATCTCTGCTTACCCTGTGTGCTCATCTCTGCTTACCCCGTGTGCTCATCTCTGCTTACCCTGTGTGCTCATCTCTGCTTACCCTGTGTGCTCATCTCTGCTTACCCCGTGTGCTCATCTCTGCTTACCCTGTGTGCTCATCTCTGCTTACCCTGTGTGCTCATCTCTGCTTACCCCGTGTGCTCATCTCTGCTTACCCTGTGTGCTCATCTCTGCTTACCCTGTGTGCTCATCTCTGCTTACCCCGTGTGCTCATCTCTGCTTACCCTGTGTGCTCATCTCTGCTTACCCTGTGTGCTCATCTCTGCTTACCCCGTGTGCTCATCTCTGCTTACCCTGTGTGCTCATCTCTGCTTACCCTGTGTGCTCATCTCTGCTTACCCCGTGTGCTCATCTCTGCTTACCCTGTGTGCTCATCTCTGCTTACCCTGTGTGCTCATCTCTGCTTACCCCGTGTGCTCATCTCTGCTTACCCTGTGTGCTCATCTCTGCTTACCCTGTGTGCTCATCTCTGCTTACCCCGTGTGCTCATCTCTGCTTACCCTGTGTGCTCATCTCTGCTTACCCTGTGTGCTCATCTCTGCTTACCCCGTGTGCTCATCTCTGCTTACCCTGTGTGCTCATCTCTGCTTACCCTGTGTGCTCATCTCTGCTTACCCCGTGTGCTCATCTCTGCTTACCCTGTGTGCTCATCTCTCCTTACCCTGTGTGCTCATCTCTGCTTACCCTGTGTGCTCATCTCTCCTTACCCTGTGTGCTCATCTCTCTTTAACCTGTGTGCTCATCTCTGTTTACCCCGTGTGCTCATCTCTGCTTTTCTGATATTCCAAAATCTAACCATTTTCCCTATTCCAGTAAAGGGTTGAGAAAATGAAATAGGGTACTATTTTGGGAATTGAATTGTTTATTCTGGGATGTGAGGGGGGGATAGGAACAAAGAGGGCATCTAATTATATAATTTTAAAAAATTGTCCCAGTTGTCAGATCTGCACACTCATAAACAAAAAAATACATTCCAGTATCAAGCAAATTCACGTTTTTGAATTAGCTGTGGGTTTGTGATATTTAGGATTCTGTTCTCTCCATTAGCGTGAATCATTCACAGTTGATTGTATTTGATGCTTAGAGAAATAAGCCCCTTAGTAAATGATAGTTAAATCACCCAGCCCCTTTCTCTGCATGGAGGGAGAGTGGACGGCATTTAATTTGCAGGGAAAATGTATTTACTCCCTCATCCCAGAGACAGACACTGCTTAGCAGCATGTGCAGGAGGCTGGGGACGGAGAGGCAAGACGTGATCCCAGAGCAGACAGAATTCACTGTGTGTATGGGGAGCCATTTTTATTCATTAATTCATTCATAGATTTATTGTTATGGTGGGGCCACTGAGGGTTTTGTGATCTGACAATGATGGTCGACTGGGTGGAGCAGAAGCAGGTGGAAAACAGGCGGCAAAACGGGAGGTTGTTGCTGTAGTGCGGGAGGGCGAAGTGGTGCACCACGTGAGCAACGTGAGCAATACTCCTACTCCTCCATCTTGGTCTTCCCTGCTGATGCTGGGGTGGGGTTGGCACCCCCAAACATTCAGATACAATTGGCCTGGATAGGCCCCAGGGATTGGGATTGTTTTCTAAGCTCCTCCAGGGGATTATCATGTGCAGCCTAGATATCATAATCACTATTATACGGTAAGATTAGAGGGGAGGTGAGACCTGGGGCCAGGGGGAAGGGAGAGTAAAGCAATTCCCAAGCTTCACTGCTGGTGGCTGAAAGAAGGATGGAAACAGGATCTACAGGGCGAGGGAGGAGCTTGGTGTGTGCAGAGGTGTGAGGGGGGCCCCCAGGGATCAGTAGCTGTCTAGAAGGGAGAATATGAAGCTTTGCCACACAGAGGCAGATATACCCTCAGGGATTAGAGCAAGAAAGAAAGGCACAGAGGGCATGAACCTTCACGACTGCCCAGGAGACGTGGCTGGGAAGTGAACTTTGGACCACATCTCAGATTGCTATAGCGTGGGTTTCAAATGTCTCCCAGGTGGGAGTGGCTAAAGGTCCGTGTGTGAAAACCAACAGCCCAGTGCTCTTGGGAGACAGTGGAAACTTGATAGGCAGGGCCCAGTGGGAGTTTACCTGGTCACTGATGGGAGTGTCCTCGAAGGGGATAATGCAGCCCAGCCCATTACTCTTCTATTGGCATCTCAGCCATGAGATGAAGGATTTGTTCTACTACACCCTGCCCACTAATAGGCCTCAAGGCAACAGGCCAATAGGCCTGAAATCTCCAAAGCAAACCTTTTCTCTTTACCATGTGATCTCTCAGGCATTTGTGACAGTGACAAAAAGCTGACTAAGACATGGGTCACTTTCCAGCTAAGGCCAGGAGAGTCAGGCCTAGGAAAAGCTAGTGTGCTGTTGACGAGGGGCGGCCAGCGGCCAGAACAGGAACCAGTGGGTTCAAAAGGCAAGCAGAGAGGAACCAAGCTAGAAGGTGCAGAGTGAGACTCACAGGGCATTGGTCCTGGTCCTGAAAGGCCTAGGAGGAGACCAAACTCAGAGGACAAACAAGAGTGTATCACACATGACAAGAAAATAATTGTACAGCTCCTTGCAACTGCTGTGGGTAGAACCAGGCCAGTGGCCCAAGGCTGAGAGAGAAAGCCTGACTTGCTGGAAGGATTTTCAAATGACTACACCTGGGGCTGGAGGGATGGCCTAGCGGTTAAGAGCACCGACTGCTCTTGTAGAGGACCCAGGTTCGATCCCCAGCACCCACATGGCGGCTAAGAACCCTCTTTAACTCCAGTTCCAGGGGAGTCTGACACCCTCCTCTGACCTCTGCAGCACTGCACGACACAGGTGTACAAACCTACATGCAGACGGTACACATACAAAATAAATAAATTTTTTTAAAATGACTACACCTTAGCTGGCAAGGGTGAGTCCCTTGTCCAACTGAAGATGTTCAAAATTGGTGACAGCATCTCAAAGGGTCATTGTAGGATATTAACAGACCCCACTCATCAGAGACTGGATGACGTGGGTGACCCCAAGGTGCCTTCTACCAGTAGGTCAGTTCGACGTATTACAGTTGTACCTCATCTACTCAAAGACAGATTTGTGACCCTAGCACATCTGAGTTACTCTGTCAGGCCTGGCAAATACCATGGGAAGGCAGAGGGGTCCAGTTTTTTACCTCCCCCACCCCAGCCCACCCATCCCCACTTCCTGTGTGTATCTCCTTGATAATTCACCCTCAGAGTTGGAGTATGGGTCATTCACTGTTTGGGGAAATGGTAAACAAAGATAAGAGCTCTAAGCACTGGAATTTATTTTTTATCCACTTGGCCTAAAAGCCACTGTGTGTTAAATTTAGAAAGCTGGCTCCAGACCCCTCCCCACCCTCCTCCTTCCTGTCTCCTCTTTGCCACCATGCCCAGAGCCTCTGTGTGGAGTATGAAATATATTCAAGAAGCTTGGGTCACAGTCCGCCTGCCTGGATGTTTATAAAAATGTATCATCGGAGGGCCTGGGAGACAGGGCCCATTTCCTCTGGTCCCCTAGCTTAGCTCACCAATGCAGCAGCAGCAGCGAAGGGCTGCCTGAATATTTACCCAAATGTCCTCCCAGCCAGGCAGGGATCATGGGCTTCTGCTGTCCTAGGTGGCCTGTGGGCCATAGGACAGTCACAGTAGTTTTAGAGGAAAATCTTAGTTGTTTACAAGGTCACCCTCTACCTGCTGATATTAATCACTGAAGGGCTTTTTTTTTTTTTTTTCTTTTCCCTGTGGCTTAAATCCCTTTGAAATTAGCCTTAAGAACCAGAGAAATCCTTGTGTTGACCTGGAATTCTGTTGTTTTGAATATGGCCTGAAATAAACAAACCATTGTCTAGGCTTAGAATTTTCTGGTTCAAAAGAAATCTCCACTGTGATGTGATTTACTGTAGCAGGACTTCCCCCCCCCCCAAACTCCTTTTCAAATCCCTATTACCTGCTTGGTCTGTTTTGAAAGCTCAGGATATAAGTGTTTCTGGCTATAAAATGAGAATGTTAAAGTTTCCTTGCTGTTGTTCCTTGTCTCCCAGCACCATGTACCCGAGGGTACTATGGTCCAGCCACTCTGTTTGTGCATCTGTAAAATGGGACCGTGTCCCTCTTGAAGTCATGAAGGTAGGCTTCCCTCTTAAAGAGGCAGTGCTTGTGATTCTTCAGCTTTGGGACTCAAGGTGAACTAAACACATATCAAAGGCTGTTTACAGACCCTGTGAATCCACACAAAGCAGAGACCATCCCAGCTTCAATAGGAGACAGCTGTGCCGGTGACGAGTGTCCATGTCAGGTGGCACTCTCTTGGGGAGATGCTGTGAGGAATTTCCTCTCTGGGTGTGGAGGAAAAGTGCCATTGAGCAAATCCTCAGAGACGAGGCAGGTCACTGCTGGACACCCAGCCATCTCGTGGCCCTGGGTGGTTAGCTGGCTGAGAAGAGGGCTTCCTGGGGACCCCTACACTACCCAACCTGTAACCTGGTCCCGATGCTGGACCCCTTCTTCTCTCTAGCTCTGTCTTCCTGGGGAACGCTGTAGGGAGCCCCCTTCTTCCCACGACACACGTGGATCTTGGGGTCTGTGCTGGGCTACTGCTTCCTCGAGCCAAGGACAGCTGGGGCCTCCCAGGGGCCTCTCATGTCACACAGGAAGAAATGGAGATGTCTGGGACCAGGCCTGTGCCTGTCTCCATGATGCCGTGTCCCCTTAGAAGCACCCCCCATACCCGGTGCTATTTTAGGCCTTTCTCTGCAGGGGGGTGGCCCTCAGTGAGAAGGACTTCTTGCCAAGAGTGGCCTTACGGGGGTGAAACTGAGTACAGAGCCCCCAAGAAAGGGCAGACATGAACTCCCCACTGTGCTGGGCCCTTCTCAAGCTAGAAGTGGGACAGGATAGGGCTCTAGAGGAGGAAAGTTTTCTGTTTTTAAATTGGAGGATGGACTTAATGAGAGATGACCCTGCCTTAGAGGCTTACTCTCCATAGACTAGAGTCTGGTGACCACTCAAAGTGGATGCTCTGCCGAACCCAGGCCTCCCACTCTGGCCCACCCGGTCAGCTTGAGCCATAGTAAAGGGGGCTGCCAGTACGGCAATTAGGCTGCACTAGACCTTTCAGAGGGGCCTGTGGATTCCCCAGCCCCTGTGCCATGTTGCCAGCAGGTGGTGGGCACTGGGGAGATTGGCTCCTTGTTCATCCTCCTCTTCCATGCTCTACTGCAAAACCTGCAGTACCTACAGCTTTCATAGAATGGGAAGACTGGAAGGAACAACAACAGCAACAACAACAAAGAAGACTGGGTCAGAGAACTGACTGAAACGGTGAACTTCTACCTGAAACAGTAAACTTCTGCATCAAAAATTTTAAGAGACTGGGAAAAAGATGAAAAACATGCTTGGCAAAATGCATGAGCTCTGGTGGGGTGGGGGGGGCAAGGAAGGGGGCACGGGTCTAGATTTGATTGGAAATTTTGTATGAAATGCACAAAGCTTCAATAAAAATTGGCTTTGAAAAAATAAAAATAAAAAAATAAAAAGCATAAGATAACAAATAAACAAAAAGAATGGGAAGGATTGTCCCTCCCCCTCCTGAGTGCTCCAAGATGAAGCCCCTCCCTGTCTTCTGAGCCAGCTGGGCTGGTGGCACCTGTGGTTTACCATGAAGGCCACCTCACCTGTTTCAGAGCTTCCTGGGATCTCTTCCACCCAGTCCCAACTCTGGGCCCCCTCTTTTGAATTTCTTATTTCTGTGATTGGGCTGTTCTAATGTGGGACAAAGCCCCAAATGGGTGACTGTGGCCCCGTCAGAGCAAGTCACCGCATTCCATGAAGAAGGAATCTCTGTTCCTGTGTTCCTATGTCTTTATGTTTTTATTCTATTGAGTGATTCTTCGAGAAATCAACCTTTTTTTTTTTTACAATAAGAATTTCATCTGACCAACAAAGGTCCCCCCAGCCACCCATGGCATCGTCTTCATCCCTAAGTACCACCTCTCCTATGGGTGAGTGCCGTCCGTGCCTGCTCTGTACCTAGCGTTGCTAGGGGACAGCCCACACACAGCCCTGGGGCTGCAGAGAATCAGAACATTCTAATGGATGGCTGGATATGAGGGTCCTGTGGCTTGTGTGGGGACACTGGAGGTCAGGCTCTGTCCCCAGTGGTGTGTGAGCGTCAGAAAGATTCCTTGGAGAACATGAGGCTGTTACTGAAGCAATTTTCAAAATGCATTCATGTTCTTTCACACAGAAACAATAAAAGCACTTAAACAAGGTTTTGGGACAACACTGAGCGGCGTTCCATCACCGAGCGACGTCTATTGTCATCTTATTGGCACTTACTGTCTGGGTTTCTGCCTCACTTCAGCCTGGTCCCAGCCCAGAGATGGCGGCAGAGGCCTGGGTTAATGAGGACGATTTGTTTTGGCCAGGGATCTTACAGAGTCCAGTGTTTCTTCTGTGTTTGTGCCTGTTGCCCCTGTGAGATGGCCTTATGCACATGAGGACGGACTCCTGGCTCACAACCCTACAGACTCAGGGACTTTGCATGAAGGTTAGAGTAGCTAAGAGTGAGTGAGTCCCTCTAGGTGCCAGAGGTGACATTCCAGGTCTCTCCAGGGAGGTCCTGAGGCCAGGGAAAGTGCAGGAGGAATGTCAGGTGGGGACAAGCCAGATGCCACCGTGCCTGCAAGCCAGAAAACCCTTGCATGTATTCTCAGCGCCACTCCACAGAGCCTTGGTCCTACATAAGTGGCAGGGAATGCGGTTATAATGATGTAGTGGTGGGGATGGAGAGATGCTTAGCCTGGGTTAGAAGGGCGGGAACAGAACCAGTGACATCATTCATGAAAAAGGTAAGTTCTGGGTTTACAGTGAGCCTTGCAGTGTCCTATGGGTGACTTGTCGCAGAGTTGTAGTTTACAGATGAGGGAGCTAAGGCTCAGGCGGCTTGTGTATAAGGTCATTAGGCACAGATGGTGGACATGAAGTAAAAAAGAGAGGCTTCTGGGGAAGAATGAATGAACAGTCTTCCTGACCCCCAGTCCTGCGACAGGGACAGCCACAAGAGAGGAGCGGCCAAGGGAGCAGTCTGTGGCAGATGCTTCCCATGGCGGCACATAATCCAAGCCAGGAAGGTAAAGGGCCTCCTGGGATCAGGGTCCTCAGGATCAGGGAGGACAGGGATGAGCAGGAGAGGATGAGGGGTTAGCAGGTGGCCTCAAGTGTTGGGCTCTGGCCAGGAGAGGAGGATGCTGTGGGTTCTCTGCTTGCTCGGCCGTGGAGGCCTTGCAAGGACCTCATGAGGCCTCTCTCCAGACCTGGCGCAGTGCACAACACAGCTGCTTTGGCTGGTGAAGGCTGCTTCCAGTGAGCACAGGGCAGCTCCGTGGGGGTGTGGTGAGCTACGCAGAGCTTCGGCCTCATTGATTTCCTGAACTTTGATCTTTAGCCCTCCCTGAGCATCGGTGGAGCCCTCTAGCGTGAGGCCCACGTGGGTGGTGACTACCCACTCTTCTGTCTTCACTGTCTAATGGGGTGGGGGCTCCCTTGCCCAATCTGTTAATCATCTCTGTGACCTCAGATGGCACAGGAGTCTTCTCAAAGTACTGTCCCTGGGCCAACAGAGGTCACCCCTGAGAAGCCTGGCCAGACCTGTGAATCTATTTGGAAAGCACTAGAAATAACTCAGTGCACATTGTCTTAATTTATGCTAAAGGCTAGAGGAACCGGCCCTAAAGGCAGGCAGGAGAGGTGTCGGTGGCCCCTGTGTGCCCCCTTCCTCCTCACAGGTCAGCAGGTGTGTCCAGCTGGCCCATTTTTGTCGGCACACTCCTGGGAACAGATGGTGAAGATAATTCACTTCCTTGCCTGCCAGACTAGCAGGGATGGCAACTCAGGGCCCACTGCACATACACCTGTGCAAAGACATTCCTATTTCTGCCGACCACAGAGAGTGTTGACCAAGTTTTATACACTCTGCGTCTGCCCTCTGTTTGGAACTTAGGCTTGCCAGCTGGTAGACTGGGGTTTGGAATTCCCAGTAGGTAGGATGGGGATGATCACCAGACAGAATGCCTTGTGAATCACAATGTGTCAACAACGTAGTGCGGAGGCTCTGACAGAGCTTGGGAGGTTGTAGACAACTGACGTGAGCAGAGGTGTCTCACCCATGCATGGGGGTTGGGGCAGTTGGAAGCAGAGCACAGGAGTAACTGGGTGGAAGAGCTGCCCTGGGGACTCAAAATGCAGGAGCAGGAGCCTGGTCATGTAGCTCAAATGGTGATGCAGACCTGGATGTCTCTGGAGCCAGGCAGCCCCATGACTGTGCAAGCCAGAGAGCACAGGGCTGATATGGAAGGGCCGCCGGCCTTGCTGTCAGCAAGGAAGTGCTTGGAGTGAAAGCGCGATCTCGCTGGACAGCTGCTGGGAGGGAGGGCTGAGGGCAGCCTGAGCGTCCACTGGCTCAACGAAAGCTAGGACCAAGAGTTTTGAGTATAAATTCAGCAATTAAAAAAATAAAACAAGGGGCTGGAGAGATGGCCTAGTGGTTAAGAGCGCCGACTGCTCTTGCAGAGGACCCGGGTTCGATCCCCAGCACCCACGTGGTGGCTGAGAACCGTCTTTGACTCTAGTTCCAGGGGAATCTGACACCCTCTTCTGATCTCCGAGGCATTGCACGACACTACATTCATACACATAAAAAAAATAAAAAATAAAACAAGACCTCACTAGCTGTGCCTAGGCTGTAGTTCGACCTCTGTCTGCTGTGTGCTGCTGTGACAGATTCCGTGGGCTGAACAGCTCCCTGCGATTCATTTTGATATCTGCCCACTTCTAGCCTAGTCCTTGGAGCTGTGGCATTTTTTCCCAGTTAGCTAAGGAAAAAGCAATCCTTTTCCCAAACTTATGTTAATGGCAGGTAGGGTGGATTTCTGGCTGAAGAGTTGAATCTTACAAAATTAAGAACACACCTAACAAGAAAATGCCACCCCCCCACCCCAGGAGGCCGGTACTCTGGGAGGTCCCCAGGATCCTCACAGTCTTTTAGGTCAAGGCAGGGATGACCTGGTCAACCTGATCTCATTTTTAGAATCCCCAGATGACATCATGTCTCAAAGTAGGTTTTTTAGAGTTAGTTTCAGTTGCACAAACAAAAGGCAAAACTGCTTGAAACTGATTTCAGAGAGGCTCACATCCCTGGAGTTGCCTTTCCCCTGATGAGTACTCTCAGTAGAAGGGATTCCACTCTCATCAGACATGTGTTCCTAACTGCATGACTGTCTTAGACTCAGGGGTCTCACACACAGGAGCAAAGCTGGAAACATACATGCAGCAAGACTGAATTGCCTGGTGTCAGGGAGGGGCCTGTGGGGTGTGTGGAAATGACAGTCTAGGGCTCCACTGGCTGCTGGACTCTGGTGGACAGGAAGGGACAGCTTCCTCTTGGGTTGTGATTCCCATTCTTGAATGTGCTTGGGGTGACCAGGGGGCTTGTGGGTAATCCAATGGCCAGGCCAGTCAGCAGGTTCCCCAGGGCGAGTCCAGGGAGCGGCCGAGGATGAGGAGCCCTGTGAGAGGCTGCACGCTGGCCCTCCACTGTACCTGCAAGCTCCATGGATCAAGCCCATAGCTTCTGGACTATTGCATCGAGTCTAGTCTGTACAGACTGCAGGGGAATTCTCCCTGGGCTCGCCTCCTGCGTTCGACCTCAAACTTCCACCCGAGGAGCAGCAGCCTGCCTGAGCTTCAGTGTGTTCCACCTACCAGCTCTGTGGCCTGAACCGACTTTGGCAGCTGCAGCTTCTCACCCAGTAAAAGAGGGGATCGAGCACCTGTGCTGGTCCACAGAGCTGTCATCAGCACAAAGCTGGGTTCAAGGACGGCTCAGAGTTTCCTGCATCAGGAAACTCAGTGAACAGCCGTCCATGTCCAATGGAGGGCACTCCTCCCCTCAGGCACCCGTGTGGATGGACCACTTCTCTGGCAGGCCTGGCCAACTCTGATTTGCCCTCTCCAGGAAGATGCTCATCAAGTGCTTGCTTTACATCTCCGCCATCTATAGAGGAGGCTCGTAGAGGGTGTGCCAACTGGCTGCTCAGGTGGAAGATTCCCTATTGCCAGACCCACATGGGAAGGCCATGGAGTTGAATAAGAGGAAGGTCACAGACTACGAGTGGTCTGTCAAGGCTCCCGGGATGTTCCAGACATGGTGCTGGGCACTAGGGGGCTTGAGTGGGTCCCTCCTGACAAGGAGCTTCCAGACCAGTAAGGGGATTCTACCCCATCAGCAAATGTAAAGTCACAGAACTAAGTGTTCTGAAGAGAAGATTTGAGGAAGGTAAATGGGAAATTGTTCACCAAATACTAGAGTATTGGGGAGACTTAATTTGGGGAGGAAATAAAGGGGCGCACTGTTTTCTCTCACTGTATTATAAATGAACGGGGTTTCTCTACAGGGTCACTATAACTGGGATTAATTTAGGCAAATTTGGGGATGATAATGGTCAGTGATGAGGCTATTATATAGAGATTTATATTATATATTATATAGAAGTGAGTATTACAGAAACAGCTCCCCAACTCTAAATCACACCATCCCATATGAGGTCTGCTGAGCCCTCCACACCCAGAAGGACACAGTCCAGCAGGAGGTCATGGAGGCCTTGCTGCTTAGGGACAGGTTACCAATGCCAGCAGGCACAGACTGCAGCTTTTTAGTGGAGTCTGACTTAAGGATAGAAGGCACAGGCTGGATTAACAGGAGGATATCGGTTTGGTCCAGCCTCCCTTAGGAGGAGGTAAGCCCCTCACTCCGGGTGCAGTGGGCAGCAATGGTCAGAGTGATCTCCAGCAGAGACCTAGGAGAGGGATTCTGGGTCCTTGGCAGCTGGAATCCACCTGTGATCTCTGATTTACACATTATTTTGTTGGCCTCTGAGAAAAAAAATAGTGTCTTGGGAAAATAGGGTGTCAGAAGGTGACTTTGTCTGGAGAGCAGAAAACATTCTGAGTGAAAAGGAGAGAAGGAGTAGTACAGAAGGAACCCTGGTCACCAAGGGTTTGTGTGAATTGGGGGGAGGGGAGAAGAATACTGGACGGGCCAGAAGGTTCAGGGGTAGGTCAGCAAGGGACATGTGGCAGGGACGTGTGTCTGAGCCTTTGCGATGGCTATATGATGGGAATAACAGGAAGATTTGATGGCAGTAGTTAGACCAGTAGCCACAGAACGGGGCTTGTACTCGGCGTTTTCCTTGTTTACCCCATTTCATCAGTTCCATGTCTCTGGGGACAGATGCCGTTATAGGCCCCTTTAGGTGAGGGCCTGAAGCTTAGGGAGGATCCATATTATCCCCAGCCCTGTGGCTGGGTAGGAGGCCTAGCCTGACTTTGCAGCATGGAGTTGGGACCCAAAGCCTGACATTATAGGCTGGGTGAGGATGACACTGGTGGCAGGCTAAGAGACCCACAGGATTTGGGTGGGTATCCACATGAACACCCTTGGGCAGGCGCTGGCCTTATTGCTGTCCCATGGGATCTGTAAGCAGCTCCCGTGGCAGTGGCTAGGGCCAAGAGGGACGGAGCATGATTCGTCTCCCACGGGACAGACGGAAAGGCTAACCCACCTCTCTGTGTACAGTGACTGACCACTGCACTGATAAAAACATCCAAAGGAACCCTGGTTTAGATCCTGCAGGTCCAGATGACCAGTGGATAGAAGACAGGAAGGAGGGATGGAAGAGGCTGTAGAGACTGAGGTTTCTTTGGAACTCATCTGTTACAACTGGAAAATAAAAGTGCATGGACTGGAGAGAATTCAGAGGATTCCAAAGGATTATGATGAGATTCCAGAGAATTCTATATGGGGAAATGAACAGCATACACTGAAATCTCTTGGCTTGCTGGATTTTCCCTATCAGCTGATTTGTTTGCAGGACTGCTCAGCAGTCCCCGTGTCCTGATGTCAGAGCATAAATGTTAGAGAAGGCCAGATTTCAGATGTCAGTGTAGCCTCAAGAAAAACGCCTGACCTCTGAGCCTCCGTTTTCATACCTCTAAAAGGGAATATTTACAATACTTATCATAACTATTGCGTAGACTATGGAGAACACATGGTCACAAGTGACAATTACTACATTTGTCTTATGTCACTGATGGTCACCATCCCAGGGAGGGAACACAGAAGGTTCACACCAAGACCTCCAGAGGCAGAGAATATGAGACAAGGGTTTATCAGTAAGGTGTTGAACATCGAAAGGTTGGAACCAAGATGAATGAGTTTACATGTTTTCTAAATTAAATGGACGCCAGAAGCTATGATGTGATCGATTCAGAAATGATGCAACTCTAGGAAATTTGAGAAGGAGATGATGGGATAAGATTCTGGTGTTTGAGTAACACAATGATACTTGGTGATGAAGAGGGTCCCAGCAAAGGCTAGGAAGACAGGGATGAAACTCAAAACACAAGCAAAGGATCAGGAGTTGGGAGACCTAACTTTATGCCCTCATTTTGCCAAAAAATGAGCTCGAATGGATGAGAAAAGTCTTAACGGGTCTGACACATTTCTTCATTTGTGAAGTGTATGTGTGTGGGTGTGAGAGAGAGAGAGAGAGAGAGAGAGAGAGAGAGAGAGAGAGAGATTGTTGTATGTTCATATGTTCATCTGTGTGTACCTGTGCATGTGCCTGTCTGTACACAGAGATCAGAAGAGGGTGTCTAATGTCATGCTTTATTCATTTGAGACAGGTCCTCACTGAACCCAGAGCTAGGCTGGCAGCCAGCAAGCCCTAGTGATCGTCCTGTCTCTGCTCGCCATAGCACTGGGGTCACAGGCAGGGGGCTATGCCCATTTTGCACATAGGTCCTGGAAACCAGACTCAGGTCCTCACGCTGGTACCGGCGTCTTACTCACTGGGCCATCTCTCCAGGCCTGTGGGTCTTTCCTGATCTCTCTATTCACTTTTCTGGATGTTGACTCTTTTAACTCAGTATTTTTCACAGGGGTCATGTTTTTCATGATCCTTTATGGGTCCATGAATTCAATTTAAAGGGTCAAAACCAGTATTTAAAATTATGCAATAGGCAGGCATGATGGCATAGACTTGTAATCTCAGCACTTGGGGGTAGGCATTGGGTGGTAGAATCAGGGGCCTTATTGCAGCCTGATTTTACAGACCAAGTTCTAGGCCAGCCAGGGCTATATATCAAGACCCCATCTCAACACACACACACACACACACACACACACACACACACACACACACACACATGCATACATTAGACCAGAGCAGACCACATGCAGAAGGCTATGTACCCTTTCATAGAACTTTTGTTTCTGTTACATGGTGTTTTTCAGTATGTGAGTATTGAGCTGAATTATAAATTACATTTTTTTTAATTAAAAAAAATTAAGCCAGGTGTGGTGGCACACACCTTTAATCCTAGCACTTGGGAGGCAGAGGCAGGCGGATCTTTGTGAGTTCAAGGACAGCCTGGTCTACAGAGCGAGTTCCAGGACAGCTGGGGCTACAGGGAAGCCCTGTCTTTGGAAAAGACCAAAAAATAAAAATAAATAAAAATAAATAAAAATAAATAAAAATTATGAGCCAGGTGTGGTGGCACATGCCTTTTTAAAAAATTTTATTTATTGTTATTATTTTTTTATGTGTATGAATGTATTGTCTACATGTAGGTCTGTGCACCCGAGTCATGCAATGCTGTGGAGGTCAGAAGAGGGTGTCAGATTCCCCTGGAACGAGTTAAAGACGGTTCTCTGCCACCATGTGGGTGCTGGGGATTGAATCCAGGTCCTCTGCAAGAGCAGTCAGCACTCTTAACCACTAGGCTATCTCTCCAGCCCACATATGCCTTTTTAATCTCAGAACTCAGGAGGCACAGGCAGGCGGATCAGATCTCTGTGAGTTCAAGCCTAGCCTGGCCTACATAATGAGTTCCAGGCCAGCTGGAACCAAAAAAAGAAAAAAATATGTGTATGAGTGCATTGCCTGCATTATGAACTGTGCCCTAATTGTGCAATGCCCGATGGAGGTCAGAAGAGGGCGTCAGATCCCCTGGAACTGGAATTACGGATGGTTAGCCACCATATGGGTTCTGCGAATCAAACCTGGGTCCTCTGCAAGAGCACCAGGGCCCTTAACTGCAGAGCCATCTCTCCAACCTCCAAATTATACTCCCTTCCCTTCCTTCCTTCCTTCCTTCCTTCCTTCCTTCCTTCCTTCCTTCCTTCCTTCCTTCCTTCCTTCCTTCCTTCCTTTCTTTCTTTTGGTCTTTTTGAGACAGGGTCTCCCTTTAGTCCCAGCTAGCCTGGAGTTTGCTATGTAGACCAGGCTGGCCTTGAACTCTGAGATTCACCTGCCTCTGCCTCCCAAGTGCTGGGATTAAAGGCATGTATCACTTTGCCTGGCCAAATTACATTTCTTTTTCTTTCTTTTTTATTTTTACTTTTTTTGGTCTTTTTGAGACAGGGTCTCCCTTTTTCGTCCCAGCTGGCCTGGAGCTCCCTCTGTAGACCAGGCTGGCCTTGAACTCTGAGATTCACCTGCCTCTGCCTCCCAAGTGCTGGGATTAAAGGCATGTATCACTATGCCTGGCCAAATTACATTTCTTTTTCTTTCTTTTTTATTTTTACTTTTTTTGGTCTTTTTGAGACAGGGTCTCCCTTTTCGTCCCAGCTGGCCTGGAGCTCCCTCTGTAGACCAGGCTGGCCTTGGACTCACAGAGATCCACCTGCTTCTGCCTCCTGAGTGCTAGGATTAAGGGCGTGCGCCATCACACCCAGAATTACATTTCTTTTGATGGGTCTGCATTCAAAGAAGTTTGAAAACCAAAGCTGTAATACACTGCCAGGAACACCCCCATGTGCTCCCTGCCTCAGTTTTCCCTTTTGCAATGGCACCTCTGTATAGTCTGATTCACTTGACTCTAGTGTTCCTCAGGCTGCCAGCATCCTCACAGCATAAAGACACACCTTTCCTGCCCCTTTTGTCTTGGCTGGGAACAGCAGGGTATGGGGTCGGGGAAGGGGAGGGATGGACATGTTAAGTTGCCCCTGAAGCTAAATGTCAGAGTCCCCTGATTTACTAAACAAAAATAGAAGCACCCAGTTAACTTCAAGTTTCAGATATGTAGCACTTAATTTTTTTTTTTACTTTTTAAAAATATTTTTATTGTTATTAAACTTTTTCCATATGTCATACATCATTTCTCAATTCATGAAGTGTATTATGTGCTTTTTCCCCTCTTCCTCTCCCTCTTCCTCCTCCTCCTCTCCTCTTTCTCTTTCCTTCCTTTCTCTTCCTCCTCCTCCTCCTTTTTCTTCTTATTACCCTTATTCCTTTTTTTGAGGCAGAATCTCACTTTGTTGCTCAGGGTGGCCTTCAACTCCCAGGTTCAAGCAGTCTACCTGCCTCAGCCTCCTGAGTATCTGGTACTATGGGTGCACACCAATATGCTTGGTTAAATATGTCTGCTTTTATAGGTAATCATACTATTCACTAAAAAGAAAGAAATCCATCTGTGGCCATCCAGTGCAAGAGTCTAGGAACATCTTTCAATAATGATGCTTTAAAAAAGATGTGGGGCTGGAGAGATGGCTCAGCAGTTAACAACTCTGGCTGCTCCTGCAGAGGATTAGGGTTCAGTTCTCAGCGCTAACATAACAGCCAACAACCATTCCTAACTCCAGTTCCAGGGGATCTTACACCCTTTTCCAATTGCCACAGGCATTGTACAACATGAGTGTACTTACATGCATGTAGACAATACACTCATATACATAAAATAAAAATAATATAAATTTTTAAAAGATTTTTTAAAATGTGACATTGTTCTTAAGGTAACACTTAAATTTTTATAATCTGTGTATCCCAAATATTGCAGGAGCTATACTAAACACACTAGCCATTGTTTACCTGAAATTCAGATTTAACCAGATACCTGTATTTTATCTGGTACCCTTAAGTAAGTACAAACAAAAAGCAAATAGGAGGGAAAGTTTTAGAAGACTAAGACTTTAAAATGCTTCCAACTACCAAACTTTGGGCTTTAATATGATCATAAATTAACAGCTGTATTGCATTATGCAAATTTATGTTAAGTTATTCACTCTCTGTCATCACGCCCCAGTAAAAATTGTATATATGACATTTAGGGGAAAAAATGACATCTTCTGATAAGAGTTTCGCTCTGCATTTTGGTGCAGCTCATTACCTAGGGCCTGCAACACCGCAGCCACTCCCCCCCACAGAGCCAGGTCCTGCGTAAGTGACTCATCAAGTTACTTAAGGCCTAGGACCCAGGAGAACCAACCACTGGAGTGGCCGTCTCCCTGCGTTTTAATGGCTGAAGGGAGAAACACAGCCTGGCATGGGGCACCTGGAGGGCAGCCCTACCCCTGGCAGAGGATGGTGCCTCCTAGCTCTGCATACCAGGGGCCAGAGGGACAAGTGAGGAGGAGAAGGGCTCTTATCTGTAACCTCCCTGCCATCCTGTCTCTTAGAATCACACACAAAGCAAGAAAGGCATCTCTGCTCTGACCTCTCAGAGACGCAGCGATGCGTACCAGTAAGCTAATTTAATATTCAAGCAGACATAGGTGTAAGCCATTAGCTCTCCTTAGGCAGATGTGCTTAATCTTTTTATTCTTCTTATTCAGAACTGTCATCTTCCAGAAGGCTCTTGGAATAGCTCAGTATTTTCTAAAATAATTTTTTTCTTCCTTTTTCTGCTGTTTGTTTTTTGAGACATGGTCTCCCTGTAGCCCCAGCTGGCCTGGAACATGCTATGTAGATCAGGCTGGCTTCAATTTCCAGAGATCCTCCTCCTGAGTGCTGGGATTAAAGGTGTCTACCAGCATGCTCCCTCCTTTTTTTAAAAAAATTTTTATGTGTATGAATGTTTCATATACATGTATATAAGTGCACCACATGTGTGCAATGCCCATGAAAGTCAGAAGAGGGCGTTGGATCTCCTGGAACTGAAGTTACAGACAGTTGTTAGCTTCCATGTGGGTACTGGGAACCCAGGTCTCTGTGAGAGCCATCTCTCTAGCTCTGCCCCCTTTTCTTTTTTGAGACAGGGTGTCAAGTACCACAAGTTGACTTCAAATTAAGTAAGTGACCAAGAATGACCTTGAACTCTTGATCCTCTACCTACCAGGTGCTGGATTACAGATGAACACACTGTACCCAGAAAAGAGTTTCTTAAAGTCATGGGACACTGCTCGTGGAGAAAGTGCCCTGTCTATTTTGGAAGGGAGGGTCAAACTTTGTAAAGGGTATGTGACTTCCCTTAATCTGGTATCTAGCAAAGCTTGCAGAAGAGCAGGAAGCCAGATGACTTTAGGGAGACTGCAGAAAAATGCCAAGCCTGGAACTGACTGTTGGCAGAAGGAAGCTTCGGAGAGGAAGGCAGGTGAGAGGGTTTCGACTAACCTGGAACAGAAAGCAGAGTCATGGAGGAAGCAGTCCCGGGCTCCCAGGGAGTGCCAGCGGGTATCCTCCTGCAGATGCAGACACAGCTGTTCTAAAGCTGGGTGGGCAGGGTGGGCACTGGGTTTCCACTGGCCTTATTATCGAGGATGCTGAGTTCTCTAGCTGCACAGATAAGTGAACATGGCCTTGGGCCAGGAAACGCACCAGCGCAGTGTGATCCCGAGCTGTTTCCTGTTGCCTTTTCCCATTTCTTTACTTACAAAATGAAGGGGTCTGGGTAGCTTTGTAGTAGAGTGTCTGCCTTAGCAGCACGTGTGTGAAATCCTGGTTTCAATTCTCAATCTCTCTCTCTCTCTCTCTCTCTCTCTCTCTCTCTCTCTCTCACACACACACACACACACACACACACACACACACGTGCATACACGGGTTGGGGAATAGAGTGATTTCTGTGTCTTTGACCTTTAACGATCATTCGCTGAACTACCACTGACTACTGCTGAACACCCGCTGTGTGTCTGGCTGTGATGATGAGGTCAGCAAGCATAAGGAATAGTTTGGCAACTTGGGACTCCACTTGGTTGGGCTGTGCAAATAACACCCTTTTCATAACAATATACCCAGCAACGGAGGGCCCCCACCTGCATTGAGATGCAGTCCAAACAATGAAGTAAGTTTCCCCTCCCCTTGACTACCACCAAAACCTCCTCTGTCCCAGTTACTCCTCAAACATATTTTTTGGGTGTTGGAGGATGTTCGAGGATGGACGATAGGTGCCCATCTGGCCTAGAGTGCTTATAAGTGCATGTGTGGCAGGGCAAACTGTCCTGTGAGTAAACTTTTAAGGAGAATGCCCCATTTACTGTCTTATGCTAAGCATACTTGGGCACAGAAATGATTACAATCAGATGCATCATGGGAAGGACATACATGGTGAGGAAAGGTTTACCTAATCTAAACCTGGCAATTAAAGTAGAAAACCAATTTTGCTATATTCCTCAGCAACTGAACTTCTCTTTATCCTAAACCTCATAGAAGCAAGCCCCTAACGACAACTGGGGCCCTTGAGTGCCCTCCTGTGACCCACTGTCGCGTTTGACGGTGTAATCTTTCAGATCTGTACAACTGCATTGCTTTGAACAGTTTCCTCACCACTTTGAGCCTTTATTTCAGTCCCTTGAGTGACATGCCAGGACTACACCTGGCTCAAACCCTAATGCCTGGGAACAGTGACAGAGACCCTGGACTGTGAGATAGTTAGGCTTGCCCAGGGGTCAAAAAGCAGAAGTCGCCATCCTACCTATGAGAAAGAGTGGAGGATGGCGAGGGGTTGGCAAGGGCAAAGAGGAACTACGGTATGAAGCTCCTGAGGTGGCTGACTGCCACGTTTCTGAAATGACTAAAGCAGATAAACTCCCATGAGGCCACCTGTGCCTTTCTCAGTCACTGGCTATGCTAGCTGAAGAGGCAGGGGTCTAAGGCCTGGGCATACACCAAGCAGAGGTACTAGTTTTTGGAAATGTGGTACCGAGATACCTCACCAATAAGCATGGGACCACTTCTAGCTAGGGCCGGTTTTCATGCACACATAGAACTGACTTTGAGGAAGCCTGGCCACGACAGCGAAGCTTCTGAAATCTGTATTAGAGGTCAGGCTTGGGGAAAGGATGATACTCACACTCCTTCCTTGAACTTTGGGAAAGAAAGGCAAGAATGGACATGTCAAAGGTGCTGTGTAGAGAGGCCAGCAGCAGACTGAGTTTGTTTGTTAAATTAAGGTTCGTGTCAGCCTGCCACCTCATAGACTCCAGACAGACACGCAGACCCTATTAAGCATGTTTTAAGGAAAAATTCAAGGGACAGGAGAGAAAAATGCTACTAGATACTGTGACAACTGACAGGTTTGACAGATGAATTATTCCCAAGGGAAGAAGCTGTCTGTCTGAAACCCAAGGGACCGAATAAATAGAGGAATCCTTGATAGGGCAGATTTTACATGGGAAAAAAAGCTAATATTACATGGAAATATCTATAGAGCTTAATTTCAAGGTACCCAAGGGCAGACAAGGCGAATGCAAATTTGCCAAATGTTAAGTAAAAAGAAAACACTTCTTGGCTTAGGTTTTTTTCCCCCTTAGGGTGTACATTTTTATATTGTTTGATTAGTTTATTAATTATTGAAATAATTTATTTTTTAAATGGCAAAGATAGAGTATCTTGACATTAGTATTTCCTTGGCACCAAGTGTGTAAAAGGATCTTTATTCTAATAATGCTCCTTGATACTTGGTGGCAGCAGAGAGAGGACATCCAGGGAGGGGAAGAAAATGACTTTGAGTAGTCTCCAATACCCATCAGTGCCTCCCACAGGGTAACAAAATGGAAGCTGTGCATATAGCTGACTGTGTGTTACCACGTTGGACAGCGTCCGCTCTTGAAGAACAATCTACTACAGACCTCTAAGCCACTCCCAAGATATTGCCAACAAACCCTGGTGCTTCAATTCAGGTTCTGTGTTTAACTTGGCTCTGTCACATCACCTCCAAGCCTTCATTTTATTTTATTTTGTATTTTTTGGTCTTTTTTTGAGACAGGGTCTCCCTGTAGCTCTGGCTGTCCTGGAATTCACTCTGTAAACTAGGCTGGCCTTGAACTCAGAGATCAGCCTGCCTCTGCCTCCCAAGTGCTAGGATTAAAGGCATGCACCACAACACCTGGCTAATTTTAGTTTTTAAAATGGGGTAACAATGTCGAATTGGATGTTAGAATCACCTGCTCCAGTTGTAAGCACTGAGCATGTATTTATCACATGCTGATTCTTTTTTTTTTTTATTAATTTTATTTATTTCTGTATGTGTATGAATGTACTGCCTGCATGCAAGTCTGTGCACCCGTGTCGTGCAATGCCGTGGAGGTCAGAAGAGGGTCTCGGACTCCCCTGGAGCTGGAGTTCTCCTGGAATTGGAGTTTCAGACGGCTCTCGGCTGCCATGTGGGCGCTGGGGATCGAACCCGGGTCCTCTGCAAGAGCAGTCGGTGCTCTTAACCGCTAGGCCATCTCTCCAGCCCCACATGCTGATTCTTTTGCTTGATATCATCACCATCATCATCATCATCATCATCACGATCTATAGTTCTGGGGTTCAAACCCAAGGGCTTGCCAATCCACCACTGAGCTACATCTTTATTATTATTATTATTAATATTATTTGATATTGAATACTTGATCCCGTGGGATCTCTCCTTAATAAAAACAAATTAGAACTGAGATGTTTCTGTAGCAGGCCTTAATGTAGCTGGTATGAATACCAGAGGGCAACAGTTAGTCACAGGCCATACCCAGAACTGGGAAGATGAACACAGCCCCCAGAAATTGTACAAGAGGCCCACAGTGAACAGAGCTCAGAAGCCAAAGGACCAAATAGCCTCTGTGCTATAGAACTGGAGAAATAACCATCTCGTGCTTTCAGGGACTTCATTTTACCTGACATTCGTGGCTAGCAGGATGACTTCTATAGAGAAGGTCAGATTTACTTAGCACATAAAAATGAATATGAATAATTATAATGCTCCATAAATGTTCACTGTTATGAGGGGGATGAGCACCATCATTAGCATCTTCCAGGTCTACAGAGCTCTCATTTGCAGCCAACCTGAGCAATCATCACATGAGATTTTCAGAGAAAGGCGAAGGGATGAGAAGAATTAGAGCGAGAGCTGTAGGGAGAAAAGGACCCTGGCCGTGCCTCCATCTGCCACTGGAAACACCTTGTCTTAGTTCTGAGCTAAGGGGGAGGCCTGCGATGGGACACCCCTGGGCTTTGGTCGCCTTGCTGATAAGAACTCCCTCACAGTCCTCAAGTTGGGCATGGCCAGGTGGCCTCCTGGGCTTGGGTGTGGTGTGATTCTATGAGATGTTTTCAAACAGGTTCATCTGCTGAACACTGTCAGAGCACCCATCTCAGGCCTTGCCACAGGTTGGGTTTTTAGCTATCTGGATGAGCTGGCTGTGACTGACCATTGCATTGTCTCAGAAAGCCCACTACTTCCCAGCACACTGACCTAGGATTTATGAAATCATTCCTGCCATTAGCAGTGACCCCGGGTCATACTAAAGGTCATTTGGCACAGATTCCTCATGGCACCATGGCAACGGGTCTTTTAGATCCCTAGGGGCTTTGTGAAGCTCAGGCAGGCCTCACTCCAGACCTCGCCAGGGTGATTTCCCAACTGCCGCCATGTTTAAAGCTCTCCAGGACATGGAAATTTCTGGCTGTTCTTGAGTGTTGATTTGCATGTGGAGTCAGACTGGTGGCACGAAGAGGAAAAGCCTCCCAGTGACCTGGAGCTGAGCCAGCCACTCTGGTTGTCTGATGTCTGACTGTACCTAGAGGCACAGCAGGCTCTGCTCTGTGCTTCTGTGCTCAGTGGCTGTGCACAATAGGTATATTTCTTGTCACTGTGACAATTACCTGAAAGAAACAACTTCAAAGGATGATGGAGTTATTTTGGCACATGGTTTCAGTCCATGGTCAGTGGGCCCTGTTGCTGTTGACCTGAGGTGTTCAGAAGATCATGGACACAGGGTGCGGTGCTGGAAAGCTGCTCACATGGAAGCCAGGAAGCAGAAGAGGAGGGGGCTGAACCCAAGATACAGCCTTCAGAGTCAGGCTCTTGGTGGTGACAGACTTCCTTCAGGCAGGCTCCACCTCCTACTTCCTACCATCACCCAGCGACAGCGTCAAATTATGGATTAGGTGAGAGCCTTCGTGGTCGAGTCACCTTTCAATAGCATCATCAACTGGAAATCAAGCCTTCAACACATAAGACTTTCAGGGTCACTTCATAGCTAAAACATAACAAACACCAGGTCTTGGTTTGCTTTGCTCAGAGAATCTAGGGACCTGTAAGACCTGGAGGCCATGGCTCCTTTTGGTTGGAAAGATGGGGAGCAGAGTCTTAGGGTGCTGGGTCATTCTCCCTTCCCACCATTCACCAGGGCTTCTCTACATTGATATGGCAGCAGTCAAGGGAAGGCTGGCTGGTGAGAATATCAAAGTAGTCTTTGACTGATTCCAGGTTGGGGGGATGGGGATGAGGTGTAGGGGAGTGGGGGGAGAGAGAGCGTTCTTTCTGCAGGGCAGCAGAGGAGGCAGGGGAGGGTAGCCCCTAGCTGGGGTAATAGGCTTCAAGCCAATTGTGTCTTGTGCACACATGTTTCTAACAACACAGTGATAGCCAACCACGGGGCAAAGTTCCAGTAAGACAGACCTTAAAGAGAACTCGGAGGAGAGCCAGGGAAATTTCTACATGGAATAAAGCAAGATCATCCACAAATGAATGTGAGAAAGAAGATGATGAGATTGTTCATGCTTGCCATGCAAGCCTGGAGTCTAGGTTCCATCCCTAGAACCCACACCACATAAGGGTAGAAGGACAGTACATCACACACCAGACACACACACAGAGCCAGGGAAATTTCTACATGGAATAAAGTAAGATCATCCACAAATGAATGTGAGAAAGAAGATGATGAGATTGTTCATGCTTGCCATGCAAGCCTGGAGTCTAGGTTCCATCCCTAGAACCCACACCACATAAGGGTAGAAGGACAGTACATCACACACCAGACACACACACACAGATAATAATAATAATAATAATAATAATAATAATAATAGCAATGAATTTTTTTAGTGAAAAAGTCTTCAAGCAGAGTGTCTGCCAGGGTAGAAAGCATCCCTGGGATGGAGGCCTCAGTTTCTAGAATGTTCTTGTGGGTATAGGGAAAGCATCCAGGCTAGGGGTAGGAGTTGAAGCTGCCTATATGCCCTTCATTTCATACCATTAATGGGCCACTCTGAGAATCCAGAAAGTCAGAGGGTGGGCTGTGATGACAGGAAAAGTCACAGCAAACCAGGACCTTCCTTGGGGCTGAGAAGCAGATGATGGAGGTGGTGCTGGTGGAGATGAACGTGGGCAGGTTGCCCCAGCCACCTGGGCAACTGGCATTTCCACAGTGCCAGGAAACTGAGGCTCATATAGTCTCAGGCTCTTTCCCTAGAAAGCAGTCTTGAAGTCCTCTTTCCAATATGGCTGGAGCTACCACTGGTATCCAGTCAGCAGAATTGCCAGAGCCCTGAGGAGCAGCCAGAGAACCCTGAACAGTGGAGCGTTGACAACAGACTCTGTATAGAGACGATGGGAAAGCCAGTCGCAGCCAGGTCCCTCCCGGTGGCTCCTTTATCCTCACAGGCCGTTTGTCCACTCTGTCAGGTGAGTCCTTTGAAAAATTGGGCTATAGCATCCCTCTATGTAATGGACCCTTAACCTCTGTGTTCCCTGGAAGGTATTCTTCCACGTGGAGTTCACATCGACAGCTACTGATCTTAAGCAAAGGCTATGACCCTGGATCAGATGGTTAATCCTCATCCAGTCAGCTGAGGACAGAAGAACCGAAGCTGACGCTTCCTGGCAGAGCAACCCTGCCTCCAGACGGCAGCACCAACTCCTGCGTGAGTTTCCAACTGCCAGCCTGCCCTGCAGACTTCAGACTCGCCAGCCCCCACACAGCACCAGCCAACTCCTTAAATAAACCTTATTCTCCTCTTGGTTCTCTCCCTGCCAGTGCCCTGGGCATGGTGACAGCTCTGAAAGTCTTGTGAGGACCAGGTGAATATTTGCATGTAAAGTAATTAGCTTGGGTCTGCCCAGCAAACATTCCATGTCATTCTCATTGACAGGGTAGAAGACATCTATTCCAATCCTTCCCTTTTAAGGGTAAGGAAACTGAGGCACAGAACAGAGGATAGTAATAGCTAATATGTACATGGTGGGTACGGTTACAAATATGCATGTGTCAACTCAGTGCGTGTGACAGGACAGGGGATAGTAATAGCTAATATGTACATGGCGGGTACGGTTACAAATATACATGTGTCGGGCCGGGTGTGGTGGCGCATGCCTTTAATCCTAGCATTCGGGAGGCAGAGGCAGGCGGATCTCTGTGAGTTCAAGGCCAGCCTGGTCTACAGAGCGAGTTTCAGGACAGCTGGGGCCACAGGGAGACCCTGTTTCGAAAAAGACAAAAAAACACAAAACAACAACAAAAGTACCCCCAAATATACATGTGTCAACTCAGTGTGTGTTGCAGGACAGGGGATAGTAATAGCTAATATGTACATGGTGGGTACAGTTACAAATATACATGTGTCAACTCAGTGCGTGTGACAGTTGTGTTAGGTCTGGGTTTCCCAGAATCCCTAGGGACACACTGATGTCTACTTCCTCCAGAAGCTGTCAATCTTATGACCTCTTCCCCTTTACCTGAGGCCATGCCTAATTGGTTTTAAAGGGGGTTGTTCCAGTCACCATCTTGCTTGCTGCCCTGTGCCAGCCCTGACAATTCCTGAAGTAAACATGTTTAAAAAAAATGTTCCTGGAGTGACCCATAGCCTGGTGTGCCTGTCTTTTATTTGGGGTTTGTGTCTCCATATATTTCTAACAAGTTCTATGAGCTGCGTGACTGATGTACCTATCCCCATTCTACAGACTGGAAAATGAAGGAACAAAAGGTTATGTCAGTGACCCATGCATGTCACGGGGCAAGTGATGGCAGCTCAGTGCCCCCCATGTGCTCTACTGACTGTGTGGTACCACTGCCTGAGTCTTGCGGCTTCCTTCTGCTTGGGCGGCATGCTCTTTGGTCAGGTCTGACTTGGTAGACTATGACTGGGAGTCTGTGGAGCAGCTCCAGCTTCCGGTACCAGCTAAGAGTGGCAGAGACGCAGCGCTTCCTCCCCATTCAGCTCAGGCCGACCAGACTCGCAAGCTCCCACTGCCTTAGCGTCTAGAACTTTACCACTCCCGGCCTGGCTCACCTTCTCCTCAGCTACTTGAGCCAGTTCTCATCTGGTTGAAGTTGGTCTCTCCCTTCTAGTCCTAAATGACTAATGACAGTGTCTTGGAAGAGAAGCCACTGCAAAAAGAGGCAGGGTGTCTCTCTCCACTTCTTGCTCCTAACCAGGGGGAAGCCCTTTCTTTTCTCATCTCTGTAACAATCCCTTGGCAGGGGTCTGTGTATGCTCCCTACAGCTCCTGCCCCAGTTTGGTCCCAGCAGGGGGAGGCCAGTGGAGTTTAATTACATTCCTCCTATAGGGAACATTCAAGAAATGAGCCTTAGAAAAACAACTTGTGCCACCAAAAGGGGGGGGGGATCAAATTGCGTGAGAAGCAGTCACGCCTCCTGTCGTAGAGACCCAATCTAAATATTTAAATTTAACGACAGATTTCTAAATGCTTAACTTCATAAACCCTCAACACTGCAATTCACTGGGGAGTCAAGCATCCCTTCTGATCTGGAATATTCATAGGCCTGGACTCACAGACTCATCTAGTTGGTATTTTCACACATGCCATGCTCAGTTATAAAACATCTTAAAAAAGACAAAACCACAAAACAAAATATAATGCTGCCCACAGACCTGGGGTAGCACACAGTTACCAGAAAGTCTGGGCCATCAGCATCCATTTTGGAAAGGCCTCTCATTCTGTGCTGACTCCCTGGTTTTCCCTCCTCTTGGCTCTGTGGTGTCCAGGGACTGGCAGGAGCATGGCAGGGCCCTGGGCAGAAGCTATGGAATTGCTGGCTTCCTGGGAGCACTCCCATACCATGCCATGGGAGGAGGGCAGCCAGCGGGAGGATCTACTGTAGCGACGGCAGGGACTATAGGTAGAAGGTCCCTTGTTCCGGAGTCATCAAGCCTGACAGGTTGGCCTCCATTAAGATACCTGTCCTGGGTGTACGACTGTCCCTTGAGGTTCAGGTTCCCTACCCTTCTTCGTCCTGGAGATTCTAGGCATCCCCTCACAGGGCTGTGGGATACCCTGCAGAGTGCCTGGGAGAGCTCAACTGCCCGGCTGTGTAGCCCTGTCAACCGACCTCCCTACCCTCTCAGTGGTGGCTGTTGTCTGACCTGAGTCAGTTCCTCCCTCCAAGAAGGCAGTAACTCACAGGTTTTACCCAGTGTGCCTCGCTGCCAATGCCTCTCCAGATCTGCACACCGACTGGAGGAGAAAAGCATCTGTATCCATCCACGCCATCCTTCAGCACCTGTACCTCAGAAGCTGGCTACGCTGTTCTGGGCCCTGCAGAGGGGGCGATCTGCTCCTGTGGGGCTGGCTAGGGTTTATCTTGATGATCCTGCTAAAGCAGTGGAGATAAATAGTGGATAATATGTCAAATCAAGCTGGGTGTGGTGCATGCCTTTAATCCTAGCACTTGGGAGGCAGAGGCAGGCGGATCTTTGTGAGTTCAAGGCCAGCCTGGTCTACAGAGTGAGTTCCAGGACAGCTGGGGCTACAGGGAGACCCTGTCTCAAAAAGACAAAAAACAAACAAACAAACAAACAAATAAATAAAATAAAATAAAAATAGGGCTGGAGAGATGGCTCAGTGGTTAAGAGAACTGACTGCTCTTGCAGAGGACGTGGGTTCGATTCCCAGCACACACAAGGCGGCTAAGAACAGTCTTTAACTCCAGTTCCAGGGGAATCCGATGCCCTCTTCTGACCTCTGCGGCATTGTAGGACATGGGTGCACCAACCTACATGCAGACAGTACACTGTACACTCATACACATAAAAAATAAATTAATTAAAAAAATAAAAATAAAAGAATATGTCAAATCAAAGGAAGCCCCTAGTGGTGACGTGAGCCTGGATGGGAAGACCAAGAGTCTACGAATTCCCATCGTATGATCTTATTTGTAAATATCTCTGTAAAACAGCTTTTGTCAAAGATGTACGGGGAGGTTAAAACAAAAAGTGTATGTTTATTCTTTTATTTCAAAAGCTAATTGTGGAGAATAGAAACCATTCTTTTGATGTGCACAAAAATTAGATAAACAAGTCATTTTGGTTCAAATGTAACTCAAGGCCAAGTAAGCCCACAGAATACTGAGCTCCGCCGTGGCATTAACTTGCCCACGTTTAATTCCTGTTTTTCTAGATCACCCTAACCCTATCCCACCAGCTTATTTGCTTAGCAAAACCTGGCCCCTCCAGAGAGTCCCAGGTAATGTCTTGAACTCTTTAAGCTGCCACAGGAAAGGCAAGCATCCATGCCGATCTGTGAGGCACGTTCCCAGGAGAACCATGTCTTTGCAGGTCACTTCTCCCTCTGCTCTACGGGACACACGGGGAGGGGGCTTGGAGCTTTAATTGCTAAACATTCAAAGCACAGAATTGCTACACTCTTGGAGGCCAGGCAGCCGGAGAAAAGCCGCTTGTTAAGAGGGAAAGGATGTAAACACTGTTGAAACATTGGGAGGGGAAAGGAAAGGGGAGGGGAAGGGAGGGGAGGGGAGGGGAGGGGAGGGGAGGGGAGGGGGGG
>VZQC01013164.1:813361-908604 GCA_009823505.1 Rhizomys pruinosus | reverse complement strand
GTAGTTAGAAGATGGGAAGCATCCTTATATCCTTATTCTAATAGGAATTCAAGTCTTTAAAGCCCTAACATCAATAATTAGGACCTGTTTCCTGTTTTTTGTTCTAGATTACCCAAACCACCTAATTCAGCAGTAGGGTAAGTATATCATTTATATTTTCCTTGGCATTCCTTATAACTTAGATGGGTATGAGGACAAGTAAGATATATATATATATATATAAATTTGAAAAGTTCCAGTTGGCCTGGAACTTGCTATGAAGACCAGGCTGGCCTTGAACTCACAGAGATCTGCCTGCCTCTGCCTGGAAAGTGCTGGGTCTAAAGGTGTGGGCTACCACGCCCGGCTTTCAAATTATATATATATATGTATATATATATTTTTTTTGTCTTTTTGAGACAGGGTCTCCCTGTAGCCCCAGCTGTCCTGGAACTCACTCTGTAGACCAGGCTGGCCTTGAACTCACAAAGATCCTGCCTGCCTCTGCCTCCCAAGTGCTAGGATTAAAGGGGTGCACCACCACGCCCAGCATATATGTATATTTTTAAAGACGAGGGAGAAGAAATACTATTCTTTCCTTATAAATTGTTTTTGCTGTATCTTTAGTACTTCATGCTGGAATTACTGACTTTTGATCTGACTAGTCCCTTCTCCTTTCTTGTTTTCAGTACTGGACTGTGCCAGCAAAAATTTATGAGCCATTTTCCTTCTGCTTCATTGTTGATATAAATCTGCTGTGCAGAACTTGGTTATAAATTAATCAGAAACCAGACTGGGTTGATATACAGTCTCTGTTTAGGGTACTTTGAACATAGTTATATGCCTTAGAAGGGCGATCAGATCCTTAAAACTCTCCAAGAGCTACTTTGTCACCATTATAGAGTTCTAATTAAAATACATCTTCCTCTTCCTATTTCTCTTAAGGATCAAAGAACATTCCATGCTAGTTATTTCAGTTGATTAGTTCATGCTGCTTAATGTGCGCAAGGTTGGGGGCTTGCTCCTTGACGCACCCAGAGGATCTTAAAGGGCAAAAACCATATCCTGTGGCTACAAAAAATAAAAATAAAACAGCCATTTTAGCTATAAGCAGCTGTTTCATAAATATAGGTGCTCTTTTGTCACAGAGAGACAGTGACAACACAGATTCATCCTCACTATGGAGGCATGCCCAAGGTCACGTAGGAGTAGGATGGTGGTGAGGCCTGGGAACTGTCAGCAAGGGCCCCTCCCCCTTGCCCAGGTCTTCTGGGGTCCTCAGGAATGGTTGAACTGCTTCCTATCAGTTGTAACCACAGCCGTGAAGCCAGGACGGCTTTTCTCATTCCCTCCCTTGCCTTATAATGGTGCAGTTGGACACAAAGCAACTAGGTGGAAGGAAAGAGGTAGGAACACCCTAATATCCAACCAAAAAAATCAAGAACCTCAGGGAGCAGTGTGAAGACAGGACCAGGCTCCAGCCCCATCCACCAGCTAAAGCGTCTCAAAGTATCTGCTGCTGGAGGAGGTGGTTCAGTTGGTAAAGTGCCAACCATGGAAGCATGAGGACCTAGGTTGGGACCCCATGTAAGAGCCATTTGACATTGACAAAGACCATTCTGGTGTCTTTACCCATGTGTGCACACATATGCAAACAGGTACGCAAACAGAAAAGGAGCAGAGACTCGGGCTAGCATGCTTGCTGGGTCACCACAGGACACACTCTCCATGCTATGAGGCAGCAAGAAGATCCTCACCATGTCTAGCAGACTCTGGTACCCAGCCTCTAGAACTAGGGTGAAATGAACTTCTGTTCTTTATAATGTTCCCATCTTCAAGTATTTTGTTTTAGCAACAGAAATGGACTAAGAAAGAAGTTCTAAGTGAAAGGAGAGCCAGACAAAATTTCCAAGTCAGATGATTTGGAGGAAAATGTGTGTGACCTTGAAAGAAGCCTGAAAACACAGATTGCATTCTAATAATACTAGAACAGAAATCCATTCACCCTGAAGGATGCAGCTCAGTGGTAGACGGATTTGATCCTAGCTTGATGGATCAAGAGTTATGAGCCTCAAGAAGAGTGTCCTCTGATCTCACAGTCCCAAGTCAGGCAGGAGGCCTCCTACTGAAACTGTCTGAAAGTGTCAGAGAGGGACTGGGGAGACGGCCCAGTAGTGCTAAGCACGAGGACCTGAGTTTGGATCCCCAGAACCTATGTAAAATCCAGGTATGGCAGATGTCTATAACCCCAGTGCTGGGGTGATGAGAAAGCAGATCTCTGCAGCGCGCTGGCCAGCCAGTCCATTTGAGTCAGGAGTGCCGAGGTCAGTGAGGGAACCTGAACTTAAAAATAATACTCTAACTGGGTGTGGTGGCGCACACCTTTAATCCCAGCACTCGGGAGGTAGAGGCAGGTGGATCTCTGTGAATTCAAGGCCAGCCTGGTCTACATAGTGAGTTCCAGGCCAGCTGGGGCTTCAGGGAGGGCCTGTCTCAAAAAGACAAAAAAAAAAAATTAAAATAAAACTCAAAACATACAGTGGTGCTGGGCATGGTGGGGCACTTCAATCCCAGCACTCGGGGGTAGAGGAAGATGCGCAAGGTCTCACTACATAGATGAAGTCTTCTTGGCTAGCCAGGGCTACAGGGTAGCCTCAAAAAACAATAAGAAAAAAAAGTGGAGAGCAATTGAGGAAGATGCCCTATTTGATTTTGCCCTTCACAGGCGTGTGCACACATGTACATGTGTACCCTTATGTGCATGGACAACATTCATACAATGGAAGCCCTCAGAGATTGGGGACCTGAGCCTGGCATCTTCATCTTCTTCTTAGCCATCTCTGTGCACATCAGAATTGCTGTCTATCTACTCTAGTAAAGAAGAAATAAGCAGGATGAGGTGGCAGGGTGGGGGAGAGAGGGAGCGTCCACCATCGCTGTAGCCAGGCTCTGTGTTTCCCAGGGGCCTGTGGCCACCACACGAGGCGCTGAAGCACCAGCTAGTAACCTACTCAAGGCGGGCGGCTGTCACAGAGACCCCAGGGCCAAGAAGCCAGCTATGCCCAGGCGCTGGATGGGAGCTGGAGCCCATGTCCCTTGTCAGGGACTTGGGTCATGGTGATGCCTGAAAAGCTTTCTCTCAACAATTCCCATTCTGATCCACCTCGGAAGTCCCTTAGGAAGGTGTGAGAACAACCCAGAAAGTTAAGGTTTGGGGATCTATTTACAGGCCCCAAGTCCTGGAGCAGGAGGAGGCCAAGGAAGTACATGGGAGGAAAGGAGAGACAGGCTACACAGTCCTTGTGTGTGTGTGTGTGTGTGTGTGCGTGTGTGTAGGGTGTGTGTGTGTGTGTGTGTAGAGTGTGTGCATGTGTGTGTTTGTAGGGTGTGTGCATGTGTGTGTGTGTAGGGTGTGTGTGTACGTGTGTATAGGGTGTGTGCATGTGTGTGTGCGCGTGTGTGTAGGGTGTGTGTGCGTGTGTATAGGGTGTGTGCGTGTGTGTGTGTGCGTGTGTGTGTATGTGTGTGTAGGGTGTGTGTGCATGTGTGTAGGGTGTGTGTGTGCATGTGTGTAGGGTGTGTGTGTGTAGGGTGTGTGTGTGTGTGTGTAGGGTATGTGTGTGCGTGTGTATAGGGTGTGTGCATGTGTGTGTGCGCGTGTGTGTATGTGTGTGTAGGGTGTGTGTGCGTGTGTATAGGGTGTGTGCGTGTGTGTGTGTGTGCGTGTGTGTGTATGTGTGTGTAGGGTGTGTGTGCATGTGTGTAGGGTGTGTGTGTGCATGTGTGTAGGGTGTGTGTGTGTAGGGTGTGTGTGTGTGTGTGTGTAGAGTGTGTGCATGTGTGTGTGTAGGGTGTGTGCATGTGTGTGTGTGTAGGGTGTGTGTGTGCGTGTGCATGTGTGTGTGTGCGTGTGTGTGTATGTGTGTGTAGGGTGTGTGTGCGTGTGTGTAGGGTGTGTGTGTGTGCGTGTGTGTAGGGTGTGTGTATGTGTGTAGTGCATGTGTGTGCATGTGTGTAGGGTGTGTGTGTGCGTGTGTGTAGGGTGTGTGTGTGTAGGGTGTGTGTGTGTGTGTGTAGGGTATGTGTGTAGGGTGTGTGTGTGTGTGCGTGTGTGTGTGTGTGGGGTGTGTGTGCGTAGGTGGGTGCTTCCTCAAGCCACAGGTCCACCTGAGCTCAGGACAGATGGAGAACATTGAATTGGATCTAAAATTGTAGTCCAGATTGGTCTGGACTTTTAAAAAAATTTTTTATTTTATTTATTTTCATATGTGCATGAATGTACTGTCTGCATGCAGGTTTGTGCAACCTGTGTTTTGCAATGCCGCGGAGGTCAGAAGAGGGCGTCAGATTCCCCTGGAACTGGAGCTAAAGACAGTTCTCAGCCGCCATGTGGGTGCTGGGGATCGAACCTGAGTCCTCTGCAAGAGCAGCTGGCGCTCTTAACCACTAGGCCATCTCTCCAGCCCCTGGAGGACTTTTTAATGACTAGAACTAG
This sequence comes from Rhizomys pruinosus, assembly GCA_009823505.1. Taxonomy (NCBI): domain Eukaryota; kingdom Metazoa; phylum Chordata; class Mammalia; order Rodentia; family Spalacidae; genus Rhizomys; species Rhizomys pruinosus. Next base: position 904,130 of record VZQC01013164.1, on the reverse strand, counting down.
AAGTGCTGTGGTCTGAACGCTCCCCACTGGCTTGCGTGTGTGGACACTTGGTCCCCAGCTGGTGGCATTGTTTTAGGAGGTTGTGGACACTTTAGGGGGAGGACACTTGCTGGAGGAAGTCAACCATTATGGGTAGGCCTTGAGATTTCTGTATCTGGTGGCGCTATTTCCTGCTGTCTGCTCTCTCCTTCCTGGTGACCACGGGCTCCCCCCTCCTGCCACCAGGCCTTCCCTTCTGTGATAGGCTGCATGCCTTCTTAAACTATAAGCCCCAATTAACCCTTCCTCCATTAAGTTGTTTCTTGTTGGAGATAAGGTCTGGCTATGTAGCCCAGGCTAACTTCAAACTCAGCAGTCCTTCTGCCCTAGCCTCCTACCTGCTGGGATGAAGGCTGTGCACTGCCACGCTCAGCCACAGGAACTTTTGAGATCTGTCTCCACAAGGGAAGGAGAGTCACCAGGGCACATTTAGGACTAGAGAGATGGCTCAGTGGGTGAAACACTTGCCGAGCAAGAGTAAGGACCAAAGTTCTGTAAGACCCCCCTAGAACCCATGAGATGCTGAATGTGGAACGTGGCCCACCTGTAATCCCGGTGCTCAGAAGGTGGGGAGGGGGAGTTCAGAGCAAGCTGGCCTAGCCAGACCAGCCATATGGAAGTTCTGGGTTCGATTGAGAAGCCCTGTCTCAATGAATAAGGTGGAGAGAGATGGAGGAAGACTCCCAAAGCCAATCTTGGGACTTCACATGCATGGGAACACATACACATACACACAGACACACACACACACACACAGACACACACACACACACAGACACACACACACACACACACACACACAGGAAGAAAGAAAAGAAGAGCACAGTTAATGGAAACACCAAATAGATTCATGTCTCTCTCTCCCTGAGTTAACATTGTTCAAAATTGGGGTGACACGGCTGTCTGGAGTTGGGGGGAAGAGACCATGCCTGAGAACGATGAGTGTGGCTGGAGCAAGTAGCGTCAAGGGACAGTGAAAGAGAGAGACTAGCGACAGTGTCTAAGCTCCCACACCAACCATTCCTAAAGGGGCCAACCTCTGAAGTTTGCAGGGCTGGGGTAGTAAGCCCTGGAGTGTATCTGGATGGCTTTATTGTGGTTTTTTTTCACGCTTATTTATTTTTGTGTGGAAGTGTCAGAGATAATGTGGGAGTTGTCTTCCTCCTTCAACCATGTAGGAGAAAGCCCACCTCACCTACTTCCTGGATGACATTGGCTATCACTGCCTGTGCTGGTTAGCTTTGGTGTCAACTTGACACACCTGGGTTGAGGGAGCCTCGGTTGGGGAATTGGCTCCATTGGATTGGCCTGTGGCCACATCTGTGGTGTATTGTCTTGATTGTTGAGCAGTGACAGTATAAGAAGGCAGGCTGGGCATGAGCCAGAGAGCAAGCCAGGAGCAAGCCAGTGGACAGCATTCCTCCATGGCCTGTGCTTCAGCTCCTGCCTCCAGGTTCCTGCCCTGAGTTCTTACCTTGGGCTCCCTGAGTGATCAACTGTGACCCAGGAGATGTAAGCTGAATAAACCCTTTCCTCCCCAAGTTGGTGTCGGTCAGAGTGTTTTGTCACAGCAATGGAAGACAGACTAGAACACTGCCCACAGAAGTCCCAGTGGTCACAGAGTGACATCTACTTTGTATCTTGGAGTGGGGGTGTGGCTCTCCTCATATTCCCAAAGGGCATTGCTGGAGGAGGGATCCTGTTGGGGAGAAGGAACTCAGAGCCGGAACCAGCTATCTGACAGGACAAGGTCAAGTTCGTCCAGGAGGCCTGCTCTCTAGATCAAGGTCAGGACACCCTATACAAAGGGAGGGGCTGAAGTCCCCGAAGCTGGCATTAACTGGCACTCAAGAAATATTTGTTGAACAGAAACCAGCAGGAAAATTATAACAAGTCATACTTTACATGCAAATTTTCAGGAATATTTTCAGGAAAATATCTAATGTGTGAACATCTAATCTGCATTCCATGTCCTGACAGATGGCCCATATTAACAAAGCTCTGATTATAGTAAAAAATAATTAAATCAAAGAAGAAAGAAAAGGAAAAAAAGAAAACCTACAAATATTCATTGAGTGGGCGCCCTGTAAGCAAATTCGGTACACAAACTCATATTCTGTGACGCACATTTGTTATTTAGAGAAGACAACCTTGAGGTATTCCCTTTTGCCAAACACTTCCCTAAATACTGCACAGAGGAAGATGGCCCCAGGCCTTGCACGGGTAGAATAGGGGGTTGTTTCTTGGAAAAAGGGACTGGGCCCTGAGAGTCTATGGCTGCACTCTCAAAATGGAACCCGGGACCAAGTACGTCAGACTCTCTGGGTTGTTTATTAAAAAGGCAAGTTCCCCGATCCCAGCCCATGCTTACAGAGTCCAAACATCTAGGGCCCTGGAATCTGCATTCCAGCCATCTCCCCAGATGGTGGAAATCTGGATCTGCTACAATCCAGTTATATATGCTTATGGGTCTCCCCAGAGCCTGGACACATTCTGCATAGCCCCATGCAAGGTGGCCCTTTGGGGAGAAAAGGCCTAGGCTGGAGGATGAAGGATGCTGAGGTCTGGCGAGCCAGTGTCACTGTCCTTGAGGTCAGAGCCAGTTCCTGTCATGTTAGAGGTAAGGGCTCATCACCAATGTGAAAGCACTCCTGTGTCATATAGGCTGATACCCAGCCAGATCCAGGGTGTAGCTAGTGGACCTGGCAGGCTCCCAGGGTTTCACAGCTCTCTAGATGATAGAACATTCTAGAACTGATTATGTCCAACTTCTAGTGCCCCAGAGAGTTTCATTTAGAAGGAGATATTGCTTAATAGACATAACTTCCTGTTTCTCAATTGGCCATTAAACTCTCAAAGTGAAGATCATGGCTTCTGTCTCCTGCAGCCTCCGTGCCTTCTCCAAGCCTCTGCCCTATCTACCGCACTGCCCGGTGTCCTTCGGATACTTCCGGCCTAGGTCAGGGGCTGGCTTTCCTTGGTTGCCTTAGGACAGCCCTCTAAGCTTCCCTTGGAAATCATCCTCCCCAGTTTTCAGCTATGGGATTTCAGCACACTAGATCTGAGCGTAGGAGTTGATTGGACCTGGACTCATCTGTGTCCCCATCCCTGACTACAATAATTGGCCCCTGAGTGGTTAGTGACCTCAGCACTCTGATCAGAGTGATCTTCATGACTCTTGCTGGGAATTTCTCACTGTAGATCTTATTCTGTGGTGAGGATCAAGGGATCGTGTGCTCCCTGACACTCGGGCAGGCTTCCTGGGGTTTCAGGAGGATAGCGTGGCCAATAGGAGGAGGCCCAGCCGAGAACTGGGGCCAGAGAAACCCAGACCCAAGAGCAAGAGTTTAGTTAAAAGTTTGCTTGAAGCCTCGTCTATTCCTGAAGTAAGCAATTTTTTGTACTCATAAGTACAAATGTATGAGATTGTTTTTGACAAAATCACTTTGGGTCAGAGTGTTGTTACCTGGAGCTAAACTTAGCTTAAAAGACACACGTCCAGCTTCCCTCGATTTTCTGCTTGTACTCCATCATTTTTGGCCTGTTCCTCACACTGCTCCTCCATGTGAACCAGCGTTAAAACGACTACCTATAAAATAGACTGAGACAGGTGGTGGGGTTATCTGGATTCATGGCTTGTTCCACGCCCAAAGAATATTGATTAATGGATCAATATCAGTCTGGAGGAAGCCCTGTCCTGTTCAACATTTTAATCAATGACTTGGATGAAATGGGAGTCATGCTTAGCAAGTCTCACATGTCACAAGCTGGAGGAACCGCTAATATGACAGATGGCAGAATCAAGATTCAAAATTATTTTGACTGACTGGAACAGCAATAAGGATAAATATAAACTCTTATATCCAGGCTCAAGAGATCAACTCTATAAACAGGGGGCTGGGAGACCAGTTTGGGAGTTGTTATAACTACCATAAACTTACGCGGAGCCAAACACTGGGATAGTCATAACACTTAGTGCTAGTTTCAAATACTGAAGAACTGACTTGGATCAGGAAGACTGACTGTGCCTGTACTGCCCCAGGAGGACAAAGAGGCAGCAATTTTCTGGGAAGCAGTTTTCAGTTCATTGTATAATTTTTGTCCATAACACTTCCAGTAACAGACTAAGCCACATTCTAAAATTGTGAATGAAGGGGAAGGAGATCAGAATGTAGCAGACACAACTCCACTGTGGGGATTTTCCTTTTGAAAGCACAGACTTTGAAAAGGATTCTCTTTCGCTGAGTGTACGTCAAGGCAATGCGCACACAAGAGTCCAGAGGAAAACCGAGAGGTGAGAGGAAAGCTCGGCTCGGCACCTTGGAAGTCTGCTACAGTCCGTCCAGAGAGTCCTGATCTCCAAGGAATGCCCAGAGTCCATCTGGACTTGGTGCTTGCCAGCCTGGCCCTACCTGCCTGCACTGTGGCCCTCGCCTGCTTACCGGGTCTTCATTCCTTCTGCTTCACCCCACATCTCCCGTGTCTTTCCTTGCCTTCCTCAGTGAGGCTGCCCACAGTCAGAGCGTGGGAGGGGAGGTTTCCCTGCTGCTGTGTGAACATCACATGGATGCCTAGAGCTCATTGTACTCACGTGTTTCTCTATGAAGAGATCCACTTCTCTCAGAAGCCGCTCCTGGCAGTCAGGGTGGGTGGCCAGCAGGTAGGTGACAAAGGACAGGGTGTTGGTGATGATCTCGTGGCCAGCGATGAGGAAGAGGAAGGCCTGGCCCACGATCTCACTCACGGTCAAAGGCGGGCACATGGCCGTGGGCTGGCGTTGCTGGGGAGGGGTGGCTGTGCGCTTAGTCGAGGACAGGGCTTCTGTGACCATGTCAAAGTCTTCCACGCTCACGGAGCTCTTGGAGTGCCTGGAATCCAGCACCAATTGAAGGAAGTCTCTCCGCCTCTGAGGAGGGGGTTGGAAAAGGCCATTAGTGTGCAGAGTGAGGCCTGCGGGAGGACGGAGGGACCGAGGGCCGCGGGAGGACGAGGGACGGAGGGCTGCGGGAGGACGAGGGACCGAGGGCTGTGGCTTCTGAATGACTCAGCAGTATAGACTGATGCAATCAGTGAAATACAAGGCTGTTCTTTGTTTTGCTGTTGTGCATAATTACGGAGACCAATAGGATAATTTAATTTTCTTAATGTGTATGAATTTTGCTTATTTGTATACATGCAATGCCCATGGAGGTCAGAAGAGGGCACTGTATCCCCTGGAACTGGAGTTACAGATGGTTGTTAGCCACTATGTAGGTGCTGGGACTTGAACCTGGGTCCTCTGCAAGAGCAGCCAGTGCTCTTAACTGCTGAGCCATCTCTCCATCTCCTAGATTCCATTCTTTTATATGACCAAATACTATTCCCTTATGTGTATGTACCACAACTCCTTAATATATTCAGGATGAGACCATTCCATCTAGGCTGATCCAAAAAGATGGGATGCACATCTTTATATGTTAAAAAAAATAAAAAGCACATTTCACAGCAGAAAATACAATGGGATATCAATTTGTAAAAAAGGTAAATGGACAGTCTAGAGACAGAGCTATGTACCTCTAACTACACATAGAAAATACTGGCAACATATGAACTCAGCAGTTCCCAGAGAGGTGGAGGAAGAGGAGGCAGGGGACATTTACTTCTTATTAATACCTTCTATACATTTATACTGTTATTTGATTTTTCCATTGAGAAAATGCCTTATAGACTGAAATCAGAATGCATGAGCCACTGTCTACTCATGCACAGTCTGGGACTTCTGTGGACTGCCATAAATTTCTTCACATAAGATAAGGGGGGGGGCAGGAGGGAGTTGGCTCAAGTGAAACATCTTCAAAGCCCCCAGATTTAGCGGCCTGCTTCCTATAGTGTCCCCTTCTCTCCTCAGTAATCCCCAATCTCTTTTGAGTGGTTAAAGCCTTCTTACCAGGTCCCCCTACCTTCCTTATCAGTAATTTGCATATTCTTTATTTTACTGCCACTAATTCTAACTATAGGAGTGTTTACTACGCTTTAACATTCACAAAGTATATTCCCCACGCGTCCTTTCTTTGAAATGCCCTTTAATGTGATGAATGACAACCAAGATGTTGCTCGTTTCTGAAGTTTATGGGATTAAAACAGCAAGAAGGAAGTGTTAGAACCTCCGATGGGAGGGTATTATAATTTCAAAGTACTTTCCTACTTGTGGTGTTGTCTCAATTCATTGGCTTCTGAATTTCTGTTGCATGAATAATCTATGCCACACACATTAGCATGTAATTCCATCTTTTAAATTTGTTGCCATTTCATGTGTGGCTGGTTTTTTTCTGCTCCCTGAGATAAAAAGCAACCCTGGGGTGCAACCCTCTCCTCACCCCCACCTGTGCCAAGTATTGTGCTGAGCACATATTAGACACGCAATGGAATATTCTACAGATCAGAATGTAAAGTAACAGACGTCCTTGGGGATGGATGCCTCGGGTTTCAACTGTGTGCTATTTCTAGCAGGAAGCCTTTGCAGCTCCGCAGCTTCATAAGTTGGTGACCTTTGAGGCTGTCTGCTAGGACCCCCACAGGGCTCATGGCTAAGAGTGTGGGAGTCACACACCTTGAGGCTGAGGAGGTAAGGTATCCTCTTCCTGCCAGCCTGGTCCAGCCAGAACAGACGAGAGAATGCCAAAGCCTGGCCCTTCTCACTGTGCCTTGGCCATGCTCATGCCCACGTCCACCCGAGGGGCTGCTGTGCTATGTGGCAGAGCTGGGGTGGGGCAGCACAAGATGGTGTGGAGGGAGGCGGTGAGCATCCAAGGTGTCCTGGGTGCCAGGATGTGGCCCAGGGAAGGAGAGTCTACTCTTAGGCCTCATGGTTGCTCCGTGTGAAACTCCTCCCCCTGGTGCAGCACAGCCCCTGAGGCTTGGCAGTGGCTTTGCTGGGGTGGATGAGGGCTAATGGCAAGATGGAGCTCACAGCCATGTCTATCATGTATTTTTCCTTAAGCAGCATGGTGGCTGGGATCCTCTCATCTTATCCCAGCCCAGCCAGGCTGTTAAAAGGGCTGGCAGAGTCTGGCAGAAATCTGTCTTAACCTCCAGCTAATGAGGTCAGGGGAAGGGCCATTCTTTAGGGACTATGCACTGCAGAGGAACTTCAGTGTGGATGGAGTTCTTTTGTTCGCAGGGCATCATGGGGGCCATGTGAACACTGCCCATTTAGGGTTGAAACAGGGCTGGTTTATGGTTATATCCAAGAATAATACATGCCCTGATAGATGTAGGTGTCTAATCTACCCATCGGCTAGAGCTTAGAAAAATATTTACCTTTTAACATCTGTGCAGTGTTTTTGCTGTGCAAACACACATCTGTTTGATGGAATGTATACAGAGTTCAGATGGTTTTAAAGTGAGTTTTCTTAGTAACTGTATAGCTCTGTCTTGACACGGGCAGCCCTGGATTTGTGGTTGGGAGGTTTTTCTCAGATCAACTCATTGTTTGAAACAAATAGCTGTGGAGTTTACAAAAGGAAAAGCTCTGGGCAACCCCAGTAATTGGATCTTTAATAGCCTCTCACCTCTTAGTAAGCCGCTCAGAGGAACAGTTTTTTTGAATTTTCAACCTGGTTCAACAGCCATTGGGTTTCAGGCTAGGTGTGTGTGTGTGTGTGTGTGTGTGTGTGTGTGTGTGTGTGTGACAAAGGTCTCATTGGTGGCCCTTTGTAGCAATGATGAGGTTTGAAAATGGTTCTTGGCCTAGCGGGTAAGAGCGCCGACTGCTCTTGCAGAGGACCCGGGTTCGATCCCCAGCACCCACATGGCGGCTGAGAACCGTCTGTAACTCCAATTCCAGGAGAACTCCAGTTCCAGGGGAATCTGACACCCTCTTCTGACCACCGCGGCATTCGACACGGGTGCACAGACTTGCATGCAGACAGTACATTTGTACACATACAGAAATAAATAAAAATTAATAAAAAAAATTAAAAAAAAAAAAAGAAAAAAGAAAATGGTTCTTATCTCCTGTCCTCTAGACTCTCTCCCTAAGGCAGAGAAGCACACATTTAAAAATGGTTATCCTGCTCCTTAGGGCTTCAGAGCAGGGCCAGGTATACCAGTTGGCTCATTCTTCCCCCACCTCCAAGGGCTTTCAAGCAGGGCTGATGATGGCACGGGCCAAGGGCTGAGAGCTGTCTACACCTTCCCACACCTTCCAGATCCAGACGCATTTACTACCCAGTCCTTAGGGTGTGCAGCTGTCTAGGACAAGGTTGCTGCCCAAGGTGGCTAAGTGCATCAAGCTACTAATTGACTCTGATTTCATTCTAGGCCAGCGCCTTAAGCATCAGGCCTCACGAATTCCTCTGAGCCACACAGTCTTTGAGAAAACCCTTTTAAAGCTCTACCTTGCTTAAGTCAGTTAAAGGGCAGCCTTTTCCATTGAGTTTTTCCTTTTAGGAATTTTCTTTAATGCACTGAAACCCTAGGCGAACAGCACGGACACACATATGAGCATCTCTGCTGGAATGGCTTCTTCCCACTGAAAACACCCGTCGCTACTCACAGCCAAGTTCAGACAACAAATATTTACTTATTCCCACTATGTGCCAAGAAGGGTGCAAGCCCATAAAGAGGAAAGGAGACACTGGGTCTCAGATGGAGCATGCTAAACACAGCAGGGGGCCTCAACCACGATTTTACTAGCAACGCTCTCCATCTTGAAATGGAATGCAGGGTTGATTGACAGCCGAACTTCTAATATTCATGCTGTTCATGCTATGAAACTCCACCTTGCTGTTTTTCAGTAGAAAGACTATGCTCATGAAAATTGCATGAGACACACTTACTTGGAAAATTGGGGGTGGGTCCTGCTGTAACCTGTCCTTGGGGGGATGTCTGGGCTAGAGAGACAGCTTAGGGGGCCGCTTTCACTCTACAACTTACATCAGGGGATAGGCGCATTGCCGGGGACTCCTCTCTACCGGCCTTCCCATCTCTGCTTCTCTTTTTCCTGTGGGGATGTTCCTCTACCCTACTCTCTGCTTTCTACAGGCCCTAGAAAGCTCTGGATAGGAGATTGCTAAAGGACAGCCTGGTGTGATGTGCAGGGTTGGGAGGGAGAAAAAAAGAAAAGAGAGAATGATGCCAAATTAGGCTCCATTCCGTCTCGAGGCTGTGTCCTATTAAAATAGTTACCTCTTCTGCTGCTTGCTGGTCCCGTAAGACAATCACATTCCTAATGAGTTTGTTAAAAAAGCCATTCAGTTCATCTCGGTTCTTATTGGGCAGAATCCGGGCCAGTGGGACCATTATGGACGGAAACGATACTTGAAAGAGAAAAACAAAAGTGGCACTGAAAAGGGGGTGGAAATGAGCCAGGGCTATTAGATGCCTGTTACTAGGAAGCAAGTGCCAGGCCTGAATTAGAGTCACTTGGGAGGCCTGTCCTCCCTACAGACTCAAGTTTCTCAGAGCAAGGTTGTCTGACTCCAGCTTGGCTCTCTAACCGCATTCCCTGCACACAGTCGCTGCTTATCACATGTCTATTCAGTAGTGAGTCCTTACATCCCTTTGGCCCTCCAAGTCCAATTTCACACTTAGACATTCATGTCTCAGATCTTGAATAGGGAACATCAAGGACTTTGAAGTTCTGCAGGACAGAACAGATAACGGCTATGTTCTAATCCTTAGCAAGGGGTAGAAACTCATCTACTTTCTTAGCTTTCTGGTCATTTGTATTTTTCTTTCTCTGGATAATTGTTCCTATAGCAGTCACCGGACCCTGCAGCTACTAATAAGGACGCTGGCCCATTCACCATGGTCCCCCTCTGCCATGTGACATTGGCCTGGGCCCTGGATCAGGGACATTTAATCTTTCCTGAAGTGAGGTTTTGGTCCCAGGGAGTCAAACCTTGCCACAGGGGCATGTGGCTGTCTACTCAGGTTCCTTTACAGACTGCCTTCATACATGACTGGGTTGAGTCTGACTGGAGACAGAAAGTCCTGGCACTCAGGAGAACAGGGCCAGTGATAATGGAACCACCTCCCCCACCTCCCTCATAGGCCAGAGTGTCTTAAAGGTGTGAAGGAGCAGACTCAGCCGGAGGACTGCCCTTGGCACAAAGGGAGAGGCTGGGTGACCCTACATGAATGCCTACAAGTCCAGTGCTGTTGATGGAGGTGACGGGGCCTCCCACTGAAATTGGCTCAGAAATGAGAATAAAAACTGCCTGGCAGCTGAGGCAAGGGCTTGCCAATGGGAAGCCAGAGAAAGCTATGTAAACAAAACCCTGCTTCAAAAAATCAAGAAGAGGAGGTAGAGGAGGAGAAGGAGGAGGAGGAGGAGGAAATTAATGAGTAGTAGTAGGGAAGTCGGAGTATTATGGATGGTGAGGAGGAGGTAGGGTGATTGAGGAGAGAGTTTTGAAAGAGTAGTAGTCACTTGTCTTAACCGCTTCCCGAGAAGGACTACAGACATTCATCCTCCAGCAACAGCAACACTCCAGCGCTTCAAGCAACAAGATACTAGAAGTGGCTGGAAGGCAAAAACTTCCTTGTAAAGACGGTCATGTTGTTAGCATTAGGCACCCTTCCAGTGACCCTTCCATCTGGTAATTTCTCATTTAGGAGATACCAGCTTCCAATGAAGTCCTTGGAAGAGGATTTTTCTGGGGAGGGGATGGGACAAAAACATCCTAGAAAATGAAAGGCTTTAAGTGGATTCTAGTCTTGGCTTTGCCTTTCTAAGCCTCAGTTTTCTGATCCCCAAAGTGGGTACAATGGTGTTTTTCTCATAGGGTGACTACTAGGACTGACAGAAGCAGTGTTCACACAGTGACAGAGGCCAGGCCCACTTACGCTGGCCTCAGAAAATGACAAGATAAAGTCTCTGCAGGACAAATCTTAGAAACCCCCAGAGGGTCCTTTCCTAGTGGAAGGGGCTCTGTGCAGAAAGGTGTCCCATGGGTGGCCCACTGGTCTCACTGTACTGGGTAGGGTGTACTTACAGATTAAAGCCAGGAGAGGCCTGGGGATGCAGAACGCAAAGAACCGCCGGCAGTGTTTTACAAAGGAGTCTTCAGGAGCATTCTGGGAGTCCACCTGGGTGCCAAAGGCCACGCTAGCCACTACATCCGTGGTGTAGCAGCAATAGTTCCTGTGGAGATGGAAATGTTGGGATTTGAAAAGATGCTGGCATTCGTCTTCTCACAATGCAGTCCTCCAGGTGAGGCAGGCTCCCTGATGTCCTGGGCGGTCCGAGTCCTGCAGATGGTCTTCCTGCAGATCTGAGCAAGGAACGGAGAGAAGCTTCCGGGATGAGCAGCAACAGGAGATATGGAAGGAGACGGAAGCCTTGCCAGTGAGCTGAGGACGAGAAGGCCGTGGCAGGGGCATCATCTGCCCAGCCTTGAGAACGGAGTCAAACACCAAGATGCACACTGCATGCCCCAGGGTCTTCCCATGAAGGGGGGAATTAGACCCTCAGAGCCTAGGGGCTTTACCCACGAGGTGTGGGTGCACAGCCCAGCTCAGACAAGAACATAATGGCTGGCTGATATCTGTCATAATGGCATTGATGGATGAACCTGATTTTCCCATTTTTTTAAACTCCCTCGTTTTTCCTCCTAATGCTTTTGCAGTTTTTAAAAGAGCAACAAATAAAACAAATGAGGCCAAAAGCCAAAACCCCACATAAATAACAGATGAATTTTGAGGTGGATTTTCCAGTCGTATATCTATCATTGTCCTTTTCAAATAAACACAAGGAAAAGTGTCTTTCAGTAGCTCTAGAAAATCTAACTCCAGGCAATAGGAAGCCTGTCCCTCCAAAAGGCCATTTTAAACTAGCATTATTCTTTTTAAAAAATCTTTACTATTATCATTATTATTGTGTGTACATGCATGATGGGCAGGGGGCACGTGCATGTCACAATGTACTTGTGGCATCAGAGGATAACTTTGTGGAATGAGTTCTTGCTTTCCATCTTTGTGTGAGTTCTGAGGTTTGAACTCAGGTCATTGAGTTTGAGAGGCAAGAGCCCTTACAGCTGAACCACCTCTCTGGCCCTTTGGGTTCTTTTTAAGACTTATTTATTTTTACTCTTTATGTGTATGAGTGTTTTTGCCTGATATATATATATATCACCAAAAGAGGACATCATATTCCCTGGAACTAGAGTTATAGATAATTGTTAGCTGACATGTGGGTACTGGGCACCAAACTCGGGTACTCAGCAAGAGCACTGAGTGCTCTTAATCACTGAGCCATGTCTCCAGCCCCTCATTTTGTTTTCTTACAGGAGTTGTCAGCTTAAGTTCCATTTAAGAAAGCTAACTGCTGGGTTATTAATAGCCTTCTATAATTACAAAGTCTATTTTTGCCCTTGATGTAGGCACACATTTAGTTCCTCTTCTACATAAATTCTATAGCTACTAACTTATCATTAGGGAATAAATGACATGAGTTGACAACTCTAAAATTTTGACTGCTTTTATTGAAAACATTTCTACAATTGATCACAGATTTCCCAACTGTGGTAAAAACTAAACAAGCGTAGTGAATGTGATTTCAGCGAATCCTAAAGGCTGAGGCTTTAAGGGGTTTAAGAATTATTTGCTTTGGTTGTATAGCTGAGGCCACCTTATCGATCTCCACCTTCTGTATAATCCGAGAGAATGTGGATGAGAGAGATTGTTAACAACTGGGCACATATAAATGTGGGCATGGACTGTGTTATGGCTTTGTTAGTAGTGATACAGTCAGCTGTGGCTGATCTGCTGTCCCCATTCTGTGGCCAGCCATGATTTAGCATAGGTTATTTAGAGAAAAGTCAGACAGTAACTAAAATTGCCAGCTGTGTATACTTATACTTAACATCACCCCCTCTGCCCAGCACAGAGCTATGGCTTCTATGTATAAATCATTCTTTCTCTCTCTTTCTCTCTTATATATGTATGTATCTATCATCATCTATCATTTATCTATCAAGCTACCTATCTATCTAACTTACTATCTAGCTATTTAACTAACTATCTATCTATTTACCTACCTATCTACCTGCCTAGCTATCTATCTGTACTGGGAATTAAATCCAGGACTTTGTACATGCTAGACACACACTCTACACTCTACATACGTATTCCCAATCTTATCACTCCCCTCTTCCTGACTTTTCTTTTGGATAGTGTTTCTCTAAATTGCCCAGCCTAGTCCAGGCAGGCCTTCAACTTGTGATCTCCTGACTCATCCTGCCTCAGTTTCCTGAGTAGTTCAGATCACAGGCCTGCATCACCAGGTTTGGCTCATTTTTTTTTTTTTTTGAGGCAAGGTCTCAGACCACAAACTCTCTGTGTAGTTGAGGATGACCTTGGGCCTCTGATCCTACTTCCTCTACCCCCAGAGTGTGGAGATTATGGGTGTATGCCATCATGCCCTATTTCATGTGGTGCTGAGGGTTGATACCGGGGCTTTGCCTGTGCCAGGCAAACACTTTATCAACTGAGCTACATCTCCAGTCGCACCTCACACCCTAAATCCTGGGCTTCAGCTACTTTGTTTGAGGGTTTGAGTTGCTTTCTCCCCATTAGCAGTCCTTCCATGCTGTTAGGAGCCTCTGGCATTCCCAGTTTGCCACTCCCAAGGTAACTGTTTAGCAGTTGCAACAGTCACAAGAGGCAGCCATTCAGAACTGTGACTTCCCACCCTTCTTACCTCTGAATGTCGAACGCATCCCTGGATTCTGCGAAACACTTCAAGTGCGTCAGGAGAAGTTCACAGGCTTGGCTGATGAGGGGTATCATCTGATAATAGATAGTAGAGGTGTAATTAGAGCATCATGCAGGGTATATGCCTAAATTGGTTGCAGATGATAGACAAGGTTATAAGCAGTGTATTTTGGGAAAATGGACTTTGTTCTGAAGGTACTTTACACAAGGCAAAGATTATGGAAGTTCCCAAATATCTGTAGAACACGATATTTGTAAACGTCCATTTTAAGCTTAAGTAAGCTTTTCGTGGGAGAAGCACAAAAGAAGTGACTGAAAGTAAATCTGGTGAAATAATTAGGAGAGTGATCATTAAGTGTTTAGACAAAACTGCGAATCAGCGTTTAGCTTCCTGACGTGTGGTTAGCATTAGTGAGCACTGAGACCACACTCCATATGTCCTGGAACTCACCCAAGTTCATGGATGCTTGCTTGAGTCACTCGTTTAGATCTTCCACTAGAACTCAGAATGCAGTGTCCAGAGGAACCGAAGCTTAATCATTCTACCTTCTTAATTAACCCAGAAATTATTTCGATAGCATTCCCAAGAGATGGCTATTTATTTGTGCTTAAGCTGCTTAAACCTTTCAATACAGGATAATTTTTTTCTATTTATCCCACACAAGGAAATTGATGGTTCCTTTTTGTAATATTCAAATGTTTTATTGTGGAAAATTTCTAACACAGAGAGAAACATCTAGACAGGGGTGTTGTGAGCACACATCAGCCGGTTTCTTTTTTTTTTTTTTTTTTTGTCTTTTCGAGACAGGGTCTCCCTGCAGCCCCAGCTGTCCTGGAACTCACTCTGTAGACCAGGCTGGCCTTGAACTCACAAAGATTCCCCTGCCTCTGCCTCCTAAGTGCTAGGATTAAAGGCGTGCACCACCACACCCGGCTGCATCAGCCAGTTTCAACACCAGTTTTATATGCTAGTTTTGGGTGCCCACCAGTTTGAGCCCCCAACAGTCTTGCTTGGGATGGGTAGAATTCTTTGTGGAACCTTTATTCTCCTCATATATGGTTGAAAGGCCAAGCTGGAAATGTCAAAGGGAATCAGTTGAACTGCCAAACATTCTAGAATAGTATCATAGCAGAGGCAACACTGCCCTGGAGTGTTCTGAGCATTTCTTAAGGACATCATAGTTGAAAATAGTACCTGATATTTGGTTTTTATTGTCATTTTAAAGAAACTTCTAAAACATTTTGTCTTTTTAAAAATATTTTTATTGGGGGCTGGAGAGATGACCTAGCAGTTAAGAGCGCCAACTGCTCTTGCAGAGGACCCAGGTTCAATCCCCAGCACCCACATGGCAGCTGAGAACTGTCTTTAACTCCAGTTCCAGGGGAATCCGATATCCTCTTCTGACCTCTGCAGCATAGCACGACATGGATGCACACACCATATACATAAAAAAATAAATAATTAAAAAAAATTTATTTACTTGTTTTCTGTCTATGAGTGTATTGCTTGCATGTATATAAGTACACCTGTGTTGTACAATGCCCATGAAGGTCAGAAGAGGGTATCAGATGCCCTGGAACTAGAGTTAGGAACTGGAGTTAGCCGCCTTGTGAGTGTTGGGGATCGAACCCAGGTCCTCTTCAAGAGCAGCTAGTACTCTTAACCACTGAGCTCCAGCCCCTTATTTTTCTTTTTTGAGATAAGATTTCCCTGTAGCCCTAGCTGGCCTGGCACTCACTATGTAGACCAGGCTCCTGTTGAACTAAGAGAAATACATGGCCTCTGAGTGCTGGAACTAAAGGCATGTAGAGAGGGTGTCAGGTCCCTTGGAGTTGGGCTTACAGGTAGTTGTGAGCTGTAACCAAGCTTGAATCCTCTGTAAGAGCAATACATACTCTTAGACTTTGAGCCATCTCTCCAGACCCTGGTTTTCATTATTTTGATACTAGAACATTAAGTTCCTGAGGGCATGAGAGGTTTTTGTCTATTTGTTTATTTTTATTTTTAATTATTATTATTATTACATTTTTTTGAGACAGGGTCTCCCCGTAGTCCCAGCTGTCCTAGAACTCATATGTAGACCAAGCTGGCCTTGAACTCACAGAGATCCACCTGCCTCTGCCTCCGGGATTAAAGGCGTGTACTACCATGCCCGGCTGTTCATTTTTATTTTTTAATCCCTAGAACCTACAACAGGGCCTGGCACATACAGTTACATTTTGGGTGAATGAATGAATGAATGAATGAATTTCACTGATTATGCAGTAACTACTTTTTCTCTTCAAATCTGAAGACACTGGAGAAAATGATAAAATATTAACTTACCTGTCAGAAATATGTTACTGGATCAAGGCAAAATCTGGCTCTCCCTGCTACAGTGGGGATCTGGATCCCCCAACTACATGTGTGGTAAAGGCTTGCCCCCAGGATTGTGTGATTGGGAGGTTGTGAGCCTTTAGGAGGCGGGGCCTAGTGTAAGGTCTTTAGGCTATTTGGACTGTGTCCTTCAATGGACTGGGCACCTGAGTGTCTTCCTCATACTCTCTTATTTTTGGCCTTGAGGTGAGTGGTTTTGCTCAGCTGCGTGCTCCTGCCGTGATGGACCACCGCAGACCCAAAGCAGTGGATCCAACAAACCTTCTGTCTTTCTAAGTTGGTTATCACAGGTGTTTGCTATAGTGACAGACAGCTGCCTAATTCATTCTACAACAACCCCTCTCTGGTTTCATGGTTTGTATCTCCCTATTCTTTTTTTTTTTTGGTCTTTTCGAGACAGGGTCTCCCTATAGCCCCAGCTGTCCTGGAACTCACTCTGTAGACCAGGCTGGCCTTGAACTCACAAAGATCCTCCTGCCTCTGCCTCCCAAGTGCTAGGATTAAAGTTGTGCGCCACCATGCCTGGCTCCTCTCTATTCTTACTGTCCTTTTTTTTTTTTTTAAACAAAGGTCGTTCTTGAAGAGTGGCCAGTGAGTGGAACACGGTACTATTTTGAATGCTGTCTAGTAAATGATAAGTAAATCACATCCTGTGATCTACACTGTACGTCAGTGGCAAGGCTGGGTTTATGTTGACTTTTTCAGAAGACACAACCCAGACAAATATTGAAGTTCAGGTCAACAAAAGCCACAAGGTCTTTTCCCATGAGTTGTAGCTACATGTGACTGGTTCTCTGGCCTTGAGGATTCATTAATTAGAAAGGCTT
Organism: Rhizomys pruinosus; assembly: GCA_009823505.1. NCBI lineage: Eukaryota > Metazoa > Chordata > Mammalia > Rodentia > Spalacidae > Rhizomys > Rhizomys pruinosus. Next base: position 887,189 of record VZQC01013164.1, on the reverse strand, counting down.
TGGATTTTTATTGCTTTTATTCCCATAAAAAGTTGTTTGTCATGTGCTCTGGACAGAACAATCTCTGATTTTCCCCCAAAACACTTGGCACCATGGGACAGTCTGGGGTGGGATGTGTGGCTTTGTTGGAACTTCTCTTTCATGGTCCCCTGCCAACCAGCCTCTCACGTTCCCTAGGGATAGACTCGTGGCTCCAGGGCTTCAGTAACTGCTGAGCTGTGGGAGGCTTCTTGGAAAGAGCTGGTTGGAAGGCCTGCAAAGGTTCCTAGATCAAGAGTGGGGCACTAGTGATTTCTTCTTTGTTCCATCTGAACCTTGGTAAGTGTGCCTTCTAAGTCTTTACTCCATGGCTGTATAGACAGGTTCAAATACATCCTCACAATGTTCCACTAGACAGCAATTTCAGGCATCTATTTTTCAAAATCCTTTGGCCAGCCATGATAACCCTAAATAAATACTCAGCCTGAAACCATCTTACCAATAATTGGGAGGAGAAGACATTGTCAAAGATTGGCTGAAACAGAGGTATATTTACCTCAGTTACTTATCCTGAGGTCCACTCAGAGGGGAATAAGTACAGAAATTCTCATTTATTCTTAGTAGCTCTGGATTGATTCTTTATGCCTGTGGCATTCTTTTCTAAATTCTCACAAACCATCGATTGAATAATCTATCAGTACAAGTCTATGTGTGGATGAGTCCCTTAAAATATCACCTGGGAAGCTGGGCATGGTGGCCCATACCTTTAATCTCAGCACTCAGGAGGCAGAGGCAGGCAGATCTCTGTGAGTTTGAGGCCAGCCTGGTCTACATAGCAAGCTCCAGGCCAGCTGGACTAAAGGGAGACCCTGTCTCGAAACACACACAGACACACACACACACACACATCTCCTGGGCTCATTTCTAAGAAATCTCTGACTTCCTTAATATTTGGAGAACTCAGTGCTATCTAAAGTATATTTCTCTAGCTACTTCTCTGGCTATCTCTTTTTTTAAAAATTTTTATTTTAATTTTATCTGTACAAGTGCTTTGCTTGCATGTAAGTGTGCCACATGCAAGCACTGCCTACAGAGGGCAGAAGAGGGCACTGGATCACCTGAAACTGGAGTTTTGGACAGTTGTTAGCAGCCAAGTAGGAGCTGAGAACTGAACCCTGGTCCTCTGCAAGAGCGGCAGGTGCCCTTAACCACCGAGCATCTCTCCAGCCCCTCTGGTCATCTTTCTTAAGTTGTTTTATTACATTTATTTACTTCATGTATGTGCATAAGGACACATGTGCCACAGTGCACATGTGGATGTCAGAGAACAACCTGCAGGAATTAGTTCTCTCCTTGAACCTTGTAGCTCCTAGGAATCAAACTAAGGTCATCAGCTTGGTGATAAACGCCTTTTCCCACTAAGCCATTTTACTGGCCCCCTTCAATTATTTTAATAAGCTTAGTAGTATAAGTGGATCCTATTTTAATCAAATCATGGAGACAGAAACATTTCTTAGATATATTTCAGGAATAGTAACGTGGCAAAAAATGTTTGAATGCATGTCTCTTTAGAGACCAAGCTTAAGCATCCTCATGTTAACGAAAGAGAAGTGGTATGCAATCTGACTTATGTAGGACTTCCTGTATGTTAAGAGAGCTCCATTCATGCTGAATCCAAGTGCAGGCCTGGGTGAAACTGAGAGGAGCCCAGGCCACAGGCTCTGCTGCTGGCTGCAGTGACTGCAGTTTTCCACTATGCCCTGTCTGCTGTCTGTCACACTGAATGCACAATGACATTTTTATTTGGGTTAATGTGATATCAGATGGGGCATGTAATATGAAAAATGTTTTAAGAAGCATTGCAGGGAAAACATTACAAGACAGTGGTGCATGAGCTACCCGTTGGCTGGTAGCCATAATTTCCGCCTCTCTTTCTTGTATTATGAACCACAGTTATGGAATATTTACTCTCACATGAGCTACATACAAACAAAAGCTCTGTGGGATGGGTTTGTGCAGTCTTCCCAGAAGCCCTGCAACTCTTTCCCTAGGTCTTTCGACAAGCTGGAAAACTGTGGCGTAAGTATACACATGAGCACAGCAGAGATCGGCACTGTTCCACCCAGATCTTAAGGAAAGCTCATTGTTGTGTTTCTTCTCTGTGGGACAATGAGTGATTTTTATTTTTGTCTTATCCTAACATTTTCAAAATCCATGTTTGTTGCACTTACAATCACATAAAATATTAATATTACTAGGTTTTGGGGGCTGGAGAGATGGCCTGGTGGTTAAGAGCCCTGACTGCTCTTGCAGAGGACCTGGGTTCGATTCCCCAGCACCCACATGGCGGCTGAGAACCGTCTTTAACTCCACCCTCTTCTGACCTCCACAGCTTTGCACCACATGGGTGCACAAACCTACATGCAGACAGTACATTCATACACATAAAAAATAAATAATTAATTAAAAAAAATATTACTAGGTTTTTTTAAAATTGACTTCTGGGGGAGCTGGAGAGATGGCTCAGCAGTTAAGAGCATAGGCTGTTCTTGCAGAAGACCTGGGTTCTAATCCCAGCACCCACACAGTGGCTAAAAACTGTGCATAGAGCCAATGCTCTCTTCTGACCTCCAAGGGCATTATATGATGGGGTACCCTTACATGCATGCAGGCAATACACTCACATACATAAAACAAAAATAATAAAACATTTGGTTTCTTACTCAGGCATGGTGGTACATGCCTTTAATCCCAGTATTGGTGAGGCAGAGGCAGGTGGATCTCTGTGAGATGGAGGCCAGCCTGGTCGGCACGGTGAGTTCTAGACCAGCTGGTGGATCTCTGCGAGACAGAGGCCAGCCTGGTCGGCATGGTGAGTTCTAGACCAGCTGGAGCTACAGGGGACTCTGTCAAAAAATAGATTTTTTTTTCCTGGGAGTTGTTGTGAACTAACTGTTTGTGTTCTCCTCAAACTCTGTGTTGGTGATGTAACTTCCAGTGTAGCTGGATTGGAGATGGAGCTGCTCAGGAAACCATTAGGCTAAATGAAGTCTTAAGAATAGACTAGAGAGATGGCTCAGCAGTTAGGAGCACTTATTGCTCTAGCAGAGGACAATATGGTACCTCATAACTGTCTGTAGCTCCAGTTCCAGGGGATCCGATGTCCTCTTCTGGCCCCCACCTGCACTGCACATGTGTGATGCACTTACATGCAAGAAAAACATTCATATGCACAAAATAAAAAAAAAATTTAAGAAAGATTAAGGCCCTGAACCAGACATGTGGTGTGTACTTATAATCCTAGTATCCGGGAAGCCTGAAGCAGATGAGTTGTGAGTTCTAGGCCAGCCTGGGCTATGCAATGAGAGACTATCTCAAAAAGACCAAGGAGAAAACAAATCCTTATCTGAGAGGCTGAGTGTCCTTAATGTCTTACACAACAGAACATGCTCTCTCCTCTCCCATCCCATGTACACAGAATAGGTGTTGGCCACCTGAAAAGAGGAATCACTGGAAGCCAACAGTGATGGGACTCTGGTCTCCAATTCAGCCTTTAAAACTAACTGGTCTATGGAATTTTGCTACAATAGCCTGAACTGACTAACACCTGCTATCAGTCCAGCAGCTCGCCTGGGCTGTCCCTAGTGGAGGGGCAGTGCTGAAGGGGGGCTGAGCAGCTACTTGGTCACTGGGAGTAACTGCTGGGAGTTAAGGACCATCCTCTGCTTAGGAAGGAAATTTCCCCAAGGAAGGTCATTCCAGTGTGACGTGGACTTTCTTATGGAATTTACATGCCCAGGAATCTTCAAAGGACTCAGCCATTTGTGTTTGAGGAATAGTGTAGGCAGAAGGCAAGACGGTTAATTCCAGTTCTTGGGAATAAAGTTTAGAGAGAAATGAGCAAGAGAGGCTGAGTCACTCCCCGCCTTGAGGGGGCACCCTCCAGCCCTCACTGATGCTCTCCACGATTCCCCCATTTTCTTCCTCAAGGGAAAGAGTTTGACTTTGGCAAACCACACTCACTCTAGAAAGAACAAGCACTCAAAGTCGTTACCAATGACTAGGTCTCCTCTCTCTGGAACTTTGTAGTTGTGTTGTCTGTGACTTAAACTCAGTGTGTTTATTCCCTCACCCACAGAATGAGAACAATAGTGCTTTCATTGAAGAGCCATAGAAGGGTTAGAAGCAAAATATGTAGTGTGCCTATCACTAGGGAGCGAGTGGCTCAACATGGCTTCTGTCCTAGAGGACCCGTCCCCAGGCTCGCCTGGGCAGGCAGAAGCTTTCTCTTCTTCCTCATAGAACTCCCCACTGGGCCCACACGTGTCTTCTGATTCTGCCCTTGTTGCTTTCCTTCTTGTTTTTAAAATTTTTTTTATTATTTTTTTTATGTGTATGAATGTACTATCTGCATGTAGGTTTGTGCACTCATATGGTGCAATGTCTCAGAAGTCAGAATGTGTCGGATTCCCCTGGAACTGGAGTTAAAGACCATTCTCAACTGCCATGTGGGTGCTGGGGATTGAATCCAGGTCCTCTGCAAGAGCAGTTGGCGCTCTTAACTGCTAGGTCATCTCTCCAGCCCATGCTTTCCTTCTTGTATCTGTGCCTTCTCTTTATCTCTTGGATTCAGAGTCAGCCACCTGCCCCTGGGGCGGTCCTACCACCCTGTCTCTTGAGAACAAAGGCCATAGGGTAAGCATCTTTGTTCATGCCTGACAGGTAGGTGTACTATAAACCAATTTTCCCAAGAGCCTCTTGTCTTTTCACTTCCTGATCTGCTTTGTAACTTAGTCACTACATGATTGGAAACTACTGTTTTCTGGGTATTCATTTTGATGAAATGCTTCGGGCATCCCCATTGTCTAGAAGACACTGTTCAAGCAACCTGTCCTCTCTTCCAAAGCCCTCTAAGAACACAAATCTTCTGATAGCTTTGTCAATCATCTTGAAAGCAGTGAAGCTGATGAAACCATAGACCAGGATGGGAACTTGACCCTTACACCAAGTTGCCCTGAGCTCCCAGTCCTGTGGGATTCTTGGAGTAATAATGAACGAACAAAGGTTTGGTCTTGTAACAAAGCAATAGGTAATTCATCCTCAAACTCCCTTCTGTGGTGTCTCTTGCATGTCATCCACTTCTTAAGTTTGTTTTGTTACCTGTTGTGTCAGGAATGAGTGTGGTGCAGCCTTATTCTGTCAATCCTCTCAAGTGTCTAGATGATGGCTACTTGACTGTGTTGATGTAAAAAGTACCCAAGACACCTCAGTAGACCGAGGTGGTCTTTCTATCATAGCATTCATGGCTACAGAGTAATTTGCTGGAAGTTGGATCTGAACAACAGATGCAGACCCAGGTTGGTTCTATGTCTTCCTTTGACCACAGCATCTGAATCTCTCTGAGCTTGGGATCCTCATCCCAAGTCAGGTACTAATTGTAAGGAACTCAAATATCTCTTTTCACTGATGTTCTAGGACTACAAGGAGACCATTTGTGGGGGTTTGAATGGATGGGAAATGTCCCCATAGACTTATGTGCTGCTGGCATAGTTGTGGAAAGCTATGGAACCTTTGGGAGGTGGAGCCTTGTTGGGGGAGGTAGGCCATTGGGGGAGGGCCTGGAGGTTTTATAGACTGATCCCGGTTCCTATCTCTCACTGCTTCCCAACTGCAGATGCAGTGTGACCAGCTATCTCTCACTCCTGTCTCAATGCCTTCCCTGGCATGATGGACTGTGTTCCTTAAACTAGGAGCAAGTAAGTGCTTCCTTCCTTAACTTGGTTTTGTCACAACTGTGAAAAAAGTAACTAAGTGCTGGATAGCTTCAGCTGTCAACTTGACACACTTGGGTAGAAGGAACTTCAACTGAGGAAATTCCTCTATTGTTTTCATTGGACTGGCCTGTGACCATGTCTATGAGGTATTTTCTTGATTGCTCAGTTATGTGGGAGGGCCCAGCCCACTGTGGGTGGTGCCACCTCTGGGCAGGTGGTCCTGTATTATATAAGAAAGCAGGTTGAGCACAGGCCAGGGAAAGCAAGCCAGCAAGCGGCGTTCCTCCAAGGCCTGTGCTCCAGCTCCTGCCTCCAGGTTCCTGCCCTGAGTTCCTGCCTTGGCTTCTTTCGATAGTGGACTGTGAGCTTTAAACCAAATAAACCGTTTCCTCCCCATGTTGGCTTAGTATGTGTTTTCATCACAGCAATAGAAAGCTAAGCTACCACCAAACATCAAGGAACCTTGGAAAAAAGTATCTGTCTTCTAAGTTTGGTCAGTATAAATTTCAATCATTAAACTCATCTACTTGCAGAGACACTTCCCATCCCTAAAACTGTTGTCATCTGTTTGACACATTGACTTCAGAATTACATCAGAACCTAGTTATGTGTGTGCTCGGGAACTTCAGGAGAGAGTTAGAACACCAGACTGACCCTGGCTCGCTTTCTTCTCCTTCCTCTCTCAATGTATTCACTCCTAGGTTACAATCGCACTCTCTGCAGAGCTGATAACCCAGCATTTGACATCCTTTGGAGGCTTGCAAGTTTGGAGAATGGAGTCTCCCTGAACACTGAGGGACAAGTATTTCCTGTGCAGGGAGTGGGAAGAGAGGGGTTTCTTGAGCTATGTTACATTGCTAAAGTGAGATGAACCCCACATGTTGATGGTGGGTAGCTAGGTGAGTTATTTATCCACTCAGGAAGAAGGACTCAGAAAAGAGCTAGAGGAGAGATTTGAACCTGATTCCAGACCTGGGCTCTGGGAACCATGACTCCAGAGGTACCATTACCATTTGAACCTGATTCCAGACTTGGGCTCTGGGAACCATCACCCTAGAGGTACCATTACCATTTGCATTTCTGCTCGTCAGCTCCAGAAGGATCTGCCCTGTGTGTCCAGGGAATATCTGGCATTCTGAAGGATAAGTAGCAAAATGGAGTGCTTTCTTCTACGGGAGTGCTCTGAGGAGGCCACTCCTCCACTTCCGAGGTTGAATAGCTACTAGCTTCCCCCTCCCCCGTAACAGAGCAGGGGCTTCTGTGTGCCTCGACCCACTTGTCCAAAGCTCTCTCTCCCTAGTTCCTTTCCAGCATGCTATGTTCCCGCCAGTGTGAACTCCCTTGTTCCCCACGCATGCCCCATGCTGCTCTGTCCAGATGCCTGTGCGCCAGAGCTCATCCACCTTATTTATCCCTCTGTCCAAACTCAGCATCAGCTACAGGTCCAGTTCCAACATTACTCCTTGTTCCCCAAAGTACTTTGTGGTCCCCAAAGCAGGACATGAGCTCTGTCACTCCCCTCCACCGCTTGGTCATAATGCAGTAATTTCTGTGCTTCATTGTTCTTCCACACTATGAACTCCTTAAAGACACAAATCAACAAGTGTGAGAACTTAACATTTCTTTCTCTTTGGTGCCACAGTTTGAATTTGAAATATTCCCCCAAAGGTCCAAGTGTTAAAAGTCTGGTCCCCAGTTCTGTGGTGCTGCTGGGAAATGGGGGTACAAGTAAGAGGTAAGACCTTTGTGGGTGGTAAATGTGCCCTCGAAGGGAACTGAATGGCCTTAGTTTCTTCCCTCTCTTCCTGTTCACTTCCTGGGCCTGAGGGGAAGGACTTTGTGCTGCCACACACTCCCATCCTGACACGCTGCCCCCGTCTTACGCAGAGGCCCAAGAGCAATGTGCCCGACCAGTCAGGCACCGGAAACTCCAGAACTGTGAGTTAAAATTCCTTTTTCTCTTTGTAACTGGATTATCTCAGGTATTTGCTGTAGTAACTCAATCCTGACAAACACAGAGGGCCTGTGGGCCATTGTGTTTTAGAACCGAAGTCAGAGGGGGGTATTTCTGAATACATTAGGGTGAGCTCTTGAATATTGCTTGAAACATGAATACCTTGAAGTGCCCTGAACTGTTGACTAACAAATGAGAAATTAATTCTAGCTAATGAAACTTACTGCTTCCTTCACCCACTCCATCCTTGCTAAAAGCCACCCAGATATTAAAAACATCCATGACTCATTTTAATGCAAAATTCCCTGCTGATAAATATCAGCTTTAGCCACCTAGGTGAATAATCAAGTATTTCTAATAAGTCAGTGACTCCTGTCAAGAGTTGTGGCCAATTAGAACTCACCCCGTGAGGAGGTGGCTGCTGGCGTTGCCAAGCAACAGGCAAGCTGTAAGGCACATTTAGATGCTCTTTTCTATTTAACCAGGGGCAAGTTTGGAGTGACATTATGATTCCAGTAAAGGAAAGCCAAATTATAACGCAGGATGGGGTACCCGTGATGAGGAGTGTGTTTTCTTTTAAATGCAAATGGAAAAGGAACATTTTTAAGTAGAATTTAAACAGTCCATCATTATACTGATTTTAATTAGGAGATTAGGTGTTAGCGGAATACAACTGTGTTGCAGGATAATGGTCTCGTGCTGACAGATAAATACCCAGACATTCTGAGAAATGGGCAACTGGTCAGGCAGGGACAATGTATTTTTAGACTCTGAAGTATTTATTACCACAGCTACACTTGGTTTATAATGACTTTCATTTTTATTGTTAGGAAGGATTAAGAAATAAAAGCAAATATTAAAAATAGACTGCTAGAGGCTGACGCTGCGAGAGAAAGCTGCTTGCTCTAACATTATTGGAAAACTGTGCTCTGCCTTAGAAGCCCGGTACGTGACTGTCTGAAGAGTTTACACTGGGAATTTAAAGGCCAAACAAAACCATGATGATGACTGTAATTCTGCAAGGACTTTTGCACTGAAATGGTTGGAGCTGTGCATTTACTCATAAACTAGCCGTATCAACTTGAAGTTTTAAAAAAATTGTAGTCATTCTTGAGTAACATGTCTTCTCTAAGGCAGGGAGGCCTATGGGGAATAATAAGCACATCTGCCTCTGCCTCTAAGATTCATACATTATTGACTGTGCCTTCCTGACAGGAAACATCTGGATAAAAGTGAAAAATTAGGCAGAGAGCCGCAGCCTCAGTGCTGTGCAAGATGCCAGTCTTCCTCGTCTGTGTCACATTGTGAAAACTGGGTACCCAGGCATTGTGGCGTGATCGGCTCGCAAACATCAGGGTCTTGCCTATGAAGAGGCCTGGGGTCTTATACCTGCTCAGTCCTTGGTTATCTGGATGAATGAGCAAAGTCCATTATTGGTATTACGTCTGGAGGACAGAGAACATAGATTCCTGATAGGGTCTGGACCCCAAGTGTCCCTGAGAGATCAGTGTGTAAAGGCTTGGTTCTCAGGATGGCGGGATGGGGAGGTGCTGTGGACCTTTAAGGTGCCAGTCTTAGTGGGAGATCCTTAAGTTGTTGGGAGCATGTCTTGAGAGGGGATTGTGGGGCTGTAATCTGCTTTGTCTCTGCTCTGGTTCTAGATGTGACCATTTGCTGTCACACGCACTCCACTATGATGCACCACCATCTGCCTCTCTCGCTGGAGGCCAAACCAGTACAGCTGGTTGCTCTTGGACCTTGAATTTGCTAAACCGTGAGCTAACTAGGTCTTTTGTCTTGATGGGTTATCTGTCTCAGGTATTTCATTGTCAGAATCCAAATCTGATTAATGATTGTGCCGTGTTGTTGGGTTGAATCCCTGGGACACCAGAGAATGAAGCCAGCAGCGGGAGCTGCCAAGGCCCAGGGCCGGGCCTCAGTAGCAGACCAGGCCATTAACTCCCCAGGTTTGCACCTTTTGAAAACGTCCATGATGTTCAAAATAAACAGAGCTAAACTGATTATCAAGGATAATTTGAAATATTTCATCAGATTATTCAACCATAGTTAGTGGTCTTTTCATCCTTGATTCCAAATCCCTTTCCTTGGTAGTTGTGTTAGTCAGCTTTCTGACACTATAGTAAGAGCTGATCAATGTATACAGAGAATATGTGTTTTGTTTTGTTTTTTTCTTATAGTTTTGGACATTCCAATTCATGGTCACTTGGGCCTGTGGTGAGAGCACATCATGGCGGGAGCACGTGGCAGAAGAAAACCTCTGCCCCTACGTGGCCAAGAGGCAAAAGAGGCAATCCAAGATGGCTGGAGTCCCGCAGTCCCCTCAGGGACACACTTCCATCAAACTGAAGACCTCCTACTACCACCTCTCAATAGAGTAGGGCTAGGACAAAACCTTTAATACATGTGCCTTTGGGAGATGTGCCTTTGGGAGATGTTCAGGATCTGACTCATGGCTCCTGTCCAGTTTCCACGCTTTCTCCTCAATGTGTTCTTTATTCTTGTGACATGGAAGGTCACCTCCACTCCTGTGCCCACTAACAAAAGCTGACAAGAGGCTCTGAAAGTTGTTCTTAGTGTCTTAATGCTCCTTAAATTGGAAGAACTTAGAGCAAAACACAGACACGTATATTTCACTATACCTTCCCTCTTTGAGATAAGGTATGAAATTTAAAAATAGAGTGGCAGCCTGACCTCCTGGGCCATCCGTTATTTATGTTCTTCCCTTGGAGAAGCACTAATTCAGCCTCAATATCTGCTTACTTCCTGATCCACAATAAAATTGTACACAGTCCCAGGATCACTCACTCCTGGTCTTTGGTAAACAATCTAGTCAAAAACTGTCAAAATCTAAATCAGTCCTCTGACCACCCTTTAAAAAACATCATTCAGGGGATGGGTCGACACTCTGGTAGGTTAACCAGGCCAGACTTTCCCTAATAGAAAAACCAGTGTTTTCCCAGGAAGCTCAGCAACCCTTCATATGAAGCTCAATAACTCCTCTGTCACTCCTAGGATTCTGATGGTCTCTTCTTCCTGAACTGGAGTGGGAATCAATCACATTTGTTCTAACTCTCTGCGTCCACACACTATTCCAATAAGACAAAACCAAAACCAATTTATTTTTAAATGGAAATGTGGCCTCACTTGATGTGTAGCACTTCCAAACAAAGAAATAAAAAGGTGCACATCCACCCACATACACACACACACACACATATGCACACATAAACATATATATTCACATACATAAACATGCACACATACTAACACACATGCACACATACTAACACATAGGCACAAGCACACATACATACATGCATGCACACACATGTACATGCATGTATATACATACACATGCACACACACACATACACATACAATGGTGGTCTTAGAGTAATTCCAAGCACTGTTTTTTTTAAAAAAATTTTTTTTAATTTTATTTATTTTTGTATGTGTATGAATGTACTGTCTGCATGTAGGTTTGTGCACCGTGTCGTGCAATGCTGTGGAGGTCAGAAGAGGGTCTTGGATTCCCCTGGAACTGGAGTTCTCCTGGAATTGGAGTTACAGACGGTTCTCAGCCAACATGTGGGTGCTGGGGATCGAACCCGGGTTCTCTGCAAGAGCAGTCGGTGCTCTTAACCGCTAGGCCATCTCTCCAGCCCCCTCCAAGCACTGTTGATTGAGGCAGACTAATATCAGATAAATAAAGCAGATGGTTGGTTAAAAGTCCAAGGAAGGGGGCTGGAGAGATGGCCTAGTGGTTAAGAGCACCGACTGCTCTTGCAGAGCACCCGTGTTCAATCCCCGGCACCCACATGGCGGTTGAGAACTGTCTTTGACTCCATTTCCAGGGGAATCTGACACTTTCTTCTGACCTCCACGGCACTGCATGACACAAGTGCACAAACCTACATACATACATGGTATGAAATGAAAAAAAGAAGTCCAAGGAATCATCCAGAAACCAGCAGGGTCACACATGTTGGGGAACAAGATGTGTGACACAGGTAAGGGAGGGACGCAGATGCCCAAAATCTAAAGGGAAAGTCATCAGAATTCCAAGAAGAAGCAGGTCTTTATTTTCAGAATAAACCCTGAAACTTGGTGGCAAAAGTCCAAAAGCGACATATGAATTCAGCAAGGACCAGAGATGCTGGCATTTCACAGCCATTCCCGGGAAGAGATGCTCCAGGCCTTCTCTGTGAACCTGCAGCTCTGCCTCTTTGTGCTGTCTCGTCATCTTTGTCTCTTTGTGACCTGCTTTTTCTATTTTCATAAGTACATACTTGTGACTCTCTAAAGAGAAAGCTAAGCATTTGCCATACCTTCTTACTTAATTTTTTTTGATAAAACTTTTGTCCTTGTTGTATGGCAGTTATTGGAATAGACAGAAAGTATCTTAGTTCTCTGATTCTTCATCAATCCATTGAACCATCATTATTGAGCATTTATTATGCATCTAGTGTATGTAATTAAAAGTAAAACAAATAGCCGGGTGTGGTGGCACATGCTTTTAATCCTAGCACTTGGGAGACAGAGACAGGCAGATCTTTGTGAGTTCAAGGCCAGCCTGGTCTACAGAGTGAATTCCAGGACAGCTGGGGCTACAGGGAGACCCTGTCTTGAAAAGACCAAAAAAAAAAAAAAATAATAATAATAATGTGGCCAGTGTGTACGGTTGGTGCATGACTTTAATCACAGCACTCAGGGGGCAGAAGCAGGCAGATATCTATGAGAATGGAAGCCAGCCTGATCTACATGAGTGCACTTACATACATGCAGGCAATACACTAGTACACATAAAATGTTAAAATTAGCCAGGCGTGGTGGCACTCGCCTGTAATCCCAGCCCTTGGGAGGCAGAGGCAGGTGGATTTCTGTGAGTTCAAGGCCAGCCTGGTCTACATAGTGAGTTCCAGGCCCAGCTGGGGCTACAGGGAGACCCTGTCTCAAAAAGCCTTCAAAAAATGAAACAGAACAGGAAAAGCACAATCCATTGTCATCCAGAAATGTCCATTAAGCAGGATGACACACAGCAAACACTATAAACACATAAATTAAGTGGACCATTGGCGGTCCATTCAGTCACAGGGAGAAATAAGGCAGGGAAGGGGTGGGGCGTTCTAGGCCAGGTCTTCTGGACCTGGAGAAGCAGCCTGTGTGAGCCACAGGGAAGAGGGCCAAGCAGGACACCTGCAACTCGGGGATGTCCCACTCAGGCTCTTAGTAGAATCATTTAGGAATTTAAAACTCACAGGTTCTCAGGGACCCTTAGATATGTTTATTCCATGGGCCTTCGGATAACAAAGAATTATGGTGTTTTTTGTTTGTTTGGTTGGTTGGTTGGTTGGTTTTGTTTTATTTGAGACAAGGTCTCACTATGTAGCCTAGGCTGACTTCCAATTTGGCAATCCTCCTGCCTCTCCCTCCTGAGTGCTGGGATTATAGGCATGCACCATCATGCCCGGTCTCAAAATTATAATTTGTTTTAACCAGAAAATTGTGACTTATCTCTAAGTCCCACCATGAAAACCAGTGAGTTACAGATTAAAAAGAACTGAGACATTAAGGTCCATGGCAGCGTCCAGAAACCATATGTGACATATGTTGGGGAAGGAGGTAGCTGAGACCTACCTCTTAGGCAGCCTGTCTGACCCTTTATCTCCTCAACACCTAGTTCTACAAGTTGGAATCTATTTCCTGTGGTGTCCTATGGTCCTACCACATCATGGCCTACAGTGGCTGCCCGTTTAGAGGCCCCACCTTAGTCTCTATATGCAATGGGAAGCTGCTTTGGGAATTCAGAGGACTCCTTTCTCCAGCAAAAAACAATCACACATAAAAATGCCATAATGTTTTAAGCATACTGTTTTGTGTTGGACCACATCCATAGGTGTCCTGGGGCACGTGCTGCCTACAGTACATTTGGACATGGTCTTTGAGTGATCCCTTCTCCCTGAAGTACTTTCCCCTTTCGCAGTCTGGCTGCACTTCCCAGGTCTTTGTAGGCCTGTCCTCTGTTCCTCACTTAAATGTGATTCTCCCAGAACTCTGGTCCCTTATGCTATGCATACTCCCTGGTGACCTCACCGTGTGCTTTGAGCACAGACATCTTTCCTCTCTCTGAGCTTCAGCCCTGTACAGCTGATTCTTCCCAGACAGATTTTTTTTTTTTTGAGACAGGGTCTCCATTTAGTTCCAGCCACTTTTTTATATCTCATAAAGATGGTAAAGAAACCAGGACCCATCGAAGAAACAGCTCAGAACCAATAAAATTTTCTGTCTTTACTTTGCTTTCCTTCTTTCCTTTCCCTTTCTTTTTTCCTGACACTCTATCAATTTTGGGGTTTTTTTTTGTTTTGTTTTTTTTCTTTTTTGAGACAATGTCTCCCTTTAGTCCCAGCTGGTCTGGAGCTCACTCTGTAGACCAGGATGGCCTTGAACTCACAGAGATCTGCCTGCCTCTGCCTCCCAAGTGCTACGATTAAAGTTGTGCACCACCACGCCCAGCCATCAATTTTGTCTTAACAAAATATCTAGTGCAACATACAGTAAGGATTTTATGTATCCACAGTGCTGTAGTGTCATCACTCATGAATCTAGAACTATGTCAGCACAGGTTCGAGTGGGTGGAGTCATCCTGAGGGTCACAACCTCCCCTGCCTGCCCTGGTTTCCTCAGCATTGCAGTGGTGGGTGTGATAAAGGCAAATACTCCAAAGAGCTTATCCAATTGGCTTAAGTAGTGCTTTACAATATCTAAATGCAGGCCCTTCTGGGGCTGGAGAGATAAAGAGCACTGGTTGGGAACCCAGGTTTGGTTCCCAACACCCACATGGCAGCTAATAACATCTATAACTTCAGTACCAGGGGATACAGTGCTCTCTTCTGGACTCCAGGGGCATTGCATGACCTGAGTGCAGGCAATACACTCATACACATAAAATGTTAAAATTAGCCAGGCGTGGTGGCACTTGCCTGTAATCCCAGCACTTTGGAGGCAAAGGCAGGCGGATCTCTGTGAGTTCAAGACCAGCCTGGTCTACATAGTGAGTTCCAGGACAGCTGGAGCTACAGGAGACCCTGTCTCAAAAAGACAAAAAAAAAAAAAAAAGTTAAAATTAAAGCAGATCCTTCCTGCAATCAGATTCTTCTATGAAACTCTAGTAGATACAGTCGATAACTATGGGACAGGATTATTTGCCCCAGTGGAAGTAGGATGGTTTGTCTACCCAGTTTCCTTGTGGGGAACTTCTAGAAGTTGTGATTTTCAATGCTTCCTTTGTTTATTCATTTTAGAGTGCCACAGGTTGTGCGTGCTAGGCAGTGTTCTATAGCTGAATTCATTGAAGTCCTCAATGCTGGCTTTATATTAGAATCACATGCGGAAACCCAGGCATGGTAGCTCATGCCTTTAATCCCAACACTTGAGAGGCAGATCTTGATGAGTTTCAAGCCAGCTTGGTCTATATAGTGAGTTCCAGGACAGCCAGGGCTATCTTAAAAAAGAGCCTATCTCGGAAGGCGTGGTGGCACACACCTTTAATCCTAGCACTTGAGAGGCAGAGGCAGACGGATCTTTGTGAGTTCAAGGCCAGCCTGGTCTACATAGCGAGTGCCAGGACAGCAGGAGCTACAAAAAGACCAAGAAAAAAAAAATGCCTATCTTTCTTAAAAAAAAAAAAAAATTGCCAATCTTTAAAAAAAAAAAATGCCTGGCATGGTGGTGCACACCACCACAGGGGAGACCCTGTCTCAAAAAGACAAAAAAAATTTTTTTTACATGGGGAGCTTAAAATTCTCCCCAAACCCAGGTTGCCTCCCATACCAATTCAATTTAATACACGTTTGTAAGTGGGACCCAGGCAACCATGGCTTTTTGGTTACAAGACAGTTGGCTTTCTCCTGTTTCCCACACTCTCCCTTATCATATTGAGCCTAAGAAGAAGCATCTGAGCATGTGTGGCTCTGACCAGCCCTGGTGGGATCTGGCACCCTCTAGTGGAGGGTCAGTTGTCCCATTCTGACTAAAGCACCTGATCAGGTGGGAGCTCTGTTTTTCATACAACTTAACAAAAAGAAAGGAGATTACATTTCCTGAAAACTATTTCCATACATTAGACGGTTCCAGACTTGGGCAGCAAATAGAGAAGTGTGGCTCTAACACCTCAGCTTTCCACGGAGACCCATGGGCTCTACTTCCCTTTCCCACGCCAGGACACCAGTAGAAAATTCCACATAGGTCAGTCAATCACACACATGGGAAGAAGGTTCTGGGGCTGGATTCTTGCCCTGGGTCTGCTGCTTGCAGAGCTGTGTGTCTGGAGCATTCTACTTACTGTCTCTGGGCCTCTGTAAAACACAGGTGGAGAGAGAAACAGTACCTACCTCTAGGGAGGTGCTAAGGTTAAGTGTGTTAAGTGTGTGTACACGGAAAGCCCCTAGGGTGTTGCCTGCTGTACTCGGCTGTGGAAATGCAAGGTAAACCTCACTGGAAACAGGCAGGCCCGCTGGTTTCTGAGTGAGTCAAATTGGCTAGTAACAAGCATGAAGCCATTTTGTTTTGGGGGGACTTCGCAAGATTCATATCATTCAGTCAGGACCCTGAACCTCTTCAGATGAAACTAAAAGGAACTTTCATTTGTTGGACCAACTTCAAGCCCTCCCATCTAGAACAGACATGGCCTCCCCTTCTTCCTCCCCCATTGCCCATGGCGGCCAGCCTCTAAGACTTGACAAAGCTCTTGCCTTTGTTCCCCACTTCCTAAAGTGGGTCACCATCAGAAAACAGCCTCGCCCAGCAGATGGCTTGAAGTTCACAAGCTCAGACATCCATCCCAGACCTCCTGGGTGGGAGTCTGCATTGGACCCAGCTTCCCAGGTGATCCATTATACCTGGAAGTATGAGAAACACTGCTCCATTTTTCTCCTGGGTGCCTCAAAGTGCCTCAAGCAGCGTCCTGGGACACAGCCAGGCATGCGGTGTGCACTGTTGACTCATCATTGATTTATGGCACCCGGGCATGTGGGAAGCCAGAGAAATGGAAGACACTCTGCTTTCTGTATAATCAACAGGCCGGGGGCCCCAGGGAGTGGGATGCTTTGATGTGGCTTCTGGGCAAGCCTTGCACCTGGTCTGTATCGCAGTTTAGAAGAGAGTCTGCGCTTCCCGTCTCTTACCTCATTCAGCTTTTCAGGACCGAATGCAGAGCTCAGGACCCCTCGGACTTCTTCCCACCTTTTGTCACGTAACAACAGGATGCTGTCGGCCACTGGCTGGGGCTCCAAACCTGATGCCTGATGGAAAGCAACAAAAGAGAGTTAGCACCCCAGGAGTCAAAACCACCTTCGTGTCCACTAAAGTTCATAATGAATGTCTTCATTAAAGTCCGCCACTGACCCAAGTTTATTTAGATTTCTCTTGCAAGGAAACAGAAAAAAATTATCATGCTCATAGACAAGGATCTAAGACCCACAGCTGAGGCCTGGACAGATCTGCTGGTCAGGATCTGCCCTGTGGCAGCATAGCCATCATCATGGGCATCATCAAAACAACCCAGCAGCCTCTGGTGTGCCCCAGGACCCTTGCTGGGGGCAATCTGAAGATGATCAGGATGGGCTTCCTAAGGTTGAGGTTCATATCTGGGTTTTGTGGCAAGAGATTTGGGGTGGCTGGATTGGCTATGTTTAGCTCAAACGGACTAATATATCCAGGTCCTTGGGGGTGTGGGTGGGGAGAGAAGACACCGGTCAACAAGCAAGTACTGTTCAGAAGCACCCCAGCAGGATGGGCTTCCCGCTGTAATGTTTCTATGTTCTAGCATTCATTTTTTTTAATGTCAATCAACAAACCTTTGTTGAATGTCCAATAGGTGTATTGTGGCCTTCATTGTGTCTCACCAAACTCAACACATTGAAATCTTTTTTTTTTAATCTTTTTTTTTTATGTGTATGAGTGTACTTTCTGCATGTAAGTAGGTACATCCATGTCGTGCAGTGCTGCAGAGGTCAGAAGAGGGTGTCGGATTCCCCTGGAACTGGAGTTAAAGACGGTTCTTAGCTGCCATGTGGGTGCTGGGAATCAAGCCCGGGTCCTCTGAAAGAGCAGTCAGGGCTCTTAACTGCTGAGCCATCTCTCTAGCCCCCAACACATTGAAATCTTAACTCATAGAACCCTATCAAGTCACTGTATCTGACTCTAGGGCCTTTAAAAAGGTAATTAAATAAAATAAAGCCATTATGGTGAGCCCTAATCCAGTATGACTGGAACATAGAAGAGTGGTACTCAAGCCAAGGAGATGGATGGGTCCTGAGTCCACCCTGACTCACACTTCCAGCTCCAGCACTGTGATAATGTCAGTATGTGAGTTCCTCCATCTGACATGTTTTGCTATGGTCTTCCAAGCCAGCTCATAGAAGTTTCAGGAAGCTGGTTATACAGCATTGAATAAGAAAGACTTTGGGGGCTGGAGAGATGGCCTAGCGGTTAAGAGCGCCGACCGCTCTTGCAGAGGACCCGGTTTCGATCCCCAGCACCCACATGGCGGTCAAGAACCGTCTGAAACTCCAATTCCAGGAGAACTCCAGTTCCAGGGGAATCCGACACCCTCTTCTGACCTCTGCGGCATTGCACCACACGGGTGCTCACACCTGCATGCAGACAGTACATTCATACACAGAGAGAAAAATAAATAAAAAATTTAAAAAAAGAAAGACTTTGCTGCTGGGCATGGTGACACATGCCTTTGATCCCAGCACTTGGGAGGGAGAGGCAGACAGATCTCTGTGAGGCCAGCCTGGTCTACATAGTGAGTTCCAGGCTAGCTGGGGCCGCAGGGAGACCCTGTCTCAGAAAGACCCCCCCCAAAAGACTTTGCTTTGGCCCCCACAAAGCCGGCAGAGCAGAGGAACAGAGCAGAGAGGACACTCATAGGCTGACAAATCAGTATCCTTGGATGAAAAAGCGAACAATATGAAGAAGAATAGTGGGTGTGGGGAGGGATGACCGGGCGACATGGTCAGCAGGGCTTCTCCGAGGACAAGCCATTAAAACTGAGCCAAGAAGCATACAGAGGAGTCTACAATCACCTTCTCCCCTCCCCTCCTCCTCCAGCCCACTCTCTTCCGGTCTCAAACTCGCTATCCCTCCCTGTTGGTCAGTGTGTCCTCACATCCTGAGGACACAGGGGATGAAGAGGACCAAGCAGTCTTCGGAGCCATGCATGCTGCAGGGTTCCACTATTTCTTTTCACTGTTTTAATTATAGCTGAAACATGCAGCCAGCCATCATAATTCAAAAGCCTTGTAAAAACTCCTATTTAGAGGAAAATTATAATTTTCTGATAAAATATGAACACTCAAAATAAGCCATAAAACATAACTGCAAAGTATCTAGAGGATTTAATTATATATTAGGACCAAGTTGCCGGGATATTTTTCTGCAGAGGAATACCTCTCTATATTTAGAATGAAATTCTTTAGGAGTGCCGTGGCCACTAAATTATGGTTTTATGGAATTTGGGGAACATAATCTGTTTGTTTAGGTTCCAGAGTCAAAGGAGGAAATCATACATTATGTGTATTTATAGAGTGGCAAAGCCTCAGCCTGTGCCACACTAGTGAGACTTTCCCTGGGAAGAAAGTAGGATAAAGGCTTGTGTGGTTGAGGAAAGACAGAATCGGTTGTGAATCAGTGCTAAGGTTCACTGGAATTGGATCCATCCATTTTTAAGTCCAAAGGATTAGGGGGATGGGGAAATGGCTCAGTGGTTAAGAGAAGTGGCTGCTCCTGCAGAGGGCCCAGGTTCAGTTCCCAGCACCCATATGGCATTAAAGACATACACCGCCTTCATTTGTCTGTATGTCTGTACATGGTACTGTATTGCATAGGAACATTTTAATACAAGTGTACACTACCCTGCTGCCCTCCTCCCCAGTCTCCTCTTTAGATGCTTTAGCTTCTATTTCTTTTTTTTTTTCCCCTTATAGCACTGTGTTGTGTGGGGAAAAGTGTGTTCACTCTCCCCCTGTTCCTCACCTCCTGCTTGTGCACTAGCTTCTATTTCTATCACACACATACACATACACACACACACACACACACAAACACACGCACAAAATTTTATATTTCTATATCAAATCTAAGAATCACAATAAAAAAAGCTGTATTTGTCTTTCTGAGACTGGCTTAGTTCCCGTGATATGACTTCCTGCAAATGGCATAACTTTGTTCTTTCTTTTTAATTTTTTTATTTATTTATGTGTATGAATGTACTGTCTGCATGTAGGTTTGTGCATCCCTGTCGTGCAATGCCTCGGAGGTCAGAAGAGGGTGT
Source organism: Rhizomys pruinosus (assembly GCA_009823505.1). Taxonomy (NCBI): domain Eukaryota; kingdom Metazoa; phylum Chordata; class Mammalia; order Rodentia; family Spalacidae; genus Rhizomys; species Rhizomys pruinosus. The sequence goes on along the minus strand of VZQC01013164.1, from coordinate 867,124 downwards.
TGGATTCCTCTAGAACTGGAGTTAAAGATGGTTCTCAGCTGCCATGTGGGTGCTGGGGATCGAACCCAGGTCCTCTGCAAGAGCAGTTGGAGCTCTCAACCGCTAGGCCATCTCTCCAACCCAACTTTGTTCTTTTTTATGGCTGAAGAAATTCCATGGTGCCTATATACCACCTTTTCTGTATCCATTATTCTGCTGTTGGACAGCTAAGTCGGTTCCATAACTTAGTCATTGTGAATAGTGCTGTAATAATCATCGATGTACAAATATCTCTGTGATATGTTGTTCACTTGGAACACAGAGGACTTTTCATATTGCAAAACTGAAACTCTGCTTGCTAGACAAGGGGCCCTCCTCCCTCAGCCCTGTCTACATATTTTCAGTGGGTAGCTTTATCAAGGAGGCCTTGAAAGGTCTCGAGGGCCCTTGAAGGAATGATGGGTAATTGAATGGGGCAGGACTTTGTGTTGGGCAGGACGGGGACACTGGGTCTTGAGGAGGGAGCACCAATGCTTTCTAGACTCCTGCCTAAGAGCCTGACCATGCATTCTGAGTCATAGTGAAATATCTCCAATTTATTCCTGGCCAGGTGTTTGTAGAATGCAGGCCCGAACCTGTACAATATCAGTACAGTGAAACACAATCAGATGTAGGAAAAAGAGCCAGATGTGTTGTCGCATGCCTGTAATCCCAGCTGGGGAGACTGGAGCAGGAGGTGGTAAATACAAGGCCAGGTAGAGCTAAGTAGTGAGACCCAGTTTCAGAACAATAACCAAAGCCAACTAAGCAAAACAAAGAAAATGCCAAAACAACAGCAGAATGAAAGAAAGGAAGGAAGAAAGAAAGAAGAAAGAAAGAAAAAAGGAAGGAAGGCAGGCAAACAAGAAATAGAGCAAGCTGGGTGTGGGGGTGCACACCTTTAATTCCAGCACTCAGGAGGCAGAGGCAGGTGGATTTCTGTGAGATGGAGGCCAGCCTGGTCTACATAGTGGGGTCCAGGCCAGCTGGGGCTACAGAGAGACCCTGTGTCAACAAACAAACAAACAAACAAACAAGAAAAAATGGAGCAGAAGGTACTGAGGAGCATTGCATAAAATGTTATTTTTTTGTTGAACTAATTTATCACTCTGTGTGTGTGTGTGTGCGCGTTTTTGTGCGTGTCTGTGTGTGTGTGTGTGTGTGTGTGTGTGTGTGTGTGTGAACATCAGGAACGCTTTTTGCTGCTGGGAATGGTTAGTCTCTTACTATCCATCAAAAGCTTGCAAAGCCTATTTTGAATCCCAGACTTGCAGGTCACCTCCTCTCTGAACCAAATCCCTCAGTCACAGCTCTGATGTTTCTTTGATCGGCCAACTCTCTCCATCTTCAGGGCTGCCACCCGGCTGAGGTCACTGTTATCTCTGCCCTAACTGATTGCCCTGCTTCCAGCCTAATCACATCTGTCCATTTTCTACACTGCAGGATCTTTCAAAAACATGAAGGTTGGTCTCCTGTGACTGGGGAGTAAATGGTGGGTAGGAGAGGTGTGGCCACAGGGAGGGGGAGGAGTGAGAAGCTCCGGTGTGCTGCTGCAATATGGAAACCTTAGACAATTACACGACTCAAAAAACTAGCAAAAAGGACATTGTGTGATTCCACCTGAAGAATAATACATGTTACAGGAGACAGACATAATTAACCTGACCTGAATATTACACAGCACATATGGATACCTCATTATTATGCAAAATTATTACATTTTATTTATTTTTTTAAATTTATTTCTGTATGTGTATGAATGTACTGTCTGCCTGCAAGTCTGTGCACCCGTGTCGTGCAATGCCGCGGAGATCAGAAGAGGGTGTCGGATTCCCCTGGAACTGGAGTTCTCCTGGAACTGGAGTTTCAGACGGTTCTCGGCCGCTATGTGGGTGCTGGGGATCGAACCCGGGTCCTCTGCAAGAGCGGTTGGCGCTCTTAACCGCTAGGCCATCTCTCCAGCCCCAATTATTACATTTTAAAACAATATTACTATTGTGTGTGTGTACAGTATGTGTGTGAGTGCATGCGGAAGTCAGGGAACAACTTTGTGGAGTTACTTTTCTTCCTTTACCTTTATGTGGGTCCCAGGAATTGAACTCAGGTCATCAGGCTTAAGCAGCAAGTACTTTTACCCAATGAGCCATCTCACCAGCCCTTATTATGTTTTGTTTTGTTTTTTAGTACCAGTGAAAAGAAAAAGACAAAACTAGTAATCTAGCCCTGTTCAACAACTTCTCTTCTGCAAATTCCTCTCATGTGGTTCATAAGACTGGGGTTACTCTTGCCAATTCCTCACCCTTTCCAAACACAATACGGAGCCTTTAACTTCTTTTTTATTTTAAAAATATTTTCACATATTATTTTATGTGTCTGAGTGTTTTGCCTGTATGTATGTAAGTGCACTGGTGTCCTTCAATGCTCACGGAGGACAGAAGAGGGCATCAAATCCCCTGGAACTGGACTTATGGACATAACAACTACCTTCATGTGGGTGCTGGGACCAAGCCTGAGTCCTCTACAAGAGGTGCTCTTAACCGCTGAGCCATCTCTCCAGCCCCTTCTTTTTCTTTATTGATCCTTTGTGTGGTTATGTGTGTACACATGCAAATAGAGGCCAGAGACCAACCTCAGCCTTCCTTAGGGGCTGTCCATCTTGTTTCTGAGAATTGGTCTCTCATTAACCTAGAACTCACCGGGTAGGTCAGGTTGGCCAGTCATCGAGCCCCAGGGATCTGCCCGTCCCACCTCTATGGTGCTGGGAGTACAAGCATGTGCCACAACATCTAGCCTTTTCTTTTTTTAAAATTTTATTTATTTTTATGTGTATGAATGTACTGTCTGCATGCAAGTCTGTGCACCCGTGTCGTGCAATGCCGTGGAGGTCAGAAGAGGGTGTTAGATTTCCCTGGAACTGGAGTTAAAGACAGTTCTCAGCCGCCATGTGGGTGCTGGGGATTGAACCCGGGTCCTCTGCAAGAGCAGTCGGTGCTCTTAACTGCTAGGCCATCTCTCGAGCCCAACATCTAGCCTTTTCATATGGGTTCTGGGAGGATGGAGCTCTAACCTCATGTCTGTAAGGCAAGTACTTTTCTTACTGAGCCATTTCTCCAGCTCCAATCCTTTAACTTTGTACTACTTTTGTATACTAACGGTGTGAAGATACAGGGTGGAGCTTTCTAGGAAGTCCAGGCTGGGCTTGGCTGGGATAATGAAGTGGTCACAGCCGGGCTTCCAGAGTCAGATTCCTGGTTTCATGGCTTGGCTCTGGGTGATCTTTAGGACTGATCTGTCTGAGCCTCAGTTTCTCAATCTGTAAGCTGTAGATAATGGTGCTACTATCCTCTTGGGGTGACACTGAGGTTTCTCACTTAACATGCTGACTGCTTGGTGTGCAAGGCCCTGATTTGGGTGCCTGGGACACATCTGTGAACATACAGAGTTCCCTATTCTCACCTACTCTAGTGAAGAAGGCAGATAACAACATGAGGACTGACTTGTCTGCCACAGCGGGTGAGCAAGGTGTGTGATAAATGGAGCAGTCAATGTTGGGGTCCTGGAATAGGTGAGATATATGCACAAACCTTTGAGGAACTTGGGGTGAGGGGCAGGGGGTGTCAACTTTCAGGCATGGGAACCATTTCAGCAAAGATGCTCAGGTATGTCTGAGAATCCTCAAGGAGTAGGCGAGGCTGGAGTGGAATGGTTGGTGGTGGAGGGTAGAGAGGTCACAGGGGGCCTGTGTGTAGGGGGCCTTGGAGCCTACAAAGGACTTTTACTCTAGAAGTATAGTAGCAATTTTTGTTTGTTTTTGAGACAGGCTCTCTCTGTGAAGCTCACGCTTGGCCTGGAATTCTCCATTCTCCTGTCTTAGCAGCTGCCTCTGTGCTAGAATTATTGACGTATATCATCATGCCCTGTTCACAGTGGAGTTTTCAACAGAGGCATGTCTTGAGCCGACTTGCTTTTTTTAAAGACTCACTCTAAGCAGTGCTGAAACAGACAGTAAGGAGCCAGGACAGATATCGGAAGAACAGTCGGGAGAAACACAGTGTCCAGGAGAGGGAAGAGGCCTGGGATGGTGGCCACAAACAAGAAGAGGAAGTTAGATTCGTTATGCGTTAGAAGGTAGAGCCAACAGGATACTGATGGGTCGGTTTGGAGTAGGAACATGTGATCAATGACCTTCATGGAGTAGGAACATGCGATCATTGACCTTCATGTCAACATGGCAGCATTTGGAATCACCTAGGAGACAGTGTGTTTTTAACGGAGGAGGGAAAACCTACCCTTAATGCAGGCAGCACCATCCCATGGGCTGGGGTCCCAAACCAATTTTATTTTTTTTGGTCTTTTTGAGTCAGAGTCTCCCTGTAGCCCCAGCTGGCCTGGAACTTGCTGTGTAGACCAGGCTGGCCTCACAGAAATCTGCCTGCCTCTGCCTCCTGAGTGCTGGGATTAAAGGCATGCACCACCACACCTGGCAAAGACTGTATTTTTTTTTAAAGGAGAAATAGAACTGAGTGGTAGCATTCATCTCTCTGCTTTCTGATTGCAGATCCAACGTGGCCATCCACCGCGTGTTCTCCCCACCTTGCCTTCCCACTATGGTAGAATCCATCTCTTTAAAGTGTGAGCCAAAAGAAGCACTTCCTTTGTTAAGTTACTTCTTGCCAGGCACTTGACTACAGCAACAAGACAAGTAACTGACACACAGAGAGACAGGGGTCAGGGAGTTTTGACTAAGCATCTGGGAGGACTGAGTTCATGCATTTCAGATATTCAGAGCACCCCTGGCACGCAGTACTTGCACTGCCTCTGCTGCTTTGCTGGTCACGGAGCCAGCAAAGCAGCAGAGGGTCTCACCAGATCGTCTTTCACTGGAGCTCTCTGTCCCACTCCGACCCTCTCCTTTGTTGCTAGCTCCTATTTTCCTTACAGACCACAGGGGAGAAGACTCCTCCCAAAGGAAATCCTGCTCCCCAGACCTCATTTCAATGTCCCCGTACAAATATTTCATTTGCATTTTTGAAAGATTTTTATAATGCAGAATCCAGAAAATTTTTTAGAGATTTAAAAGTTTTATTTTTTTAATTTTTTTAAAATTTTATTTATTTCCGTATGTGTATGAATGTGTTGTCTGCATGCAAGTTTGTGCACCTGTGACGTGCAATGCCGCGGAGGTCAGAAGAGGGTCTCGGATTCCCCTGGAACTGGAGTTCTCCTGGAATTGGAGTTTCAGACGGTTCTCGGCCGCCATGTGGGTGCTGGGGATCGAACCCGGGTCCTCTGCAAGAGCGGTCGGTGCTCTCAACCGCCAGGCCATCTCTCCAGCCCCCCCCCAATTTTTTTTTAAAGAATTTGGGAAGGCAATGCAATTTCATGAACAGCAAATGGTGCCAAAGGGGTCTTGTCTTTCTCTTTCACAGAGAGACAAATCTATAGATGGGGGAAAGAGAACCCTTGTGACTTCCAAGGATATTCTTATGGGGAAGAAGGATCCATCATGGGGTGGGGGTAAATAATATTTCTGAGTGGTTTCATGGCTGATAGAACAAAGACAGGTAAACTCTACCAATCTGATCAAATGGGAAACCATTGTCTTCTATGGTGAGCCCAATCCATTTTAATATGTTATTTGTTATTTCCACAATAAACTACTGATTTTCAGAAATCAAAGTTGAGATTAATGCTCAGAGGATCACAGTTGAACATTAAATCAGACCATTTCCTGAGCCAATAAAAGCTGATTTCACAATCTGACAAAGATGTACAAGAAAGAAAAACTACAGGTTGATATTTCTCATGAACACAGTTGCAAAAAAAATTAACCAATATTCGCTAGTATGATCCAATGATCTGGTAAAAGAATAATCATACAGACCAAGTGCAACTAATTTCAATAATGAAGATCTTGAAAAGCAATCAAGGTAACTTGTGTTTTCAGAGCAAAGGAGAAAAGTATAATCTCAACAGATGCGCCAAAATTTCAATATCCATGATACCAAATATTAGTGGACTATGGATAAAATGTAAAAATTACGGGGCTGGAGAGATAGCTTAGCGGTTAAGAGCACCGACTGCTCTTGCAGAGGACCCGGGTTTGATCCCCAGCACCCACATGGCGGCTAGAACCATCTGTAACTCCAATTCCAGGAGAACTCCATTACCAGGGGAATCTGAGACCCTCTTCTGACCTCCGCGGCATTGCACGACATGGGTGCACCGACCTACATGCAGACAGTACATTCATACACATACAAAAATAAACAAAATTTAAAAAATTTTAAAAAAAGAAAGAAAAGAAAAAAATGTAAAAATTAGAGTAGAATAAATAAATTGTATTTACTATAGATGAAATGAATGTATAGCATAAAAAATTCAAGAAGTATCTACCAATAAATTATTCTAATTAATACTGAACTTAATAAAACTGTTTGAGTACAAGTTTAATATGAAAACTGTTGAGCACAAGTTCAATATGAAAAAGTATTTCATCTCTACATCTGGAAAATAATTAAAATGAAAATAACTGAAATTGTCAAAGTATTTTTCTTTTTCCTTTTTAAAAATTTTTATTTATTTATTTATTTTTATTTTTATTTATTTATTTTTTTTGGTCTTTTCGAGACAGGGTCTCCCTACTGTAAGCCCAGCTGTTCTGGAATCACTCTGTAACAGGCTGGCCTTGAACTCCCAGAGAGAATCCACCTGCCTCTGCCTCCCAAGTGTAGGATTAAAGGCGTGTGCCACCACAACCCGGCTAAAAATTTTTTTTTTGAGAGAGGTCTTACTATGTAGCCCTGGCTGGCCAGAACTCACTACTGTCATGCCGGCTGGCCTTGAACTCACACTTACCTGCCTCTGCTCTGAGGCTGGATTAACTGAGTGTGCACTCCACACCCAGCTTTGAAACTTCACTTTATTTGTTTTATTTAGAAGCAGGTCTCCCCTATAGCCCCGGCTGGCTGGAACTTCACTCTATAGGAAGAAGCAGCGCTGGCCTCTAACTCACAGAGATCTGCCTGCCTCTGCCACCTGAGTGCTAGGATTAAAGCGCTGCAACCACCATTCGTCCCCGCTACAAGACAGTTCTTTTTTGGTGTGTGGATTTGTTAATAAATGTTTGTTTGTATTGTTCTGTGTATTGTAAACATCATTTCTCACTAGTCTGTTTAGACATATTCACCTTCACCTCCCCCCACCCCACCCAGATCATGCACTCTGCCATTACTATCCATGCATCTTTTCTCAGTCTTTTTATTTTATGTTTAGTGAATCATATTTTCCCCTTACTTTATATTACTCATATAAAGAATGCATACATACTTCCATCATTACAGATAATTACTATGAATGCAGAGTCTGAAAGTAAGTGTGTGATTGATTCTAGAGCCCGTTTAAGAGATTTACATTAAAACACATAAGTTGCTTCAGATAAACAGAAAATAATACAGAATAATTTTGTTCAGCTTGCCTTCATCTGGGGATTTGTGTTAGCAATCCACAATGAGGGACTATTTGCCACTTTTTCTGGGGACTGTGTTACTTCAATTACATAGTGGCTTTGAGTTCTCCATCCCTCCTGCAAAGTTCATGTGTGTCATCTTTTCTTTACTGCTGGTAGTATGAAACCATTGTGTAAGACTGACCACTATTCTTGTCACGACACCAGCTCTATTGAGGGCATTTGGGTTGGTCCAGCTCTCGCTATTGTTAAGAGAGCTGAGTAATACAATAGGATGTGCATGTATCTCTTGTGGTAGGATGACGTCTTGTGGGTAATACACAGGAGTGGTATGGCTGGGTCAGGTGGAGGCTCATTTTGAGTCATTTAAGGTTTCCACATTGCTTCCATAATGGTTGTACAAGTTAACATTCCCACACAGCAGTGATAGTGTTCCCCTTCCCTACAACCTCTCCAGCATTTGGTGTCTTTTGTGTTCTTGACTAGCCAGTCATATTAGAGAGAATGATATCTGAGAGTGGTTTTAATTTGCATTCTTAATTATTAATATGTTGAACACTTTTAAGATGTTTGTTTCAGACATCTTTACTTTCCTCACTGGTGAGGACTCGGTTCAGCTCTTTACTCCATCTTTATGGTCATTTGTTTTTCTTCTTTGTCTAGTAGTGGGTTCATTTTTTTTTTTTTTTTTTTTTTTTTTTTTTTTTTTTTTTTTTTTTTTAGTTCCAGCTCGTCTGGAACATTTTTGAGACCAGCTGGCCTTGATCTCACAGAGATTCCCTGCCCCTCTGCCTCCAAGTGCTAGGATTATAAAGTGTGTGCCACAACATGCCCAGCTAATTGGTAGTCTCTAGCCACCATGTGGGTGCGGGAATGAACCGGGTCCTCTGCAAGAGAGCAGTCGATGCTCTAACCACTGAGCCCTCTCTTAGCCCTGAATTTCAACATTAATTTTTTGGTACTTTTCAAGACGTGGTGTTCCCTGTAGAGCCCAATTACTCGAGACTTCCCTGGAATTGCAGTCGTAGAACCACAGACCGCTGACCACAGCCCTGCCTCTGCTCCCAAGTCGAGAATAAGACACTCGCCACAATAGAACTACACATCTTAAGGAGAAAATTCCCACAGATGCAAAGACCTCTAAATTGAAAATACAAAGTATTGCTAAAATAATGGAGATCTAGATGATTAGAGAGAGTCCCACGTCGTAAACTGGATTGTATAATGTTAATGTTGATAGCTTCATAAAGTTGACAAGCATGATTAGAAAACGTACATATGGAACTAGAGGACCAAGAAACTCAGAGAAGAATTATACTGACATCTTTCAAATGTATTGTAAAGAATAAATATTAATAGAGACTGAAATGTTTGTGCTGGCTAAACAAATTGATCGATATGCCCAAAACAAATAAAAGAAAAAATTTTATGCATATAGAGTCCTGATTGTGACAAAGATCCTATTTGTTAAAATTGGAGAATGGATGATCCTCTCTACAAATTACACTGGGGCATTTGCACATCAAAATGACCCAGACTTTATATATACAAAGTCATTTGGATACAGCCATCACCTAAGCCAAAAGCAAAAGGAAGCAATAAGACAAGATTAGGAATACAAACAAATACATTAAGCAAAGAAAAAGGACAATAACTGATTTGAAATCGTTCGAAGATGGCTTCAGCGCACATCTTCTTTTACAAGATTAAGCAAAATAAGTACCAGAGCAGATAATTTTGATATTTACTGGATTTAATTAATCAAATATAAATCATCAGGGGTTAATATAGACTCCCAGGGGTAGAACATTTGACTACAAGATCGAAGGAGATCCCTGGTTCAAAGTCTCAGGCTGACCTTCCTGCTGACCTTACTATTTGTACCTAGATTAGTGGTGGGTGCAAGCTAATGCTCGATGCACTCAGAAGTACACAGGAGAGTAGAGACGGTGGATCTCTGTTCGAATTTCACGCGTCCCCTGGTCATATATATGATGTATCCAAGCCCAGCTGGGGCTACAAGGAGCCCTGTCTCAAAAAAGACCAAGAAAAAATNTTTTTTCTTTTTTTGTCTCCCTGTAGCTCCAGCTGTCCTGGAACTCACTCTGTAGACCAGGCTGGCCTTGAACTCACAGAGATCCGCCTGCCTCTGCCTCCCAAGTGCTAGGATTAAAGGTGTGTGCCACCATGCCCAGCTAAGTTGGTAGTTCTTAGCCACCATGTGGGTGCTGGGAATTGAACCCGGGTCCTCTGCAAGAGCAGTCGATGCTCTTAACCACTGAGCCATCTCTCTAGTCCCTGAAACTTCACATTTATTTTTTGGTCTTTTCAAGACAGGGTTTCCCTGTAGCCCCATCTGTCCTGGAATTCGCTCTGTAGACTAGACCGGCCTTGAACTCACAAAGATCCACCTGCCTCTGCCTCCCAAGTGCTAGGATTAAAGACATGCGCCACCACACCTGAGAAACTTCACATTCTTAAGGAGAAAATTTCCCACATGATGCAAAAGACCTCTAAATTGAAAATACAAAGTATTGCTAAAATAATGGAGATCTAGATGATTAGAGAGAGTCCCAGTCGTGGACTGGAAACTCAGTGTTGTTAAGATGTTGATACTTCAAAAGTTGACAAGATGATTAGAAAACGTACATATGGAACTAGAGGACCAGAAACTCAGGAGAAATTATACTGACATCTTTCAAATGTATTGTAAAGATATAATATTTAAGAGACTGAAATGTTTGTGCTGGCTAAACAAATTGATCAATAGCCCAACATGAAATACAGAAAAAAATTTTATGCATATAGAGTCCTGATTGTGACAAAGATCCTATTTGTTAAAATTGGAGAATGGATGATCCTCTCTACAAATTACACTGGGGCATTTGCACATCAAAATGACCCAGACTTTATATATACAAAGTCATTTGGATACAGCCATCACCCTAAGAGAGAAAGCAAAGCAAAAAACAAAACAAAACAAAACAAAAAACTCAGAATACTTTTGAAATCTTAGAGGCAGGCACATTTCTTAAACAGAGTAACCAAAATAATACCAGACAAAATTTTGATATTTTGGACTTTATTATCAAAATATATCATCAGGGGTTTATATAGCTCAGGGGTAGAACATTTGACTACAGATCAAGAGATCCCTGGTTCAAATCCAGGTGCCTCCTGCTGACCTACTATTTGTCAGTTGTGGTGGTGCACAGCTTTAATCTCAGCACTCAGGAGGTAGAGACAGGTGGATCTCTGTGAATTCAAGGCCAGCCTGGTCTATATAGTGAGTTCCAAGCCAGCTGGGGCTACAAGGAGACCCTGTCTCAAAAAAGACCAAGAAAAACAAAAGATATCATTAAGGCATTGATCAAGAGACAGGGGAAGTAGCTTAGGCGGTTAAGTGCTTTCTGCACAAGCATCAGGACCCGAGTTCAGTCTCCAGGACTGATGGTAAAAATGCTGAGCATGATAAGGTCCACTTATAATCTCAGCAGTGGGAAGGTAGAATCAGGAGGATCCCCGGGGGATCACTGGCTGGTCACCTCCCAGATCAACAAGTCCCAGATCCTAGTGAGACACACTGCCTCACAAAAGCAAGTGCACAGCTCCTGAGGAACAACACTGCAGTTGACCTTTGGTTCTCTCTCTCTCTCTCTCACCTGAAGAGGAAGATATTCACAATGTGTATATCTGACAAAAGATTCAGAACATATAAGGATGACAATAAATTGATCAGGAAAAAAAACCAGCTTTCAAAAATAGGCAAAAGCTTCACAAGCTCTTACAAAAGAAGGCGTTCATATGAAACAGTACTCAGCATTGTTGTTCATCAGATAAATGCAAATTAAAAACATGATGATACGTCATTCCTACCCACTGGGAGACAATGAAAACAGTGGATGGTGAAGACGGCTGGGATGCGGGGCAAGCAGAGCTTCACTCAGACTGGTGGGTGTCAGCTGGCTCAACCACTTTGGAAAGGGGTCCAGAGAATATGCGGAGGCCAGACATGCGCCTGCTCCTGGGACTTAGAAACTCTGCTCCCACGAACATGCTCCGATGTACCCTTCCTTGATATTCTTTTGGGGAGAGGGAGTTGAGACAGGTCTCCCTCTAGCCCCAAGCTGCTGTAGACCAGGCTGGCCTTCATCTCATATAGATCCACCTACCTCTGTGTTCTACCATGCCTGGCTTCCTTGGTGTTCTTAACCTGATTTATAATAATAAAAGTCTAGCAACTACTACATGTCTGTCAACAAAGGAATAAATGATCTTTTGTACATTTGAGAACTACACAGCAATTGAAAAGATGGGCTGCACTCATTTTAATACATGATTACAGATGAGGCTTATGGACATATTGAATAAAATTAAATAGCCCAAACAAAAGGACACATTTCTATTGCTTCCACTTATATAAAAATCAAGAACAGGAAACAAGAGTCTATGGTCAAGGGGTGTGGTCACTTCTGGGAGGTAAGGAGGGGAGGACTGGACAGAGGCATGAGGAACAGTCCCTGCCCAGCATCACATCAGAGTTGCTCTGTGTCCTGAGTTGGTTGCCAGTCATGTTGGTACACACATATTTAAAACCACGTTGAGTTTTACACTCAAGATTTGAATATAAAAGTTATGTCAATGAAAGAAGCGACTATATTATACACCTTTAATTTGTCCAGACTTGAATGATGGATAAACCAAGATGAGAAGTGATAGATGGAATGAGAGGGCTTCAGGTTGAGATTTGAAATGTAGATGTTCAGGGGCTGGAGAGATAGCCTAGTGGTTAAGAGCCCTGACTGCTCTTGCAGAGGACCCGGGTTCGATCCCCAGCACCCACATGGCGGCTGAGAACTGTCTGTAACTCCAAGTCCAGGAGAACTCCAGTTCCAGGGCAATCTGAGACCCTCTTCTGACCTCTGTGGCATTTCACGACATGGGTGCACAAACCTGCATGCAGACAGTACACTCATACACAAACAAAAATAAATAAAAATTAAAAAAAAAGAAATGTAGCTGTTCAGAGCTGGGATAACCTACAGCAATTCACACTAAAGACCTTAATTGACCCCACACTCCTCGGGTTGTGCTGAGCCATTATTGGCAGGAAAGAAGTCCCCGTGCTCACTTTATTATAGAAGCTGCGCTCAGTCTCAAGAAGTGTCCATTGTGGTGTGGAGCACAATGTTAAAGGTGTATTAAGAATATCCTCTCTGTCCATAAAGTCTCTTGGCCTATGGATCAGATCCAAAGCTTCCAACATGTTAGACAAGCACTCTAACCACTAAACTACCAGACCCGCTCAGAGTCTCCATCTTCTGCACATGACTGAAGTTGTTGCCTTTCAGTGGCCACATCATGGTGATGTCATAGGTGGGTGCAGATTATCTCACTAGGTCCTGTTGGTTTCCTTGAGTCACCCCGGCTTCCTTGCATCTCCCACACATTTCCATGTAGACCATGGTCAGGTGACTGACTTCCTTTATCTCATATGAATTCCCATCAGGATGTCACAGGGTGGAATTCTGTGACTATGTATGTGTCCTCCTTCAAGGTACGGCCCCTACTTAGAGTCTATGGGCATCGTGTCATCTGAGCCTGAAAGAAGCAGTCCTAAAAGGGAAGAAGATGGGAACGCCGGACACCATATTAGGGAGGAGGAGTATGCGACTGCAGACTTTTCCTGTCCACTGACAAGAGTCAAGTTAGTATTGTACTTCGAGGGGACAGAAAACCCCAAACAGGGTCTATTTTTGTGGAAAGACGTGGGCAAGCCCCATGGTTGATGCGGTGGAGGCCACAGTCTCTACCTTCTGGAGGCATTTTCAACAGGAGCTGGCTGGGGCCTTGGAGGCCTTTGATTACCCAATGGGAGCCCCAGGTTGTAAACTAGGTTTGCAATGTCTTAGGTTTGGTAGTTTGCAAATTCAGCTCTGAGTGGCATCTGTGTGCTGTCCAGTCATGAACTTTTATGGAGCCCTACTCTCTGTCAGGAGTGACGGCAGCTCAAATGGAACCACAACTCACTGGGCGGATGGGAGCAGGGTGGTTTAAAACACCATATGCTCATCTCCCAGCTCACAGTATTTCCCCCCTTATTTAATCAATTCTTTTTTTTTTTTTTATTGTATTTATTTATTTATTTTTAACAAATCTAGACCCGTGTTCCCGCTCATTCCCCCACCCCGTCAGAGCTCGTGCATTCTGCCAAACATGCTTTCCATCTCTTAGTCTTTCTCAATATTTTCCATGGGGACGTTGACTGTTTTGAGCAGAAGTTCACTGTTTCAGTCAGTTCTTTGATGCAGTATTTTCTGTTGTTGTTGTTGTTTCCAAAATGCATTATGTCCAACTGCTTTGTACAGAAGCTCAGGGGGCCCTACACAAGAAATACTTACAACTGGGTAATTGGCACTAGCATCCACAGATGAGGGATACCATTCGTCGTTTGTTTTTCTGGGACTGTGTTACTTCACTCAGCATGATGTCCTCTAGCTCCAGCCATTTTCCTGCAAAGCTCGTGATGTCGTCTTTCTTTACTGCTGCATAGAACTCCATTGTGTAGATGTACCACATTTTCTCTATCCACTCGTCAGTTGAGGGGCATTTAGGTTGGTTCCAGCTCTTTGCTATTGTGAAGAGAGCTGAAATAAACATGGCCGTGCATGTATCTCTGTGGTGGCGTAAGTCTTGAGGGTACATGCCCAGGAGTGGTATGGCTGGGTCGGGTGGCAAGTTCATTCCAAGTCTTCCAAGGGTTCTCCACACTGCTTTCCATAGTGGCTGTACGAGTTTACATTCCCACCAGCAGTGGATGAGTGTTCCCCTTTCCCCACAACCTCTCCAGCACTTGGTATCATTTGTTTTCTTGATCCTAGCCAGTCTTATTGGAGTAAGATGATATCTTAAAGTGGTTTTCATTTGCATTTCCTTAATGATTAGTGATGTTGAGCAGTTCTTGAGGTGTTTCTCAGACATCTCTAATTCCTCGCTTGTGAAGTCTCTGTTCAGTTCTTTGCTCCATCTATTGAGCGGGTCATTTGTTTTCTTTTTTCTTTGTTTTTTGAGTAGTTTATATATTCTGGAAATCAATGCTTTGTCAGATGTATCTGCAGTGAAGGTTTCCTCCCACTCTGTGGGATTTCTCTTCACTTCCTTGATTGTTTCTTTTGATGTACAGAAGCTTTTGAGTTTGATGAGGTCCCATTTGTCAATTGTCGACCTTAATTCTTGTGCAGCTGCTGTCTGATTTAGGAAGTCTTTTCCTACGCCTATGTCTTGTAGTCTGCTGCCAACTTTTTCTTCTATCACCTTCAGAGTTTGGGGTTTCACGTTGAGGTCTTTAATCCATCTGGAGTTGACTTTTGTACAGGGTGAGAGGTAGGGGTTTAATTTCATTCTTCTACAAGTGGTGATCCAGTTTTGCCAACACCACTTGCTGAAGATGCTGTCTTTTCTCCATTGTGGTTTCTTGGCCCCCTTGTCAAATATGAGATGGCTGAAATTGTATGTGCTCAGATTTGGATCTTCGGTTTTGTTCCATTGGTCAACAGGTCTGTTTTTGTGCCAGTACCAGGCTGTTTTTATGACTATAGCCCTGTAGTATAGTTTAAAATCTGGTATAGAGATCCCTCCTGTGTAGCTCTTTTCACTCAGGATTGATTTGGCTATTCGGGGTCTTTTGTTTCTCCAAATGAATTTAAGAACTTTTGTTTCCAAGCCTGTGAAGAAACTCTTGGGGATTTTGATTGGGATTGCATTAAATCTATACAAGAGTTTTGGTAAAATGGACATTTTTACAATGTTAATTTTCCCAATCCATGAGCATGGGAGGTTTTTCCATCTTCTGAGGTCTTCTTCAATTTCTTTCTTTAAGGGTTTAAAATTTTTGTTGTAGAGGTCTTTGGTGTCTTTGGTTAGGTTTGTTCCTAGGTATCTTATTGTTTTTGAGGCTATTGTGAGTGGGAAGGTCTCTTTGAATTCTTTCTCCAGTTGCTTGTTCTTGGTGTAAAGAAAGGCCATTGATTTTCTAAGGTTAATTTTGTATCCTGCCACTTTGCTGAAGCTGTTAATCGTTTCTAGGAGTTTTCTGGTGGAGTTTTTTGCATCTCTTAAGTAAACAATCATATCATCAGCAAATAGGGATAGTTTGACTTCCTCTTTTCCAATTAGTACTCCTTTAATATCCTTTTCTTGCCTTATTGCTCTAGCAAGTGTTTCAAGCACTATATTGAAGAGGAGTGGTGATAGGGGGCAGCCTTGCCGAGTTCCTACCTTTAAAGGGAATGTTTCCGTCATTTCCCCATTTAGGATGATATTGGCTGTGGGTTTCCTGTATATGGCTTTGATTACATTGAGGAATGATCCCTCCAATCCAATTCCTTCTAGGACTTTAAGCATGAAGGGATGCTGGATTTTGTCAAAGGCTTTTTCAGCATCAATTGAGATGATGGTGTGGTTTTTGTCTTTGATTCCGTTTATGTGTTTGATGATGTTTATTGATTTTCGTATGTTGAACCATCCCTGCATCTCTGGTATGAATCCAACTTGGTCATGATGGATGATCTTCTTGATGTGGGTCTGTATGCGATTTGCCAGTATTCTGTTTAGAATTTTGGCATCTGTGTTCATGAGGGAGATGGGTCTATAATTCTCCTTTTTAGTTGGATCTTTGCCTGGTTTTGGTAATAGAGTGATGTTGGCTTCATAGAAGGAATTTGGGAGAATTCCCTCTGATTGTATACTTCTAAACAGTTTCAGAAATAATGGTTGTAGGTCTTTTTGAAATGTTTTATAGAATTCTGCTGTGAAACCGTCTGGGCCTGGGCTTTTTTTAGTTGGGAGGCTTCTTACTACATCCTCTATTTCTTCATATGTTATGGGTCTGTTTAAGCTGCTGGTCTCCTCTTGGCCAAGCTTTGGTGATTCCCAAGATTTCAGATATTCATCCATTTCTTCTAGATTTTCAAACTTGGTAGAATATAGGTTCTTGTAATATTCCCATATAATTTTCTTGATCTTTTCCTTGTCCGTTGTGATATTTCCCTTTTCATCACAGATTGTATTGATTTGGAGTTGTTCCTTCTTTCTTTTTGTTAACTGGGCTAGAGGTCTGTCTATCTTGTTTATTCTTTCAAAGAACCAACTTTTGGCTTCATTGATTTTTTGTATTGTTTTCTTTGTTTCTATTTCATTGATTTCTGCTCTGATTTTTGTTATTTCTTCCTGTCTGTTGCGTTTAGGGTTCATCTGTTGTTGCCTCTCAAGTGCTTTTAGCTGTAGTGTTAGATCATTCACTTGTGCTCTTTCTGTTTTTCTAATGTAGGCACCCAGGGCTATAAATTTCCCTCTTAGGACTGCTTTTAAGGTATCCCATAAGTTTTGTTGTGTTGTATTGTCATTGTCATTCAGTTCCAGGAATGTTTTTATTTCTTTCTTTATCTCTTCCTTGACCCATTCATTATTCAAGAGTGTGTTGTTTAGTCTCCATGTGTTCTTGTAGGCAGGAGGGCTTGTCCTGGTGTTGATGTTGAGCTTCATTGCACTGTGGTCTGACAGGATGCATGAAATTATTTCAATCTTTTTGTATTTGTAGAGGTTTCTTCTGTGTCCCAGGATGTGGTCGATTTTGGAGAATGTTCCGTGGGGTGCTGAGTAGAAAGTGTATTCTCTGGTATTAGGATGGAATGTTCGGTAGAGGTCTATGAGGTCCATTTGGTGTATCATATCGTTCAGTTCAGATGTCTCTCTGTTTATTTTTTGTCCTGTTGACCTATCCAAAGGACTCAGTGGGGTATTGAAATCTCCCACTATGAGTGTGCTGGGGTTAGTCTGTGACTTGTGGTCCTGGAGAATTGTCTTTATAAAGTTTGGTGCACCAGAATTTGGGGCATATATATTCATAATTGTGAAATCTTCTTGGTGGATTGTTCCTTTGATGAAAATGTAATGGCCTTCTTTGTCTCTTCTGATTTCTTTTACTTTGAAGTCTATTTTATCCGATATTAAAATAGCAACACCTGCTTTCTTTTTGGTACCATTTGCTTGGAATATTTTTTTCCATCCCTTCACTTTAAGGTGGTGCCTGTCCTTGAAGGTAAGATGTGTTTCTTGCAGACAGCATATCGATGGATTCTGTTTCCTAATCCAGTCTCCCAGTCTATGTCTTTTGATTGGGGAATTTAGTCCATTAATATTTAAGGTTATGACTGATAGGTTTGTGTTGCTTCCTTTTGCCTTATTATCCATCTGCGGTTTTGATTTAGGTTTCTACTTCTGCAGTTATGCTTTTATTGATTTCTCCTTCTAGTTGCCTGGGGTTGGTTGCTCCTTTCTTCTGTTCTTTGGATTGCTTCAAGTATTCTCTGAAGGGTTGGTTTTCCGGACATGTATTCTTTCAAGTTGTTTATGTCATGGAAGATTTTCCTCTCTCCTTCCACTATGATTGACATTTTTGCTGGGTATAGTAACCTGGGCTGGCATCCATTGTCCCTCAACACTGGGAATGCTTTGCTCCAGGTTCTTCTTGCCTTCATCGTTTGCTGTGAGAAGTCCGTTGTTATTCTGATAGGTTTCCCCTTATAGGTCACTTGTTGTTTTTCTCTTGTCGCTTTAAGAATTTTCTCTTTGTTTTGGGTGTCCAGCATTTTAACTATGATGTGGCGTGGAGAATTTCTTTTCTGATCTTGTCTGTTTGGAGTTCTATGTGCTTCTTGTATTGGTATTGGTTTGTCCTTTTTTAGTTTGGGGAAGTTTTCATCTATTATTCTGTTGAAGATCTGATCAATACCTTTCTCTTGGGATTCTTCTCCTTCCTCTATTCCTATGATGCGGAGGTTTGATCTTTTCATAGTGTCCCACAGCTCCTGGTTGTTCCATTTTTGTGTATTTTTAAATTTTTCATAATCTTTCCTTGAGGTTTTTAGTTGTTCTGTGTTGTCCTCCAGGTCTGATATTCTTTGTTCTGCTTCCTCCATTCTGCTTCTGAGGCTTTTTTCATTCCTTTCCTCTTGAATGGATGAGTGTTTGATTTCCTTTTTCATTTCCTCTTCTGATTTCTTTAGTGTTTCTATTTCTTTTTGGAGCTTCTCGATCTCTTTTTGTAGCTCTTTTGTTTGCTGGTTGGTTTCTTTTTCTTTTTCAGCATGGGATCTTTTCAGTGTTTCTACTTCCTTCCGGAGCTTGTCATTCTCTCTCTCTCGGTCCTCATTCTCTTTTCTTAGTTCTTTAATTTGTTCTTTATGATCTTGTAGTTCTTTAAGTATGTTCCCAATTGTGTTTCTGATGTCTGTGTCCTGGGGCATCCCCGGGGGGATCCCACTGCAGGAGTCATCCATAGGGTTGGTAAAGCTTGGCGTGGGATTATCCTGCACCTTTCCAGTGTAGTCTCTTCTTCGTGATCCTGGCATATGGGCTTCTCCTTGCCTGTATTCCAATGTGAGTCCTGAATGCCTCTTCACTGTGTTGAAGGCGTGCTTTGCTTGCCTCCTTCAGATCCTTCTTCGTAATCTCAGTTGGCGGGGGGGGGGGGGCTCTTCAGCCCGCGCCCCGGCACCTGCCGCTGGGCTCAAGAGATCTCAAATCTCAAGAGTCACACAAGCGTGCCTTTAATACCGGCTGGGAGGATAACTCCGCCCCCACAGCCACTAGATCTAATCAAGCCAAAGACCACACCTTTAATCCCAGCTGGGGGGATAACTCCAACCTCACAGCCACAAAGGCCAATCAAACCAAAGACAGCAGGACCAAACGATCAGCAATCAGCTCGCCAAGGCACCCAGTTCCTACCTGTCTTCCCCTCTTCCTGCCGCTGGGCTCAAGAGATCTCAAATCTCAAGAGTCACACAAGCGTGCCTTTAATACCGGCTGGGAGGATAACTCCGCCCCCACAGCCACTAGATCTAATCAAGCCAAAGACCACACCTTTAATCCCAGCTGGGGGGATAACTCCAACCTCACAGCCACAAAGGCCAATCAAACCAAAGACAGCAGGACCAAACGATCAGCAATCAGCTCGCCAAGGCACCCAGTTCCTACCTCTCTTCCCCTCTTCCTGCCGCTGGGCTCAAGAGATCTCCTTATTTAATCAATTCTTGGGTAGCTCTTTAGTAATTAGGATACACTGTCCTCATATTCAGCAATGCCTTAGTTGGGGCCACAAGGCTCAACTGCTAAGATTCTCTGGGATAGATGAATGTGTTTGTTCTTTCAATTAACAGCTCTTAAAAGAGAGTCCAGGGGTTAGGGAGCCAGCTAAACCAGTAAAATGCTAAGTTCACTACACAGACCCCCCGGTGTGGTGGCACATACTTGTAATCTTGGGAGGTGGACACAGGTGGGATCCCTGGAGTTCACTGGCCAGCCAAGCCTAACCAGTGAGCTCAGGCTAGTAGGCTGCTCTGTCTCAAAAAAAAAAAAAAAAATAGGGGTAAGGCTTGGCAAATGTTGTACAGGCCTGACAGCATGAGTTTGATACCTGAATCCACAGATGGCAAGAGGATTGATGCCCTAAAGTTTTTTCAGACGCCACACCACACTCCCCGATATGTGCCTGCATTGACACATACGATAAACACACATACATATGTATCAAATAAATAAGTAAATAAAAACTAAAATAAAAAATGAGGAGGATAGCTCCCGAGGAATGACATGTAAGGCTCACGTCTGGCCTCCACATCACGCATGCGCACACACACACACATGCACACCACACACAATAAAATGCATGTATGCACATATACCAAGATAAATAAATAAAAATTCCAACTTCTTATTAGGCCAGTAAGGATAAACTTTGAATTTTGAAGATATATTGCAGTCTCAAGGAAAGAATTTTTTTAATTTAAAAAAGTATTTTTGTTTTATGCGTATGAGTGTTTTGCCTGCATGTATGTAAATGCACCCATGTCATGCAATACCTGCAGAGGCCAGAAGAGGGCATCACATCCCTTAGAACTGGAGTTACATATAGTTGTTAGCTGCCATGTGGGTGCTGGGAACTGAACCGGGGTCCTCTGCAGGAGCAGCCAGTGCACTTAACCACTGAGCATCTCTCCAGCCCCAAGAAAGGTTTTATGTTTTTGCTTTGCTTTGGTTTTCATCTTTTGAGGCAGGGTTTCACTATGTATCCCAGGCTGATAATATGGAGGAACAGTTATTAAAGAGCACCCATAGCTCAGCATTGTGTGCTTCCTTGGAGACAGCAACCACTGACTGAGCGGCTATCATGGGCTAAAGCAACAGTCCTCTGATGGTCTGGCATCAACTCTTCCCAGAGGGCCACAAAAAGCACAGGCCACATTGTGTATAGCTTAGTATGGATGCAATGAGAATGGAATAGAGGCATAGCAGTACGAAGCTGAGGCCAGAAAAAAGGTTTCTTGTCTTCTGCAACACAGAAGAACCTTGACTTAAAAGCCAGATGATCCCCACCATCTGTGGACAGCTGTCCAGTACCACACAGAGCAGAGGGTTGCAGGAAAATGGAGCCAAAGGATTTAAAGCCTCCAAGGGACACCATCGACTCTTGGGTGGTCACTTCAGAAGCATTGCCAAACAGTCTAGTTAAATACCTCGAGTTGGTTCCAGAATATTGGTATCAGATAGTGTAGATCACCACCAACCGCAGCGCTCCAGATTCTCACAATTTGTATGTGTGAGGAAGCTCACTGTAGGGCCTGTCTGCTTCTCTCCTGAGTGTATAAAACCTCTGAAATGATCACTCATTGATTTTAGTCAATTAGGTTTGAGTATTCTGTCATTTGAATTATCCCAATTTCTACACTTGGGGTTATTTTTACTATATGATTATTGTACAAAGATTTGAACCAAGTGGACTTATAATGGGAGGAGGAACTCATACACATAGACCTTCTGTAGGCCCCATATCTGAGTGGGGGAGGGGAGACAGGTACTTGTCAAATCCTATTTTCTGTGAGAATTCTTCAACAGATATCTGTAGAGCTCCTTGCTAGAGAGGAACAAGAATGACTCTGACATAGTACCTGTCACGCTTGGCTGACAAGATATCTTCCTGAGGGACCTAAGAGGGAGCTTGTCCTTGCATTTGCAGCTTAAAATGGCAGTGTGGGGTGTAGGTGGGACTTTTTCCAACCTGTCCCTGTCACATGACTGTCACACGATTAGGAGCCAAACAGATCTTAGTGATCAGCCAACCTAGTGCTGTTTCATATAAGAGGAAATCAAAGCTCTGGGAAGTCAAAGGACTGGCAGGTCAGATAGCTGAAAACTGGTAACAAATGTGGAATTTGATTTCATTCCTTTACATTTAAACCAAGGCTTTCACCACACTGATGGGCTGTGGCTTGGAAGAGGACGGCACAAAGCAGAAATCAGACCAGGGAAGAATGAGGGTCAGCTCTGCTTGAACAATGGCTGCGTGATGCTTACTACCGAGTGTTGACAGAATTAAGAGTTATCTAGGAGACAAACCTCTGGACAAGTCTTCAAGGGAGGATCTGGATTGGGTAACCTGAGGTGGGAAGACCCACCCTAAATGTGGGTGGCACCCTCCTGTGGCCTAGGGTCCTGAGCTGAATCCAAAAAAGAATTTAGGGCCAAAAATGTAAAATCACTTTCAACAACATTTTGAAATTTAAAAACAAGTCTTGCCGGGCATGGTGGTGCACGCCTTTAATCCCAGCACTCGGGAGGCAGAGATAGGTGGATCTCTATGAGTTCAAGGCCAGCCTGGTCTACAGAGCGAGCTCTAAGACACCTGTTACTAAAAGGGAGACCCTGTCTCAAAAATACCAAAAAAAGTGTAAAACCAAAAAGAAAAAAAAAACAACAAGTCTTATAAGGCAAAGAGGATTCAAGCCTCAGGAGGACACTGCCGGCAGCGCTGTCTGTTCCCACGCTCCAGGCCCTCACGGGCACTCTCCCTAAAAAGGTGGTGAAGCTCAAGCTGCTCAGCAGTGTTGGAAGCTTGGGGCTAAGTGCGTTTTACAGATCGACTGCAACTGCATGTATGGAACTTCTCAGAGACCAGCCATGTTGACTTGAGAAAGGCAGTGAGATGGGACATCTGTGGGCAGGGCACAGACCACCACGCATAACTGTCCCCAGGTTGAGACGTTTTCAGCTCAGCCTGAAGGGTTTCCTGTGCATTCCCAAATGCTTTGCATAAAATCAAAGAGGGACTCCCTCAAAAAAATAGAGGGAGTCAGACCGACAAGGTTGCCCCCCCCCCTTGTTTGGGGTGCTCTGGTCTCTCCTAGTACTTTGGGCTGCAGGAATAACTGCCTTGATCAGACTTGTGGATCTATAATGTGAGTTGATCCTTCTGAAGAAATGCACAACAGGCCAGGCGTGGTGGTACATGCCTTTAATCCCAGCACTCAGGAGGCAGAGGCAGGCAGATCTCTATCAGTGCAAGGCCAGCCTGGTCTACCTAGCGAGTTCCAGGCCAGCTGGGGCTATAGGGAAACCCTGTCTCAAAAAGACCAAAAAAAAAAAAGGCGATATACAACAACAAAAAAAGGGAAGGAACAAAGAAATGAAGGAATGAACGAACAAATGAAGGAAGGGAGGTGGAAAAGGAAAAGAAAGGAGGACAGAGAAGGAAAGGAAAAGAAGTTCCAGGCTTGAGCAAAGCAACCAGAAAAGTTGTTACAACTCCCTAGGGACACTCTCCCTAGGCAGTTGTAACAACTTTTCTCACATGAATCTTGAGACCTCCTTCATTTCCTCACTGTTTCATTTAAGGGACAGGCAGGGACCAAGAGCTCCAGGTGAATAGATTTTCAAAAGCCATTGGTGGTAAGGTGCCAGGTATGGGGGTAGGGACAAGTTAAAAGAGGGCAATTTTATGGAAGCCTGCAGAGGTCTGTCTCTCTGATCAGTGATGCAGCAGGCAGGGCTGTGAGGCCCCAGCTCAGGTGTGTCTGACCCACCTTTGGCTCAAAATGGAGTTTCCCTTGACCGTGAGCTCTGTAACAAGCCAGTGCCCCCTGGGCTTCTCTGAAACAGTATTTTCAGGTGCTGAGGGTAATTGTCCAGTGACTAATTTGCTCCTAACTTTAGTCATCTTTGCTAGGGCCAAGGGAGCTGGGGTTTCAGGGTGACTCACCCGCATGATTCTTACAGCCATGATGAGTATACGAAGCAGTCCTTTGAGAGGCTAAACCCAGGGCAAACAGGGGCCAGAGATCTTATGGTTCTTGCTAAAACCTATCACCAAATCCATCACTTGGTACTAGGTGTGACACTTGCGAGTCAATGGTGTGGCTCAGTCAGCCTGTCCCTCAAGAGGTGATCTCTATGCTGTTCATGAGAGTCTGAGGGCGGGTCCCTACCCCTACACCCACATGCAATGTCTTTGCCTCCCGCCTCCACTCCATAACCAAGCACTGAAGCAAGGAACCAGCATATCTATCACCAGGGCCTCTTTGTGCTTCAACTTTGGATGGAAACTCCTGGCTTCAAGACAGTGTGTTTTGTGATCAGACATATATCCCTTTCATGTCTCCATGCAACTAGACCAACCAAAGGCTAAAGACTAGCCTACATCTTATCACCTTTCCCAAGAATAAGTTAGTCCACTATTACGAACATTTCTACAAAGTCATGTGGACCAGCTTCAGGTTCCATAGATATTAAAAGCAAATAAGGCATCTTATCGAGATACCTGATAACAAGAGCAAATTTAAAATGTCTACGTAACGATTCCTTAGTCCCATGCTGCTGGGACTACTGAAGTTCTACAAATGCTAAGACTGATTTGGGGTTGATTTAATGGCAGGATTTCAGGAAGTACTAAGGGCACCAACAGAGGCCGAGAGAGTCTATGCAGGATATGGACAGAAAGAAGCCAAGACATACTTTACAGAATGGGAGGGAAAGCATCATATGAGAACTTCTATCCTGTATCTGTTCATCCTGTGTTTTAGAGTTTGGGAAAAATACTTTTTACTTTTCTCCTTTGAGATAGAGCGTCAATATGTAGCCCAGCCAGGCTGATCTTGAACCTCTGATTCTCCTGACTCAGCCTCCTGAGTACAGGGATCACAGGTGTATGTCCCCATGCCCATTTGAAAAGTAATACTTCAGCTGGGCGTGGTGATGCATGCTTTTAATCCTAGCACTTGGGAGGCAGAGGCAGGCAGATCTCTGTGAGTTCAAGGCCAGCCTGGTCTACATAGTGAGTTCCAGGATAGTCGGAGCTACAGGGAGACCCTGTCTCAAAAAGACAAAAAAAAAAAGTAATACTTCATTCAATAATTTTTTGGATTCAATATTTGCTCAGTGCTGATATATTAAAGTCCCCTGTAGTGTCACCTCAACTCTATGAGTCCCCTGTGGGATGCTCACAACTCACATCAAATTCCAGAGCTATGCTCAGCTTCACACATCACAGCCAGTCTACACCAACCTGGATCCACATAACTCAAACCTAGATGCATGAGCAGAGACAGGCTCTCACCGATGGAGAATGAAGCTAAGTGTTATTTAAGTTCCTTTTCACTTAATGCATCAAACTAATATGCTGAAGTATTTCTATATCACAAGGGACCGCTTGGTAGACGCTTGCATGGAGTAAGCGTTTAATGTTTACCGAGTGAATGTATAATAAAGCGGAATCGCTGAACACTTAAGTAAACATGGCTTATTAGAGGGAAGGCAGCGTGGTGTCGTGAGGGGAAATCACGCCTCACTAATCTCCTTGAGTTCTTTGAGCAGATAAATAGGCATATGGAGAAGAGGGAACCACAGAACCCGATTTAATTTGACTTTCAAAAACCTGTGAGAAAATCCCACTCTAACGACTGTTTTTTAAAAATTGAGTCACTAGGGTTGTTTTATCATGAATATGGAATTGGCTTAAAGACCATAAACAAAGCTAAAGATAAGTACAGACACCCCAGATGGAAAATTGTTTCTAGGGTTTCCTAGAGATCTAATCTATGATGGGTCTTTTTATGTGTTTGTGAAAGACCTTGCTGGGAGGTACACGTGAGATCTTCAGGTTTGGGTGCTAGCTCTTCCTGGAGAGAACGTCAAATTGATGGACACCCAAATATTCCATCTAGACTAGAAGAGACATTGTCTTAATTACTTTTCTTGTTGTCATCACCAAATATCAGACATAAAGCAACTTAAGGGGGGGAAAGATTTATTCTGGTTAATGGTTTGAGGTCCAGTCCATCACAGAACAGAAAGCTGGCAGTGGGGTGACTCCAGATACGGCAGCGGGAGAGGGGCTGCTGCCTGTTCACATCTTACTAGACCAGAAACTGAGCTAGAGACTGGTATAACTGCTAAGGCCGGCTCTCCAGGTACTCACTTCCTTCACCTAAGTCCCATCTCCTAAAGGTTCCAGAGCCTTCCAGAGCAGTACCACCAGCTGAGGAACAAGTGTTCCGACACAGGAGCTCATAGGGGGAGGGGCGGGCATTCACCATAACAGCCATTGTATGTTTGGACTATAAAGTATAAAGAAATATGAAATACAGTCCCTGGGCTTGAAGAACTTGTCATTGAGCTAGTACAAAAACCCAGAAGGCCCAGTGGGATCAAATGCAAAGAGGAATGATGCAGGCGAGTGAGAGTGTAAGAGTCTGGATCAGGGGAAAGGAGATGTGGACGGGGCAGCAAGCAGCAGGACCGCAAGAGCTCCCACATCTTTAGCCGCAAACAGGAAGCAGAGAGCAAACCGGAAGTGGGGCCAGACTATGACATCTCCAAGCCCTCCCCCAGTGACACAATTCCTCCCACCAGGCTGGACCTCCAAAAGGTTCTATGAATTTCCTGAACAGCGCCACCAACTGGGGAACAGGTGCTCAAATACTTGAGCCTATGGAGATCATTTCTCATTCAAATCATCACATCCACCAAGCGCTGTGCTGGGCCAGTGCTTATATGCGTGATCCATTTAGCTCAGCAACAGCCTAGTCAAGTAGAGCGTATGTCAGAACAAGAGGCCCCCAGAAGTTAGGAAATTTACTCACACTCACATTGCTAATAAGCACAAGTCCTGTTATTACACTGCCTCTTATTATAGGAGTTGTTGGCGGGGGCAAAGGTATGGGGTAGGCTCTGCAGAGCAGTTAGGACCTGGAGAAGCCCAGCCAGGTGACATCTTGAATTGGGGATATTGAGAGATTAGGTTGGAGCATACGCACTGGCTCTGAGTCACAGAGGCCCTTCAGTCCTGTGCGAAGACCTCAGAGACTGAAAGCTCACCACCGTTGAATGGAAGAGAGAGGAAATGAAGAGCCATTGTCTGGAATTTTGGGGCAATAACCTAGCCACTTTAGTTTGGTGGGGTGGAAGAAATTAAGAAAGGCAGGAAAAGAGTTTGGAAGAGATGCTGACAGAAACTAAGGTCAACTTTATTTGATGCTCTACAACAAAACACATGCATTGAGTATGTTTGCACCTAGCACACCCATCAGAATATGGCCCTCTTCAGGGCCAGCACTCAGAGCCTCCTACCTGCTGGCATCCTGGTTGTGAGGGGAACTCAGAGACACACAACATCCATGTCGCCCCTCAGGGTTCAGGTGGGCTCAGGAAACATGACAGGTATCCAGAGCTCCCACACCATGTGCTTGCTTCAATGTGACTTGGCAGTCTTGCCCTTTGCAACATGTCCCTATCTTCCTTAACTCACAGGCCTGAATGAACTATCAGGCTCCGTCTCTTGGGTCCAAGCAGGGCAGAGAACTCCAGTGATCTCTGAGTGGAGGAAGGGCCCTACAGTTGAACAAGAGAACCTAAAGGCTGCAGGATGCAGGCAAGCTACTGAGATTCCTTCGGCCACTCCAAGGCCATGAAGTCAGGGGGCCAGGTGGTCCTTTCCTTGTAGTAGCATGTCGGGGGTGGAATTGGTACAGTGCCCTGGGGCTGCAAAATGAGCTTATTTGGGGTGAGTCATCAATTATACTGTTAAACCTTGCCACCCAGAAACAGCACTTGAGGCCACCTGTTAAATTAGTGAAGATCATGATGGACCGGAAGTGGGAGGTACCCCACCTTTGCTCCCCCTTGAGTTAGTCTGTGACCAAGCTGGCGATGGGACCTCATTTACCAATCTCGGAGATCCTTACGATGACCAAAAATCTGCTCTGGATGGCTCAGCCAGCACAAAGGAGGGAGGATACCTATTGTTTTGTGATTCTGCCCCAGACTTTACACAGCCTTAAATAAGATTTCCCATGTGCACCCTGGGTGATCCTCAACTTCCCACTGAAGGACCTCTCCATGCTGTGCGGTATTCTGATGGTTCCTACGGGTCTTCCGCCCTCACAAGACTATGAGCTTCTTGAGGGAAGATGCTGTTTTCTCTCTGTTTATAATTAGCATCCTCACTGTGCTTAGCCATAGCAGGTGTGCACAGCTCTGCCCAATGACACAAAAACAATGCATTGCCTCCTGGTCCTATAAGAATAGTAAGCGAAACTTGCCACCAAGTGTGGGGACCTGAGTCTGGATCCTCAGAACCCATCAAATGCCAGATAGAGCAGCTCATGCCCGGAATCCCAGTGCTAATACCGCAAGATAGGGCTCTGGTGGAGACAGAAGAAGCCCTCAGAGTTCACGGCCAGCTAGCTCGCTGTACACAGCAGCAAACATGAGACTCTGTCTCAAACAAGGTGGAGGGTGAGGACTGGCACTGGGCTTGTCCTCTGACCCCCCACACACACAGACTGCATACATACACACTCATACACAGAGACACTCACATGGAGATGCAAACAGATTAAAAAGAAGAAAAAAAAATGAAGTTTAATGCGAAAAAGAGTTGTCACAGTAGTTATCCAAATTCCCACGGGATCTGTTTATTAACTCACTTGAACCTTTTTCTGAGAGTCCACGTGAAGGTTGCTTGCCCTTCCTGTTAGGATCCCCGTCTCTCCACTTTGAGGAAATGTGAGCAGCACTGATTCCTGACATTTTTATCTATTCTTTGGATAAATGTCACCTTAGAACAGTTCTGAGCTTCTCTCAAAAACTCATGCTCACAGGGAAGCTGAGTTTCAAGTGGAGCAGACCTCCACCCCATAAAGAGGCCCCACCGTACCTTTAAGTTCTTACACTTTAGATTGGCCCCTCCCACCCATTCACCCGTACACAGAAAGAAAACTACATACCGTTCTATTGGAAAAGTTACTGAAGTTCTCAACCAACACCTGCTTGATCATGTCTGGCTCAGACACAACAATATGCATCCGACGACCAAGATAGTACCTAGGAGGGATAAAGCGAATTATTTAAAAGAATGTTGCGTTTAGCTGGGCGTGGTGGCGCACGCCTTTAATCCTAGCACTCAGGAGGCAGAGGCAGGCGGATCTTTGTGAGTTCAAGGCCAGCCTGGTCTACAGAGCGAGTTCCAGGACAGCTGGGGCTACAGGGAAACCCTGTCTCAAAAATACCAAAAAGAAAAAAAAGTATGTTGCGTTTACCCATTTCTTCCCCCTCCCCCACCCACAAAATGACTCACAGTGGCAAGGATTAAAGATAAGTGGGAAGTTAATACATGGAGACACGAGTAGGAGCTTCAATTGTGATAATGTACCACCAATTTCTTGGCATTGGCACCATGGACTGCCACCTGGTACCAGTCTTAGACACTTCAGTTGGGTAAGACACAGTCTCTGTCTTGAGTCACTTATGGACTAACAGGAAAGACAGATCTACAAATGTCAATGCACTAACAAGGGCTTATGCGATCCAGTAGAAAGACAGAAGGAACATGGCTGAGGTTAGCATCTGTGGTTTTCAAATATGGAGCAGCTGGTATTCTAGTAAGAAAACCTTTTATTTTGTCTGTGTATCTGTGGCTGGGTATGTGCACCTGAACACAGTGCCCTTGGAGCCAGAGGAGTCAGATTCCCTGGAGGTAGAGTTGAAGGTGGTTGTGAGCCTCTTGATGTGGGTGCTGGGAATTGATCCTAGATCCTCTGCAAGAGCAGTAGGTACTCTTAACTGTTGGCTAGCTCTCCAGCCCTGGTAAGAAAACCTTTATAAGGATTCTTGAAAAAAAAATCTAAAGCAAGTGAATAAAAAGATGCTTTTGAGAATGTATGAACAAATAACCCTGTTGCAGAAAATCTCAGCATCTGGGTCCCACCTCTTTATATAAGGACGCTCATGGCATTTGGGAAGAAGCAAACCCCAGCCAGTCACATGCTGGCGGCCAACTCTGGTGGGAGGAGGAGTGACACAGATGGCTCATCTTCAGGAAAGTACTGAGGACACAAACCAGCAAGACCCAGTCCTATCTTCCAAGGGCCTCTTTGTCTGATGGGAGGGACAGAGAGGCAGTTAGCACACAGCAAGATGTTCTGGCTGGAGTGACCGACACTGGAGGAACACCTAGCTCAGTGCCTGGAGCACAGAATGGAGAGCTCCCAGAGATGCTTCCCAAACTGAGTTTTGAGGATGAGCAGGAATTGGTCCAGGGAGGTGGATGACAGGAAGTGCAAGTGGGCTGGGCAAAGGAGTTAGCTTTAGTACCTGGTCAGGGCCTGTCTACTTGGGAAACACATTGAGTGACAGGTAACAACTGTGCAAAGCACAGCTGAATGAGGGGCAGGGTCACAGCACCAGGCAGGCTTCCAATGTGCAAAACGATGACACTGCTGTGGGTGTGATTCACCCCTGGTGCAGCCTGCTCAGAGCAGTATGGACCAGATTAAAAAAAAATTGTTTTGGTGCTGGAGAGATGGCTTAGCACTTAAGAGCACTGACTGCTC
Source organism: Rhizomys pruinosus (assembly GCA_009823505.1). Lineage (NCBI taxonomy): Eukaryota > Metazoa > Chordata > Mammalia > Rodentia > Spalacidae > Rhizomys > Rhizomys pruinosus. The sequence continues at coordinate 836,914 of VZQC01013164.1, read as the reverse complement.
TTGCAGAGGACCTGGGTTTGATTCCCAGCACCCACATAGTGGCTAAGAACCGTCTTTAGAAAAAAAATTGTTTTGATGTATTTATTTATTTATTTACTTTTTATGTGTATGAATGTACTGTCTGCATGTAGGTTTGTGCACCCATGTCGAGCAATGCTGTGGAGGTCAGAAGAGGGCATCGGATTCCCCTGGAACTGGAGTTAAAGACGGTTCATAGCCACCATGTGGGTGCTGGGAATCAAACCCGGGTCCTCTGCAAGGGCAGTCGGTGCTCTTAACTACTGAGCCATCTCTCCAGCCCCTGATGTATTTATTTTTATTTTATATGTATGAGTGTTTTGCTTGCATGTGTGGAAGTACACTCAATATGTGTCCAAAAGAGGGGGTCAGATCCCTTGGAACTAGAGTTACTAGTTAGCTGTCATGTATGTGCTGGGAGTTGAACCCAGGTCCTCTGGAAGAGTGGCCTGGGCTCTTAACCACTGAGCCATCGGTCTCTAGCGCCCATGGGTCAGATTTGAAAGGGGAAGGTCATATGTCAAAGCAGCTGGGCTGACTCTGGCATTCTTACTCAAAGCTTTTCATAAGCCAAAGTGATGTTCATTTAAAAATTATTTTCCTTTCAATTTAGGAGGCAGAGGCAGGAGAATTTCTGTGAGTTCAAGGCTAGCCTGATCCACATAGCAAGTTCCAGGCCAGCTGGGGCTACAGAGAGACCCTTTTTCAGAAAAAGAAAAAATAATTCTTTTCCTTTCACTGACTGGTGGTTTGAATGAGACTGTCCCCACAGGCCCCAAGTATTGGGACATTTTGTCCCTAGTTGGTGGCACTGTTTGTGGAGGTCTTAGAAGTTGCTTCCTTGATGGAGGAAGCATATCACTGGGGGTGGGCTTAGAGAGTTAAAAAACCCTTGCCAGGGCTGGAGAGATGGCCTGGCGGTTAAGAGCGCCGACCGCTCTTGCAGAGGACCCGGGTTCGATCCCCAGCACCCACATGGCGGCTGAGAACCGTCTGAAACTCCAGTTCCAGGAGAGCTCCAGTTCCAGGGGAATCCGTCACCCTCTTCAGACCTCCGCAGCATTGCACGACACGGGTGCACAGACTTGCATGCAGACAGTGCATTCATACACATACAGAAATAAATAAAATTAAAAAAAAAAAAAACCCTTGCCAATCTCCAGTCACTCTCCCTGTTTCCTGTGCCTGCTTGAAGATGTGAACCATGCTTCCCCTCCATGGTGGACTCTAATTCCCTGGAACCGTTAATCATAAACTCAAATAAACTCTTCCTTTTATAAGTTCCCTTGGTCATGGTAGTTCTATCACAGCAACAGAAAAGTGACTAATAGACTGACTAAAGGAAAATAAGAAGAAAGGAGCTGGCGAGATAGCTTAATCGGTAAAGTACCTGCCATGCAAGTGTAAGAACCAGAGCTCACATCCCCAGCACCCATGCTAAAAAAAAAAAAAGCGGGGTGTGGCAGGGCAGTATATTCTACAACCCTAGGGAGTGGAGAGGCACAGATATAGATAGACAGCTTCCCAGGGTGCATTGACCAGCCAGCTTAGCCCAGGTTCCGTGAGAAGCCTTGTCTCCAAAAACAATGTGGAGAGCTATTGAAGACAACAGCCAGCATTGCCCTCTGGCCTTCTCATGCAGGTGCACACACGTGCACACAAATACACATATACATATGATGATGTACATGTACACACACCCCAGGGCTGGAGAGAAGGCTCAGCAGTTAAGAGCGCCGACTGCTCTTTCAGAGGACCAGAGTTTGATTCCCAGCACCCACATGGCAGCTAAGGACCTTCTTTAACTTCAGTTTCAGGGAAATCCAACGCCCTCTTCTGACCTCCTTGGCACTGCAAGACACGGGTGCACCAACCTACATGCAGACAGTACACTCATATAAATAAATAAATAAATAAATAAATAAATAAATAAATAAACATGTACACACACCCCTACACACAATCATATTTAAGAAAAAAAGTTTATCTGGCACACATTGGACACTCAGAAACTATTCATCTGAGTAATCAACCAGATCTTCCAAAACTGATAGGGATATCTTTGAACACAGGAATTCAATAAATCTGGTAAGGGAAAGAAAGTTTCTTACTGGTTTAACTAAGAACACCACATAAAATCCAATAAAGCTATAGGGTAATGTTTTCATGAAGGTTGTGGCAAGGTGCCATGGAGTCTTCTGAGAACCAGTGCAAGCTGTGGGTGCCGTGGCTGCCAAGAAAAGTGAGCATGTATATAATTTTGTTCAGTTTTCTGGGGATTTTAGACCCCTCAAGTGCTACTCTAGAACAAGACTCCTAAAACTTAAAATGTACCTTAAGATCACCTAGAAGACAAGCTAACTGAAAATTCCCCTAATCTGGAAAAAGAAAAATTTCTAAACTGAAGAAAACAGGTGAACCTCAAACAGGATAAACGCAAAGAAATCTGCACCAAGACATCTCAATAAAGCTGTTGAAAACTTAATAGTAAAAGAAGAAAAATCTTGAGAACAGTTCCCTATGGATCCCAGTTCAAAAGAGAGCAGGTGGCCCACGAGAAACCATGGAGACTGGGGCTGAGGAACTTGGGCTTGCGGGCTGCCAGTCTAGTTCCAGGTTCAATGAGACCATGTCTTAAGAAAAAATACAGTCAGTGATAAAAGGAGACCTGGCGTCCTCCTCTGGTCTCTGTAAACACATGTGCATGGATCATATACATGTACAACACAAAGAAAGAGAAAGAAGGAAAAAGAGAAGAAATAGAGAATGGAAAGAAGGAAGGAAAGAAAGGAGAAGAGGGAGGGAGGAAGGGAAGGAAGGAAATCATGGTGACTAGGGACACTGGGGTGATGCTCAGTCAATAAAATGCTGGCTTTACCACCAGGAAGGCCTGAGTTCAGATTCTCAGCACCCATGAAAGAAAAAGAGGCAGCACACACCTGTAATCTCAGCTGGGGAGGTAGAGACGAGGATCCCTGGGGCTTGCTAGCTGGCTAGTCTAGCCAAGTCGTGAGCTCCAGGTTCAATGAGAGGTGGAGGACTGGAGAGATGTCTTAGTGGAGAAGAGCACTGGCTGTTCTTGCAGAGGACCCAGGTTCAGTTCCCAGCACCCATATCGCAGTCATCCTTAACTCCACTTCCAGGGGATCTGACACCCTTTTCTGTCCTAGGCACTGTACAACATGGGCACACTTACACACATGCAAGCATAACATTCATACACATAACATTTTTTAAAATTAAATTAAGCTGTCCGTGGTGGCACACACCTTTAATCCTAGCACTCGGGAGGCAGAGGCAGGCGGATCTCTGTGAGTTCAAAGCCAGCCTGGTCTACAGAGCGAGTTCCAGGACAGCTGGGGCTATAGGGAGACCTTATCTCAAACACACACACACACACACACACACACACACACACACAAAATTAAATTAAACATAAATAAGTCCACCTCTAGTAAGCCAACAAAGATGAAAAGAGCATTGGCACAAATCACCAGGGTCAGGAAAGAGAGACCATTGCTACATGCTGCAGCTGTTTATCCAAGGGACTGCTACAGATGTCTCCGCACAGATGCTTTTCAAAACCTGGGGAAAATGGACCAGCCACTAAAACTCAACCAATATAAATGAAACCACGCACCACAGATGCTGGCGAGGCTGTGCAGAAAGAGGAACACTTATTCACTGCTGGTGGGAGTGTAAGCTGGTACAGGAACTATGGAAATCAGCATGGTGGGTTCTCGAAAAACCAGCAGCAGGACTGTCATTCGACCTACACCAGTCCTGCCTGTAGCTGCCAAACCCTCTCAGTCCTGTCATGGAGATGCTGGAGACCCATGCCTACTACTGCTCTATTCACAACAGCTAAGAGAAGGAATGAGCCTAGATGTGCATCCATAGATGAATGGATAAAAACAGATAGGCAGCCAGGTGTGGTGGCATACGCCTTTAATCCTAGCGTTTGGGAGACAGAGGTAGGTGGATCGCTGTGAATTCAAGGCCAGCCTGGTCTACAAAGCGAGCTCCAGGCCAGCTGGGGGCTACTAGAGAGGAGGGGGCCAGTAGGAAGGGGATGGGGAGGGGATCAAGCAAAACAAAGTCTGTATGAAAATTCCACAGTGTAGCCGTTACTTTGTATGCTAACAAAAGACTAATAAAAAAGATAAAACAATCAGAACAATCCTATAATTATAAAAATGGAATTCATAATTTTAAATTTCCTGAATCTTCAGGCCCAGATGGTTCCAATGGAGAATTCTCCCAAACATTTACAAGTCAATCAACAATAAGGTTACACAATCCTTTCCGGACACCCACGCTTTGCTATTGAGGACAGTTACCTTGATATCCAAACTGGATGAGGACAGTACCACAAAACACAGACCAGCATCCTTCGAATCTTAGACACAGACATTTTCAACAGAACAAATCCATCAATATGCAAAAATAATTATACACCCCAGCCAAGAGATGGATGTGCATTCGTGAATTTATAGACCAGTATAGAAGGCTATTTCCACATTCTAAAAATCATTCCATGGAATCCACCATAGTAGCTGCCTTAAAAAGAAAACAAATATGATTACATCAGTGGATACAGAGAAAGTGTGTAAGAAAATCCAGCCTTTGTTCACGGTATTAACTCCCAGGCACAGAGGAAGCTTCCTGGCTGGGTCAGTAACAAGTATAAGCAGCCCATGGTTAATTTTAAGGGGGCCCCAATTAAGGGCTACACGCTGAATGCATTGCTGAAAGTGGAGCAGGGCAGCCGTGTCCCTTCTCACTATTGTTCTACATAGTACTGAAAAATCTTGCTCACAATAGGCAAGAATAAATGGAAATCATATGCATTAGAAAGAAATAAAGAAAATGGCTCTAGGTTTTAATGATGTGTCTTAGAAAATACTAAGAATTAAAAATTCTTGTAAGATTTAAGCTGGGCGTGGTGGTGCACGCCTTTAATCCTAGCACTAGGGAGGCAGAGGCAGGTGGATCTTTGTGAGTTCAAGGCCAGCCTGGTCTACAGAGTGAGTTCCAGGACAGCTGGGGCTACAGGGAGACCCTGTCTCGAAAAAGACCAAAAAAAAAAAAAAAATTCTTGTAAGATTCAAGATCAACGTACTGAAAAAAAATAGCATTTCTATTTACTAACATTAAAGCATGTGGAAACCAACATTCAAAGACAGAACCAGCATCGTCGCTCTTGAGAAGCCCCCACCCACCTTGCCCTGCCTGTGTTCTTTTTTTTTTTTAAGCCAATGTTTTATTGAAGCTCTGTGCTTCATACAAAATTACAAAAAAAACACAAAAATTTTGTTTCATACAAAATTACATTACAATCAAATCTAGACCAGTGCCCCCTCCCTGCCCCCATCCCACCAGAGCTCATGCACTCTGCCAAACATATTTTCCATCTTTTTCTCAGTCTCTCTCAAAATTCTTGATGCAGAAGTTTACTGTTTCAAGCAGAAGCTGGCTGTGTTCTTAAGCCCCCTCACTTGTGCTTAAATCTAAGCATATATTACTTTTTCTCAATAACTTGCACTTTTCTTGACATAAAACACAAGCACCTTCTTTTGTTTTTTTTTTTTTTTTTTTTGTCTTTTTGAGACAGGGTCTCCCTGTAGACCCAGCTGTCCTGGAACTCACTCTGTAGACCAGGCTGGTCTTGAACTCACAAAGATCCACCTGCCTCTGCCTCCCAAGTGCTAGGATTAAAGGCGTGCACCACCACACCCTGCTAGCACTTCTTTACTTAATAAACCCCAACTTGCTTCATTACAAAACAACAACTGGCTAGTGAGATGGCTCAGCTGGTAAAGGGCTTGCTGCCAAGTCTGACCGCCTGGAAGCCATGCGGCAGAAGGAGAAACCTGACTCCTACAAGTTGTCCCATGACATCCACAGGTATGCATTCATGCATGAACTAGTACACACGTGTGCACACGTGCACGCGCGCACACACACACACACACACATTAAATAGGTGTAATAAAAAATTTAGGGAAAAAAAAAAGAAACAGTACCAACTAGGGATGTTGCTCAGTAGTAGTCTATTTGCCCAGCACCAAAGTTCCTAGACTTAGTCCCTAGAATTGAAAAACAAAATAACACACACACACACACACACACACACACACACACCTGGTTAGAAACTGAATAAACTCTGTGAATGAACCAAGGTCCACCTGCTGTTTTTCATAACATGATACAGTTATACAGGAGGAAGGTCGTCACAGGGGAAGCTGGGTAAAGGGCAAACTGGACCTCTTGTACTTTTATTCTTCAACTTTCTGTTAACCTATAATTATTTCAATCTAAAACATTTTTTACGAGTCACCCAGGAGGTTAAAGGAGTTTAAAAGTTACAGTCCTGTTCCCCACCAAGCCTAACCTGCCCAGCCTGGGTCAGCCCCAGAAACCTCCCTTGGAACTGGCTCTTAGAAGCTCATGGGCTAAGATGCGGCAGCACCAGCAGCTGGTCAAAGCCAAGAGGGGAACGTTCAGATGGTGACAAAGCTGGGCCCCACCCAGACATACCAGGCCTAGTCTCAGGGGTGGGACCATTTGCCTCTTATTTTAACAAGCCCTCAGGGGTTCCCGATACAACTGACAGTAAACAGATTGGACCCCACCTTAAACATCCTGATCTATGTTTGTCCAAAGGGCACACCCATCCTCACTCCCCCAAGTCTTTTCATGTAAAAAGAAGGTACTTGGACAGCAGGAGGCATACATATTTAACTCAAATATTTGTATTGAGTTTATTATCAAAATAATTCTGTACATTCTCTGGGTTTGTTTTTTTCAAGCAAAATAATACTTCTATATTCCAGTAAAAGTTGTCCTTTCAAGTCCACCTTGGGAGTCTTTCTGTATTTTTCTGGTAATATTACTAATGCTAAAACCAATTTTGTAACAATTCCTTTCGAATTGCTTCAGAGCTGTTTTATGAACCTCGTGAGAAAACTGGCCCCATTTTACATGTAAATTGTGCAATCTTGTGAATTTATGCTTATAAAAATGCTCATCTGTACTTTGAGGAGCTCCTGGAAAGATCTTAAATAGAGAAAAATGTAAGAGAAGCTTGTCTTAAGCAGGTGCATCTTCCTTCTGGGATCTGGGGATGGGTCTACCCTGTTGGTCTACCTGTGACTCCCCGGGATGGTCATCCCACCCGCGTTCCTCTGGAGAAGCTGTTAATTACAGAGCCCTGCTCCTCAGCTCACAGGGTTGGATTCTGCACAAAGGTGTGGCCAAGCTTTGCATCTCATCTCCTTGACAACCCGTGACTGATCCAAAGGTCCCATATAAGACCCAGCATGGCTGGTCAGAACCCTTCATTGTGATTACTACAGGAGCCTGGAGCAAAAAGCTTTGTCTTTCTCTGGTACTAGTAAACTCCGGCTCCATATATGAATCTAGGGGTGTTATTCCCTGGATCCCACAAGCCTAAGTCTCTTGACTTGGGTTTCTATCATGTATAAGCATAAAATCCTAACTATAGTGCCATTTTAACTCCAGAAAACCCCTGAAGGCTCTGATCAGTAACCAATCAACTTTGGGCTTCCCAGCTTTCATAACCATGAGCTGGAGATACTTTGTCCTTTATAAGTCACCCAGTCTGCAGCGTTTGATCGCAGCAGCAGAAAATAGGCCAAAGATGCATGAATACATAGCCACGTCTTCCCGCTTCCTGAGATGATGTGAGTCACTGAAGAGAACTATGTCTCAGACCTCAGCATGTGGGAATCCCACTCATCTAGGGGACAATTTGAGACACAAACTTCTCAGACTCTCGGGGCCACAGCTGAAGCACTGGAGTGAAATCTAGGTAAGCTATCATTCCTATGAATTCAGAAGGAAATTAAATGATGGCTCTTCTATAGGCTTAACTGAAACAGGTCAGTGAAGTAGGTGGATGGATTATGGCTCCTTCCTGGAACATTCCAGGTGTAGCTGTTGTTAGCACTGATGCTCATTTCCTGCCAGGCTCTGAGCTCAGTACCCTACCTCAATCATCTCATTTAATTCTCAAGAAAATGGAAGAGGGAGTCATTACACCCACTTCTAGAATAGGACCAAGGCCCCAAGCTCAGAGCTGTCCCTCCCCACCAAGCCTGCTGCCTTCTCCTCTCCCTTCAGGCTGGTCTACCCTGTGAACTCCAGGGAAAGCAGGTGTTCAGAGAGTCGACAAAAGCTCCAGCCACACCCGCTATATCTTCTAAAGGTGCAGATTGAAGGCATACTCTTGTTTAATGGACCAGAACCCACCCCTTCCAGCCTAATTAAGGAAGTGAGGTCTTGTGCCCCTCTAATCCAAGTTGCACATTGACTCCTTTAGGGGCAAGAAATTCGTAACCAGTTGTTCATTTATATTTATTTATGCACATAATAATTGGCTTATTCAACCGGAAAGCACCTGGTTGAAGACAAAAATGTAGGCGAACCAGTGAAGTATTGTGCAGACAAAAATAACACTTGTTTGACTTGCTTAATTAGTGGTTTTCTTTCTTTTTTTCTTTTTTAATAAAACTGACCAGTGTAACCAAAATAGCGCAGCTGCCTTCTGGGAACCAGAAGAAGGGAGATTGTTGGAATTCGCCTGGGGGCTGCCTGGCCCTGTTTCAGAGGCCTGGTCCTTGCTAGAGGTGGTGACTGAGCCTAGAAGACTGTTCGTGATGCAGGAATCTGGGGGAAGAGAGGTGTCATTCACAGTCACCTACACAGAAAGGTATCTAAGTTCCTAAGCTTAATGGCAATGTACCTTGTAAAACAGCATATTAGTTCTGTTAATAAATAGTAGCCAACTCCAGTTTTAATTAGCACATCCAAGAAGTGTTTATTGAGCACATACTCTGCCAGGCATCCCACTGACAAATTCTTTTTTTTAAATTTATTTATTTCTGTATGTGTATGAATGTACTGTCTGCATGCAAGTCTGTGCACCTGTGTCGTGCAATGCCGCAGAGGTCAGAAGAGGGTGTCGGATTCCCTTGGAACTGGAGTTCTTGGCCACCATGTGGGTGCTGGGGATTGAACCCCGGTCCCCTGTAAGAGTGGTCGGCGCTCTTAACTGCTAGGCCATCTCTCTAGCATCAGACATGTGTCTGAAGCAGGGAATTGTGGGTATTTCCCTTTTCATGGTGCTTATTTATTTACTTATTTATTTATTTATTGGTCTTTTTGAGACAGGGTTCCCCCTGTTGCCCCAGCTGTCTTCAAACTCACTATGTAGATCAGGTTGGGCTTGAACTCACAGAGATCCACCTGTCTCTGCCTCCCGAGTGCTGGGATTAAAGGTGTGTGCCACCACTGCATGTTGCTTACTTCTTTAATGTTCTAGGATCATGCAGTTAAGTGTGTGCAGTAAGGGTTGTCACTGAGTTCACCCACTGAGGCCATCAGAGGTCAGGGTGAAGCTAACAGTACAGTCACTACTCCTGATGGATCTTGGAGACTCAGTTAAAAGCTTTATCTTGCAATTTAACAGCTGTGTCACCCTGAACAAATCACAACTGTCTTGAGCCTGTTTCTTTGATAAAAGAGGCCATCGTGAAGGTCAGATGAGAAGTTTGCCAGCAGTGAAATTGTATGTCAATATGGACAGTGGGCAGTGACAGCCTCTCTATGAGAAATGAGGTGTCCATGGGTGATCAGGAGGTCCCTGAAGAGAGCCTGACACCCCCATATCAGCAGAAAGAATACAAATTCAGGTATTCTTCATCGATGGGACCCCAGCCTTGCTGTGTCCTGCTGAGTGCCGGGCATCTGAAAACTCCATGACAGGCTCACTTCCCAGCAGGTGGAAGATGTTAACAGAGTAAGGGGCCATCTTGGCCTCAAATCTCACCCTTGGCTGGAAATGGAAGTGTCAGAAAGCTCCGTGGGAAAGGTGGCCACGTGCTCTGGCGATGGCAATGATGAATATGGAGGCTCAACTTCTAAGAAGTCTAGAGAAAGTTAAGGAGCAGTTCAGGGCGAACCTCTTCTGGACATTTGGCCTAAGCTGTTCCTTCTGGGCCAGTGGCTCCTCCTGGGATAATGGTTCCTGGGCCGGCAGCATCTCCTGGGCTAGTAGCTCCTTTGGGGTTGACAAGTCCTCCTGGGTTGGTGACCCCCCACAATACTATAGAGAAGCCATGGTTTCTATAACCTTAACAGAGAGGGCTGGATTCAAACTTCTCACGCCAGCTGTGTTTGGGCCCTGTCTCATAAGCGGACCACTGAGGTGGCTCTCACTGAGGATCTGTTCCAAAGCTGCTCCCCATTAAGGTCAGTCTACCGCTTTGGGACAGAGGTGACCATGCGATGTATGTTCCAATGGATCTGTATTATTTGAAACAAGGCTCAGTTTCTTGACCTTTATAACCTGGACGCTTTCTGGTCTCGTAACCTCTCTCCCTGCCTCACTCCTCTCTCATCAATGTTTCTAAACTCTCTCTCAGTCCAAGGCTTCTTTATTAGCTCAATAATTTTATAGCTTCCCCTAGGCCAAAATAATTGCTTAACAATCGTTTTTGACCAGCTAAGTTCACACGTTCTAATAACTTAGTGAACATTAAAAGAAACACACACACACACACACACACGCACACACACGCGCGCACACACACACACACACACACACATAAATTGGAAACATTTCTCATAGGAACCGATAGATGTCACTGTATTTTTTTCAATGAACATTTTCAATATTCAAGGAAGACCCTGGGAATTCACTGTGACACCCTGGGGTGTCTCAGCACACAGACTGAGAATCACACACCCTCACTATTATGAAAAAGTTGTTTGTGGCTCCCCAAATGTTTAAATATGTGGTTATTCTCCATGTTCCTTTCCTTTATATAGATTTTTTCCCTCTGAAGCACTCATTGGTATAGAAAACCCATTTAGGGGGCTGGAGAGATGGCTCAGCAGTTAGGAGCGCCAACTGCTCTTGCAGAGGACCCGGGTTCAATTCCCAGCACCTACATGGTGGCTAAGAACCGTTTTTAACTCCAGTTCCAGGGGAATCTGACACCCTCTTCTGACCTCTGAGGCATTGAATGACATGGGTGCACCAACCTGCATACAGATAGTACATTCATACACATAAAAAATAAAAAAAGAAAAAGAAAAAGAAAACCCGTTTAGTCCACCTCACTTTGTTCTTGGTACCTTCACTCATGCAGTTGGTTTGAAAAAACATAATATTTGTATTAATTCTTTGAAAAGTTTATACAATATATCTTGATCATATGCACCTCTAACTCCTCACAGATCCACACCCACCTCTTCTCTTCCTGACTTCCTGTTCTTTCTGTCTCTCTGTATCTCTCTCTCTCTCTCTCTCTCTCTCTCTGAAATTAACCAAGTCCAATTTGTGCTACCTGTATACTCAGGGATGTGGGGCCATCCGCTGGAGCTTGGGCCCCTACCAGGAGCCACATGCTTAAAAAAATGGACTCCCCTTCCCCCAGAGACCATCAACTCTCAATAGTTCCTCAGTCAGGGATGAGGGTTCCTGAGTCACTCCTGCCTCCATGCTAGAGGGTTGACTGGCTTGACTTTAATACCAGTCTTGTGCAGGCAACCACAGCTTCTGTGAGTTGGGGAGTGCAGGGGTCCCTTCATGTCCGAAGACGCAGAATCACTCCAGTCCTCCTACCCTCTGTCCTTACTGATCTTCCCATGCCCTCCTCCTTCATGGTCCCTGAGCCTTGGTGGTGGGGAGGGGACAGTGACAGAGATATCCCATTTATGCCTGAGCTCTCCATCGACACTTATTTTCTGCACTTTGACCAGTTATGAATGTCTGTGTAACCACTGTCCACTGCACAAAGACACTGCTGCAGTGTAAGAGCTGACTAATCTATGAGTAGCCAACAGGGAGGAAGCTTCCTAGTCAATACCAACTTGATTTTTCTGTGTCCTAGGTCCCATGAAGAAAGTGTGTAGTGTCTTCGGCAGTAACTCCCACAGCTCTGAAGAAGTGGAGAATTTTTCTATTAATCTGCACTACTCTGTGTATTTACCCTTACAGCTCTGCCAGCTCCTGGAGGATAGACCTTTGTCTTGTTTTCCTTCTGGCACCCCAAGAAGCAAGCAGAGTGGAGGTGCAGAGAGGAGGAATGAGGACGGTTTGGAGTTGTCTTCAGGGAATCACGCTTTCTCTCTCATCCCTTGTTCCTGCCTCTGAAGTCCTGAGATGGACTTGATACCGCAGAACTTCCTTTGCTCATCTTTTTCCTATATTCCTGAAGCCACGTAACTCAGGCCATTCTCTAACATTTGGGGACATCATCTCTACAGACCCCCACTGCTGTGGAGAGCTGCCATCTGTGGTGCTCATTGATTGGTTTTGTCACCTGTGTGCCTACTTTGGTGCCTGGCACACAGAGTGAGTTCCAGGTCTAGCTGCACAGAGTGTCATGGTAGGAGCTAGGCACAAAACCCTTGGTTTGCCTCCAAACTCATCCCAAGGCTTCTGCCAAAATTTTATGTCAATCCATTTTCCTGCTGTGAGGACACAGATGAGTTGTTCATATCTTCTGTTAGGCAAGGGCTTGCCATACAGCTGAGAGAGCTATCGGCTCCCTGAGTGTTAGCTTCTGATGCAGGAAGCCTTGTCACCTATGGGCATCCATACCTTCCTGGGAAAACCAAGATCCAATGACAGAGTATATGACAGACTGTTTCATCCTATTGTGAGATGACTTTGACAGGCCTTGCCCTCTTCCCCTCACAGGCCTAAAAATATCCTAAACCCGGAGCCAAGCTCATTGTCAGGGTCATGAAACCAGCCTGCAAAACCTGCTTTAACCAGCTCCAAAGCTATGAGCAAGAACAACCACCAACACCCTGAGCCTGGCCGCCTGGACTCTCTCATGTCATGGTAACCATGAACCATCTCTATCTCTCTTTCCAGTTCTCGATGTCCTTCCTCACAGCCCACACCTACAGGACTTTTCCCTAATGGATGTTACTGGGTGAAGTGTTTGTTCTCTTCCCTCCTATTCTCTTATGTACTCCCCAAGACTATGGTCAAATACCACCTTCTCCAGGAAGCCTTTTCTCTCCTCAAAGGCTGGATTCCATGCCCCATTGGCCATTGATACTATCACTTCTTACCCACCCTTCTTGTACACTTTGGCTTGTGCCTGTTTTCCTTCTAAGTCAGATGACAAATTTCTTTGGGTGAAGAGACAGGAACGAAAGTCTTGTGGGGAGGAACAGTGGCTTTTGTCACTGCCATCAGCTCAGTGCTACAGAGACTGATGTGGCTGTTGAGTAGACTGTGTCTGAAGAGGAGCCAGTGAGGAGTTCTTAGGGACATGGAACAGCCATCCCCTTTGTCTTGTGCTATTGGAAGACCTGGACACAGACTCTGTAGACTGGGGGAGAGGCATCAAGAGAGCGCCCTCCCCAGAATGAGCAGAGAACTGGTGGCAGAAAGCACTGCATTTGGTGTCTCAGTTTGGTGACACTGAGCCAGTCCTTTGAATGTCTAGGCCACTCTTTCTATACTTGGTGGCCATCCAAGCCATAGGTAAAAAAGTAGGTTTTAGGAGCTGGAGAGATGGCTCAGCAGTTAATAGCACTGACTGTTCTTACAGAAGACTGGGGCTCAATATCCAGCAGTCACATGGCAGCTAATAACTGTCTGTAACTCCAGTTCCAGGGGATCTGACACCCTCTTTTGACCTCTGAGGGCATTGCACGACACGGGTGCACTTACATTCAGGCAATACACTCATACATATAAAATAAAAATAATAAAAAGGGCTGGAGAGATGGTTCAGTGGTTAAGAGCGCTGACTGCTCTTTCAGAGGAACTGGGTTCGATTCCCAGCACCCACATGGCGGCTAGGAACCATCTTCAAGCTGGGCATGGTAGCACAAGCCTTTAATCCTAGCACTAGGGAGGCAGAGGGGCAGAGGCAGGCAGATCTCTGTGACTTCAAGGCCAGCCTGGTCTACAGAGTGAGTTCCAGGCCAGCTGGGGCTATAGAGAGACCTTGTCTCAAAAAGACAATAAATAAATAAATAAATAAATAAATAAATAAATATTAAAAAAACAGGTTTTACCACCCTTCTGACCTCTAGGAATATGCATGTTGGTCTCTAGGTAGGTTTCAAAGTATAGTGACAACAGGGTGTTAATGGGATTGAGACCCATAGAAAACCAGAGTAAGAAAGGCCAGAGAACCACGGCTCCACCAGGGGAGGCCCTCTGGCCACCTTCCCAACAGTTTCCTAACCACCCTTCCCCGGCACCTCCATGGAATGGGGCTCCTGCAACTGCCGAGTGTGTGGGGAGCCACTAGGTCCCCCCAGGACACCTCCTGGCCTCAGGCCTTGCTTCCAGGAATTGCAGGTCAGAGTAATGATTTACTTCTGAGTATGCAGCTCAAAGGTGGCTGTCAGCCATCCTTGCTGAATGTAGGGGGGGATAGCTCCCCCCCCCACCGTGAGCCCTCAGAGTCTTCATCTGAGAGACAAAGTGGTCTTTCCCATCCTGCTGAGTTATGACTACATTAAGCTACAGTAAAGCTTCCTCCGAAACCAGACTGATGGCTACAGGAGAGAATTGGGCAGCAAGGGGGGGAATATCTGAAACAAAACCTATAACGATAAACCTCCCTTTTCTATTGAGTAAACCCGCCCATTTAATTTATTCAGTTAATAAAACGTATTCCCCAGAGGGGGACAGGGGGAGGTAAGCTGCAAGCCAATCTGCCTGTGTGAGCGGGGTATGTATGTATACCTCATAACAATAAAAAAAGAGTAATTAAGAGATGAATTGAAGTGTGTAGAAATCCTGAAGGACACTGAAGATTCCATTTCAAGTTACTGTCCTTGGCTCAAATTTAATTCAATCGGGAATAGATAAATAAAAATAAAGGAAAAAAGAAACCAAATTCAGAACAGATGTTAGGCAAGCAATTTTTTTCACAGTAAGAATCATAAACATGAAAAACAGCCTATAAGGGAAAGTTGTTGATGCCAACAGCATCGAGCTACTAAATAAATAGTTGGATGGCACCACAGGGACAAAGAAACATTAAAATAGTCATTTGGCTGTCCCTGAGTATTTTTGCACACACGTTATGCCCAGGCATGTATTCATCCTAGGGCCCTGGAGGAGGGTGTGTGTGTGTGTGTGTGTGTGTGTGTGCCCTATTACATAAAATACATATAGTAGATACATTTGCTTAAGAGTATACTTCGCCGGGTGTGGTGGTGCACACCTTTAATCCTAGCACTTGGGAGGCAGAGGCAGGCGGATCTTTGTGAGTTCAAGGCCAGCCTGGTCTACAGAGCGAGTTCCAGGACAGCCGGAGCTATAGGGAGACCCTGTCTCAAAAAGAACAACAACACAAAAAGAGTATATTGCAAAATCACCTTCCCCCAATGATGCAAAGACTCAGAACATAAATAGAGAATTTGGTAAAGGCTAGTGTCACTTCTTCAAAGACAACGCAGCTGAAGGAGGGCAGACCCAAGGGAAGGGCAACTGCGTGTGACAATCAAGAGAGGAAAATTTAATGGGAAAAAAGCTTCAAACACACTGAGGAGACACAAGGACAGGAAGAGGGGGTTCAAGCATACACAAGAGCATTTCAGAGATAGTTTCAAGATGGTCATTCACAGACTCACACACACACACACACACACACACACACACACACTTCATAGCTAGGAAAATGAATACAAAGAGAGGAGATGACTGGATGGGAGGTACCGTCTCCCAAGGGCCACCCTCACTCAGGAGAACCCACCAGGGATAGGATTCTCTGGAGACCCAGGTAAGAAAACCCACATGTAGGGACTCAGGAACCTTGCCCTGAACTGGCTGGCAGGAGGTGTGTGTGTGTGTGGGGGGGGGGTGTCCTGATGTCAGTGATCTCCCCAGGGTGCCAGCTGCCTCTAAGAAGGCCTTTGAAGCCCAGGTCAGAGGAACATAGGAGTCACACTCAAACTCCCAGCTCCTAGGTGGTCTGCCTTCAGACCTCTCAGACATGTTTGAGTGCCACATCAGACCTGTGATATAGGCAGGGGCTCAATGGCTGAGGGACTCCTTGGATTTCCATGGCTAAGAATAGCTGTGTTAGGACCAGATGTCAGCTTCTAATCTGTTGTTCTGGTGTCTCAAGCTGACCCCAGAGAGTTAGGCTACAGGCAATGGCAACCTCCTTGGGAGTGGGATTAATCCATTGTGGATTCAAGGTTGGAATAGGCTACTGAGAAGTAGTGGAATGTGGGAGGTGGGCCCTGGTTGGAGGAAGATTCAACGTATACATTTGAAGGCATGTTTGGCCCAGGCCCCTTTCTGTCTTCACTGTGTTTCTTGCTTACAACTTGGGGAAAAGTCCCCTCCTCCCACCATAGCACGCTGTCATAGCATGGCCCAGAAATGATGCAGCCAGTCATGATGGACTAGAACCTCTCAAACTGTGAGCTAAATTAAATCTTTCTTCCTTTTTTCTATGTGAATTCTGTCGCAGCAGTAGGAAAGCGAACACACTACACAGCCCCGCCACCCTGCTTACTGCTGTGCACCTTGTCATCCCAGAGTCACTCATGTTTCTGAATTAAGCGATCAGCTCAGCCAAAATAAAGTGGTGTTGGGGAGGTTACATGGAAGGCTGTGCCCTCCTTAAAGTGCTGAGAAAACTCTTACACATTACTGGCATGTAAATGGTCCCCAGGAATAAAGATATTTCTTCCAGTTATAAGAGCAAAGAAGGCAGCCCCCAGTGTTCTCTTACAAGTTCATAAAGGGCCCATCTTAACCTGTCTGTGGGAGGGTCTGCCAGAAGCCCTGGGGACAGCTCACAGGTAAGAGAAGTGGGTGTTAGACACTAGGTATAACCATGGTGAACATGATGGACCTTGAAAGCATAGATAAAACTCTAAGGCCCAGCATGAGACCCACAATGTTACAGTGGCTAAAAACACTCTAGATTAAATGATGATACCATCTCTAAGGACATATAAACGTTCATACCAAGTACCACGGAATGGTTGAGTACTGGGGCTTGGAAAGGGAAAGAGAGAGGTATAAAAGTCGAAAGGAGAAACAAGTAGAGCATATAGCAAAGCGTCCCCAGCCTCTCTACCACAAAACAGAAATGCCACCCCCAGGGCAATTTGAAATGGAAGTAATTAGTAATCTCTGGCTGTGACAACTGTGAGGGAGATTATTCTTATCAATTTTTTTTTTTTTTGTGGTCTTTTTGAGACAGAGTCATCTCCCTGTAGCTCCGGCTGGCCTTGGAACTCGCTTTGTAGACCAGGCTGGCCTTGAATTCACAAAGATCCACCTGCCTCTGCCAGGATTAAAGGCATGTGCCACCACACCTGGCCCAATGTTTTTCTAATGCTGTTTGCTTGTTTTTGTTTGAGACAGGGTCTCCTCTAACCCAAGTTCATCTTCAACTCAATATGTAGCAGATGATGACCTTGAACTCAATATGTAGCAGAGGATGACCTTGAATTCAATATGTAGCAGAGGATGACCTTGAACTCAATATGTAGCAGAGGATGACCTTGAACTCAATATGTAGCAGAGGATGACCTTGAACTCAATATGTAGCAGAGGATGACCTTGAACTCAATATGTAGCAGAGGATGACCTTGAACTCCTCTTGATCCTCCTGCCTCCACTTCCTAAACCCTGGGATTATAGTCAGGAGCCACCAAATCTATATTTTCTCTCAAAGCCTGCTCTCCCCAGTCGACTCCCAAGTGATATTAGTGATATTATGGAAAACAAAACAATCATGTGTTCAAATAAACACCAAGCCTTGAGTTTCTCACTTGGAGATTTTCTAGGCATATTATTCTTTTTTGTTGTTTTTGTTTTTTTTTTCCGTCTTTTTGAGACAGGGTCTCCCTGTAGCTCCAACTGTCCTGGAACTCACTCTGTACACCAGGCTGGCCTCGAACTCACAGAGATCCGCCTGCCTCTGCCTCCCAAGTGCTAGGATCAAAGGCGTGCGCCACCACGCCTGGCTAGGCATATTATTCTGTGAAAGGTGTTGAGACATAGTTCAATAACGAGACCTGTGTTCCTTGGACTAACTGCATAAGTGGGGGGTATAGCAATTATTCCTATCGGTGGAAATGGTCCAAAGAATACCCCTTGGTAAATAACCACATTAGAGTATCAAAGGATAAGAGGCAGAAGATTTCAGATTCTAGGCACATCCAGGAACTCACACTTTCCCCTTCTCTTTTCTTTTGTAGGTATATGATCCTTAGTTTTATTCCTAAGTCACCTTGGACCCAATGTCATTAACAGCTCTTATACTGTATGAATGTTTGCGTCCCCTCAAATTTGTAGGTTGACATCCTAATCCCCAAGGTGATGGTATTCAGAGGTGGGGCTTTGGGAGGTGATTTTGTTTTGAGGACAAAGCCCTTTTATTTATTTTAATTTTATTTATTTTTTTATGTGTATGAATGTACTGTCTGCATGCAAGTCTGTGCACCCGTGTCGTGCGATGCCGCAGAGGTCAGAAGAGGGTGTCGGATTCCCCCGGAACTGGAGCTCTCCTGGAACTGGAGTTTCAGACGGCTCTCGGCCGCCATGTGGGTGCTGGGGATCGAACCCGGGTCCTCTGTAAGAGCGGTCGGCGCTCTTCACCGCTAGGCCATCTCTCCAGCCCCGCTCCTTTACTTTTTCTACCATGTGAGGGCCCAGCAAGAAGGTCCCACTTATGAACCAGAACACCATCCTGACCTAACCATCCAATCTCTTAGTGCCTTGATCTTGGGCCTCCCAGACTCCAGAACTATGAGAAGTAACTTTCTGTTGTGTATAAGTTATCTGGCATATGTTATTTTGTTACAGCAGCTGAGGTGGATTAGGATATTCCAACTGATTATGGCAAACATGAAATTCTTTTCTTCTGTGAAATGTGCAGCTTCTTCATTATGATAGCATCATTTTTTTTCCTTTGAAACTTGTATTAGTTACTTCCCTCATTGCTCTGGCAAGATGTCTGACTAAAGCACCTTACAAAAAGATGGTTTATTCTGGCTCACAGTTTGAAGATCCAGTCCATCATGATGGGATGGTCAAGGCAGCAGGAGTCTAGGCAGCTGGTCACGTGTAGGCAGCTGGTCACGTGTAGGCAGCTGGTCACGTGTAGGCAGCTGGTCACGTGTAGACAGCTGGTCACGTGTCATCCAAAGTCAGGATGCAGAGAGAGACGAACGCTGGAGCTCAGTCTATTTCATTCTTTTTTTTTTTTTTTTTTTTTNTTTTTTTTTTTTTTGTCTTTTCGAGACAGGGTCTCCCTGTAGCCCCAGCTGTCCTGGAACTCACTCTGTAGACCAGGTTGGTCTTGAACTCACAAAGATCCACCTGCCTCTGCCTCCCAAGTGCTAGGTTTGGTTTTTTTTTGGTCTTTATTTCATTCTTTATTCACTCTGGAACTAGTCTATGGCATTGTGCGGCCCACGGTGAGGGTGGGTTAGGTCTTCACACGTCAATCAATTAACTCCAGAAAACCTCTGATAGATACTCCAGGAGGTATGTCTCCTCGAGGGTTTTAGATCTTGCCAAGGTGATAATCAAATTAAGCACTACAGAACTCAAAGCTAGCACAGCTTCAGTGACTCAAGTTGAATCATCTTCATTTTATAACTCTTATCTTGCTCAGTTCTGCTGTATTTTTCCTGCTGGATATTTCTTATGGAAATTTCCCATCTTATATTTTTTTCACTGATGATTCAAATCACTGTTTTCTCATCAGGGATAATAGAATGTTCTTTGTTTATTTTTAAAACCAATTCCATCCTCCCCTGCACTCCTTCCCTTCCCTTGCCCTTCTTGGGCAAATATCACAATTTTCCCAGCATGTCCTTAACACCCACTCTCCTTTTTCTCCTACCCCAAACCTCTACACTTCTTCAGATGCTTGGATATCCAGGCACACTGTTCTCCACGGGCCCCACCGCCTCACCTTGATTGGAATGGTATGGAGTAGTCAGTTTCCCTCAGTGAGAACATTCGTGCTGAAACTGTAGGATTCAAAAGGAGAACCTGGCATGCCTCCTCCGGCATTCACCCAGCTGGAACAGGGGCCTCTGAAACAGCTGGGAGACTGCATTAGTAAGCCACCAGGCATAATCTTGACAAATCACTTGCAGTCAGAAGCCTTAATATTGAAGAGCTGGTTCTATGAAGAGATGATGTGGAGAGCCCGTGAACAAGAGACCAGAGGTAGGCAACAGCACCAGAGAGGAGGGGATTTATGTGAGAGTCAAAGGCCACGGTGAGATGGCAGCAAAGAGGAAGAGAGGTGGGAGATAAGAGAAGAAAGGGCGCTAAGTGGGCAGTGCTGAGAATTTATTAAAATGAACTGAATTTATGGTGCAGTACAAGTATTTGTTAATGGTTTTAGTTTGGTTGAAGAAAAAAAGCCAGCTGATTTTCAGCCAACAGGAAGTTGGAGTGATCACTGGGGTCCTACATTCCAATTGGAAATGAGGGGTTTCACATTGACCAATTAGTTACAGGCACCCAGATGAGTGTACATTTCATCTAGAGTTCATTCTCAAGGTTTGAAAACAAGAATAATGACCACTTAATCCTGCTGGAAAGAGACTAATAAGGCATTGTTATAAAATACCCTCCAAGTGCAAAATGATGGGGTCACTGTGGAAAGCAGCATGGAGAGTCCTCCAAAAGGAAAAGCATACAACTCTGCTTTCAGGGTGTCTGCCTGTGCTGGGTAGCTTCAGTGTCAACTTGACACACCTGGGTTGAAGAAGCCTCAATTGGGGACCTGCCTCCATTGGACTGGCCTGGGGCCATGTCGGGGCATTTTCTTGACTGTTGAGTGAGGTGGGAGGGCCCAGCCCACTGTGAGTGGTGTCACCCCTGGGAAGGTTCTGTATTGTGTAAGAAAGCAGGCTGGGCATGGGGGGGGGGCAAGCCAGTAAGCAGCGTGCCTCCATGGCCTGTGCTTCAGCTCCTGCCTCCAGGTTCCTGCTGTGAGTTCCTGCCCTGAGCTCCCTAAGTGATGAATGTGGCCTGGGAGATGTGAGCTGAATAAACCCTTTCCTCCCCAAGTTGGTATTGGTCAGAGTGTTTTGTCACAGCAATGGAAGAGAAACTAGAACAATGCCCCAAAGAACTGAAAATGGGAACTACAAGATATATCTGCACAGTATGATCATGGCTGTGTTAACTGAACCGAAAGCAGGGTCTTGAAGCTAGATTTGCACACAGCGATCATGTGTGTGTTATTCATCAGAGTCAAAGGGTGGAAACAACTGAGTGCCCATCAACAGATGAACAGATGAGTAAAACATGGAACATGCATGAGGTACACTGTTTTTCTCCTTAAGGAAATTTTGACACATGCTCCAAGGTGGATGAACCTCAAGGCTATGTTACTAAGTGAAATAAACAACTATTATGTGATCCCACTGACAGGAAGTCTCTAGAAGAGTCAAAGAGACAGAAAAAGGAATGGTAGTTCCCAGGGGCAGGAGAGGGAAATAGAATCGTGTTTAATAGGGACAGAGTTTCAGTTTTGCAGGATGAAAACACTCCTGAGTATAAATAGCAATGACCTTACAGCAATGTGAATTTGTTTAATGGCATTGGGCTGCACACCGAGAACTGGTTAAGATGGTAGATTCTGTGCTATGTATATTTTACCACAATAAGAAAATGTCCTTCAGCTAACTGCCCTTCATTTTAACGTCAATATTTAGCTCTAGGAAGCAATCTCACAGCAATGGTTTAAAACATCCCCTCTCCAGATAGATTATGGGTACATGACGATCTGTTGCCCCACTCAGATGAAACCACCACATAGCAAGTGATTCTATGGTGTCTGAAGTCCCAAAGCTCTGGTGGTTAACGGCAGGTGTAGATTTGCAGAAGGGCAGAATTCAGGCTGCTAAGTGTCCCAGGATGCTGAGGTTGAAGACAAACCATCCTATTGGGTTTCAAGGCTGAGAAAGGACTACTTGATCCATGGGCTGTCTGGGGAACCCACACTCTAGCAGAGAAGGCTTAAGGGAAGCAGCTGGAAATCTTTTGGCTGCTCTTCTGAAAGAGTCTGGTGGCCATGTTGACTACTAAACATGGCGGTGAGACAGAGATGAGAGCTTGGAAAAATTATAGGTAATCTCTAAAAGAAAATAAAAGATCCATTCACAGCCACCTCTTTGATGGTTCATATGCACTAGACACAGAATTAACAATGCAGAAGATGGAGGAGGGGATGCTGAGGCGGGAACTCAAATTCCTTCTCATATTGATCCTGTTGGTAAAGGGAGTTTCCATCCAGGACCCATATGCTTACTTTCCTTGCAACAGAGTAGCACGTAGAGGTTCTGTTGGCTCAAAAGACCATATTCATCACACCCGCCTAATATGGATGGCATGCTATCCACCACCCATAGGTTTAGGACAAAGGTTAGTTGGTTACTCTTTAGACAAGGCAAAAATAAGATCACCTGCTAACTGTTCCTCCTTAGTGGTTAATGCGGGGTCTGTGAGAGCCTAGCCTTCATAGATAGGCCCAGGGAGGAAAGCCCTTATATTTCAGGTTGCAAAATCCATACAGTTGAAGGGAGAGATAGAGGAGGAGACATTGTTAAGAACATGGCCTTGAGATGAAAGAATAATCAAGGAACTTATTTTAGTAGTTAAGTTTCTATTATCTGCCCCAGGCATGTAAGCATCATAAAACTTGGTGGTGCCTTGCTAGTGAATTGCTTTGTGTGCATAGCTGTGGAAATGTTACACATAAGACTGATCGGGAATAATTGGAATGCATGGTAAACAACTCAAACTCTCAAAGATTTAAGGGTCTTGAAGAGGAAAGAAGAGCTTGTTCCATTTTAACAAAGAACTCTGATTATTCAGAATTTAGTACCATTTCCTGTGTGTATGTGTGTGTGTGCGTGTGCGTGTATGTGTTGATATATGACCTTGTGCATTTGAATGTTTACACCAATATTTGAGTCAATTTAGTTTGAGACATTTATATGCTGTAGTTTACTCTGTGTGAGTAGCAAGGATTAAAGCTATTGTTATTGTTTGCTTTTTTTTTTTTTTGGTCTTTTTTGGTCCCTGTAGCCCCAGCTGGCCTGGAACTCACTCTGTAGACCAGGCTGGCCTTGAACTCACAAAGATCTGCCTGCCTCTGCCTCCCAAGTGCTAGGATTAAAGGCGTGCGCCACCAACGCCTGGCCCCCTGTTTGCTTTTTTTTTTTTAATTTAATTTTATTTATTTCTATGTGTATGTGTATGAATGTACTGTCTGCATGCAGGTTTGTGCACCCGTGTTGTGCAATGCTGCGGAGGTCAGAAGAGGGTTTCGGATTCCCCTGGAACTGGAGTTCTCCTGGAATTGGAGTTTCAGATGGTTTTTGGCCACCATGTGGGTGCTGGGGATCGAACCCGGGTCCTCTGTAAGAGTGGTCGGTGCTCTTAACCGCTAGGCCATCTCTCCAGCCCCCCCCGTTTGCTTTTTTAATCATTCAAAATTCCCCTCCTCCTCCTCCTCCTCCTCC
>VZQC01013164.1:803205-813345 GCA_009823505.1 Rhizomys pruinosus | reverse complement strand
CCCCTCCTCCTCCTCCTCCTCCTCCTCCTCCTCCTCCTCCTCCTCCTCCTCCTCCTTCTTCTTCTTCTTCTTCTTCTTCTCCTTTTCCACCTCTTCCTCCGCCTCCTCCTCTTCCTCCTCCTCTTCTGCCTCTTCTCTCTCTTTCTCTGTCTTTCTTTCTGATTTGCCAGGTTTTGTTTGCTTTGTTGTTTTTGTTTTGAGACATAACTTGGAGGCATAAGAGGAGATTCAGGGCCCAGGGATGAATCAGACATGAAGACTCAGTTCTAGGGCTCAAAACTGAGTCCATGTATCTATAACCCAGGTTGGCCTCAAACTCATGATCTTCCTGCCTCATCCTCTTGAAAGCTAGGGTTACAGTTATAAGCCACCACACCTGAATCATTTAACAGTTTCAGAGAACTGAAAAAAAAAAAAAAGGATAACTTTAAATTCTAGGTAATTGGGATTTTCCGTCTTTGTTGTCTTTGAATTTACAATTTTTTTAAATTATGAAAGCAAAGATGGCATATCAGTCTTTTTGGGTAGATTAGGAGTGCTATTGACTTTTCTCAATTAATTAGGGCTGAGAGCTACAAGAATTGAGTAAATACATGCCATTTTTGAGACTATGAAAAGGAGTTCTTGACAGGAGATCTTTGCATAAAGCTCTGTATTATCAGGACTTACTTCCAGAAGAGAGACTGACTTGACAAGCGTCACAGTGATTCATGACAATGTTATGTAATTCCATTATGCATTTTGGGTTGAACAACTTGGATTTGTTGCAGGTACAATTCAATTAAATGTGGAATTTCTTTATTTGAACTTATTAGCTAGAAACAGAGCTTTTATACAACTCCACTGCGCGACAGTCTATTGTTTGGGAACACATCTGTGTGGGATGTCATGCGAGGATAAAGAAGTTATTGATGCCGCATTTGAATGTCACCGCTGGAGAATGAGCTCCCTCCCTCCCACCTGGAGCCTGCTACACTCTTTTCTGCTGTAGATTTTGGGTGCTGACACCAAAGAGTACAAAAGCGAAAATCCATGGCTGCTTCTCTGCACCGCTCTGCTCACTCCCCTGAGTGCTCCGTCCTGAAGTTACACGATCCCAGCAGTGCACTAGGAGACCAGCTTCCTCAGTCTACATGCGTTGCATCAGGATGGACATTTTCCTCCCATGGTGGTAATGGAGACTGGGGTTGGTTTCTGTGTTCTGGGCTGATACCTTGCTCTGAGTCTTGGAACTGAGTCTACATACCTGATGCATGTCTGGACCCAGAGCTCTTATGTGTCCCTACCAGGCTCCCTTCTCAGGGCTCAGAGACTTCTCTCAGTTGAGTCCTAATGTCCAAGACAGGCCTTCTTGGTGGCTGACTACTGTCCAGGGACTTTCTTATCTAAGGCAGCCTGCTCCTGTCCACTCCATTGTGGCCAATGCTCGCTGGAACATGGAAGCACCACTTCTTACTCTCCCTGTGTGTCCAGCCTGTAGCCAGCAGGCTTCCTGCATCTCAGGATAGCTATGATTGTGGCCTGACATCTTTAGACCACAATGCCAAGCCGTAATGTCAAAAGCGTGGACATCCTTGAGCCTGAGCATTACCCATCAGCTGGAAGCAGCTCTGTCCAGGGGCTTGGCTGTTTTCCATCCCTAGCCTACCCTCATGAATGGGTCATTCTTTCAACTACTCTATTTCCTTGGGAGTAAATATTCATCTGGCCACACTAATCTGAAAAAATCTAGCCACACAAATTCATTAGATATCATTACCCAGTGCAAAAAAAAGTCATAGATTTTTCTAAATTACCAATTATACCTTTTTTTTTTTTCAAACTTCTTAGCTTAAAAGATCCTGGGCTGCTAGAACATCATTTCAGTAATAGCTGAATTCATGCTTTTGAAGAATAAGAAAGATGATGCCATTGCGAGGAGAGGCTGGCCCTGGGCTCATAGCCAGGTGCGTGAGCCTCGTTTCCAGAGACAGCACCGCCGCTCCAGCTGCTGCAGCTGTCCGCAGTGGGCGCTTGCTGACTTGTCTGAGTTTTCTCAGAATCTTAAATCTCCACAGGCAAACAAACACACGTAGGTTTAAACAATTTTTAAATGTGAACTGATAGAAGTGGAGTCATCGGCTGGGGGAAGAACACAGGATCTACCTGGAAAGGACTTTGGCTATCTGTCACTCAGTCCTTTGCTTTTGAATGGCTGGTCTCAACACACTAGTGGTTATGAAATTGATTTGGTGAGCTGTGAGCGGCTTGCCTTTGTCTTCTTTTACATGAAGAGATTCACATGGTTCTTTCATAGTAAATAAGGTATTATTTTATAAAACTTGTTTCGTGTGTGTGTGTGTGTGTGTGTGTGTGTGTGTGTGAATGTGTGTGTCTGTCTCTCTGCTGGATCACAGTGCAATCAATCTTTTGTTTGCTGCTGTTCTAATTAAACAGCTTGTCAAGGTCAGTGATCTAGTTCAAGTCTCTCATTTACCTCTAAGCAAACAGGCTTGAGAGGGAAAGTCAATGGCAGGCCTAAATCCATTAATCTAACAATTGGTGGCTAGAAAGAAAGAGTGGGTGCTGAGATTTTTCACCCAGTCTCCTATCCTATTCTGTTGGGTACTTCTACCTGAAGAGGGAATTGATATACTCTTGTTCTTCGTGTCAGTCACAAAGGCTGAGGCACAGCCATCATTGGTACATACAGCACCCTCCACAGCCTGGGAGCCAAGACATAGAACCAGCCTAGATGCCCAGCAAGAGCTGAGTGGATAACAATATGTAATGGATTTTTATTCAGCCATAAATAATGAAATTATGAAAATAGATGTGACTGGAGATGGTCATGTTAAGCAAAATAAGGCAGACTCTGGCAGATAAGCATCACATGTTTTCTCTTATTTATGGAATCTAGATTTAAATATAAATATTAGGAAGGCTGTTAGGGGAGAAGAGGTTGAAAAGGAGGTAAAAGGAGAGCAACAGAAGGTGATTGGTGTCATCGGTGTTGGGGGAAGACAAACGTACTACACATTTTCCTTCATGTGCAGAGTCTAGATTTAGGAGTGTGTATGTGCAGGGGTGTGTGTGTGTGTGTGTGTGTGTAATATGAAAGCAGAGGACAGAACTACTGAGGGGAGGAGGGGCAGGGGAAAGTAGTGATGGGAGAAGATATATGCATGGTACCAAGGTACGCATGTATAATAATGTCATGATAGGTGCTGGAGAGATGGCTCAGTGGTTAAGAGCATTGGCTACTCTTGCAGAAGACCTGGGTTCAGTTCCCAGAACCCACATGGCAGCAGAACCCACATGGCAGCTAACAACTGTCAATAACTCCAGTTCCAGATGATCTGACACCCTCTTCTGATTGCTGCGGGGATTGAATGACACAGGTGCACTTACATGCATGCAGGCAACACACTCATACACATAAAATGAAACTGTTATAATAAACCCATTATTTTGTATGCTAACAAAATATTCATAATAAAAACATATGCTTCATCCATCCATCCTGTTGTTGCAGGAAGAGGATGGGGAAGAAACAAATGGTAAAATGGTAGGAGATAAATGGGGTCGAAGGAACAGTTGGGAGCTCTGGAGTTTAAGGCAACTTCAGAGACAGTTGTGGATGAAGACTCAAGACTTAAAAACAAGATGAGTGTGGTGGCTGGAGAGATGGCTCAGCAGTTAAGGGCACTGGCTGGAGAGATGGCTCGGCAGTTAAGGGCACTGGCTGTTCTTGTCAAGGACTCAGGTTCAGTTCCCAGCCCTCACATGGCGGCTAACAACCATTCCATTCATAACTCTAGTTCCAGGAGTTCCAACACCCTCTTCTGTTCTCTTCAGGCCCTGCACCACATGTGTGCACACATGCAGACATAACACTCATACATGTAAAATAAAATTTAAAAAATTTTTAAAAATATTCAAAGAAAACAAGACAGTCTAACCTATAAAGAAGACTGGGGTGGGCTGGAGAGATAGCCTAGCAATTAAGAGCGCCGACTGCTCTTGCGGAGGACCCAGGTTCGATCCCCAGCACCCACATGGCGGCTGAGAACCGTCTTTAACTCCAGTTCCAAGGGAATCCGACGCCCTCTTCTGACCTCCGCAGCATTGCACAACACGGGTGCACCAACCTATGTGCAGACAGCGCACTCATACACATAAAAATAAATAAATAAAATTAGCCAGGTGTAGTGGCACACACCTTTAATCCTAGCACTTGGGAGGCAGAGTCAGGCAGATCTTTGTGAGTTCAAGGCCAGCCTGGTCTACAGAGCAAATTCCAGGACAGCTGGGGCTACAGGGAGACCCTATCTCGAAAAGACAAAAAAAAATTAATTAATTAATTAAATTAAAAAAAAAGAAGACTGGGAACTCTGAAGCGATTCACTGTCAGGAATAACAAGAGGTGGCAGGTGAGATGGAGAATCAATTATGAGTACATTCGAGGAGAGTGGCTCTAAGCAAATCCCTCTATTTCTTTTTGATCCTTGAAGGACATTTACCTGAAGACGATTGCCCATTTGGCAAGTCTACCTTTTGGGCACTGGGCTTCCCCAGAGACGGCTGCCTTGCTGACCACTTCCCTCCTGTTCTCAGAGGCCCTACGTCAGCCTGTTATGTCAGGGTAGCTCCTTTGATAGATGTCCCTCTAACATGGAAGAGCAATTTAATACATTCCATCAATTTAAAAATTGTGCACTTATAAGCTTAGTGCTATAATTCATCTATTTTAACCCACAAGAACATTGATATTTAATTTAGAAAATGATTCCCAATGACTATGGCCCCAAGGCTATCCGGTTTCATGTTCACTCTGGTTCCAAATTCTCACAGCCGGAAGCTGGTGATTCTCAGCTTTCCATACTTTCATGAAAGCCATTTCAAACCAAGCTAGAATATTATCCAAGTAACTCCCATAGCCTGGCTTCATAGCCAGAAAGGCTGGACTAATTTAGGATTATCGTGCCTAAATCCACAGTTTCAACGATAATGGTCTTCTCACAATGATCATATTTCCATTTTCAGCAATTTCTCTTAATTAGTTCACTTAAAGAATGAGCCTCATTCTGAAGCTGGAAATCCACAGCACCCCAAACTTAAGGAAGTTTCCTGAGCATCAATGTCTATAAAACTCTTCTGCAGCTGTGGCCCAATTTCTACTACTCTTCAGCCTCCAGAGCTAGTTTAAAAATGCGGACAGTCAGGGCTAGAAAACTGGCTCAGTGGTTAAGAGCACTGGTTGTTCTTGCAGAAGACCTAGGTTCGAATCCCAGCACCCACATGGCAGCTAGCAACCATCTATAACACCAGTTCCAGGGGATCTGATACCTTCTTCTGACCTCTGCAGGTACTGCATGACATGGGTGCACTTATACATATGTAGGTAGACAATATTCTCATCACATAAGATTTTTTAAAAATGAGGACAGTCTCTAGGCATCAGGGGCTCAGCTTCAGTCTGAATACTTGTATTTATGTGAACAATTTAAGCCATAGTTTACACTCTACCCCACACTTAGCTATATTTTTAATATCACAAGAGGGTGTTAGATTCCCCCTGGAACTGGAGTTATGGACAGTTGTTAGCCACCATGTAGGTGCTGGGAACTGAACCTGGATCCTCTGAGAGGAGCAGCCAGTGCTCTTAACCACTGAGCCATCTTTCCAGCATGTTAGTCCTTTTAATCCCTTCAACTCCTGGAGTTCCCGCTCTATAGCAGTGAGCTGGGGACTTTCCCACAAGTTGGTGACATCGCCCTCTGACCGCATAAACTGAACATGGATCCTCAGCCTCTTCTCAGTAGTAAATAAACACAATGGCTCAGAGCACGGTCATCAGAAGTTTTCAGCCCTCACTCACTTCCTGAGCACAGGCTCTCCTAAAGAACAGTACAGCAGAGTCTGAACTTGAGGTATCATTATCTTCTTCATGGTAGAAGCCACACTTTCTTCCATATGTATTCCAAAGCTCTCCACCTTCTCCCTGCCTCGTGACAAGAGGTTATCAGCTCACTAGTGCCGACTAATTAAAGAAACACAGTGCTAAACCCTTCAGGCTGGAAGCATAGGAGACACTTGCCCCTCCTGTGGCACGAACTTTGAAGCAAGTTAGGTCCTCGTTGTAGAAAGTTATTTGCTCCGTCCTTTTTTTTTTTTTTTTTTTTCTGGAATGAGGACTCAAAATTTCCTGAGAGATAGATTGTTTCAGTTTCTCAGATAGCAGGGACATTTTTGAAACACTCAACTTGTGCTAATTATAAGGAGTTATACACACAATATTCAAATCGGGGTAGTCATCAGGGCACATGGTTAGGTGTGTAATGGAACAGAGAAGTCAGAAGTACATACAGGAATTCCTAAATAATGATGCATGATAAAAATAATATTTCAAGCCCAGTGTGGCAGCACTCACCTCTAATCCAGCACTTGAGAGGCAGAGGCAGGCAGATCTCTGTGATTTCAAGGTCAGCCTGGTCTACATAGTGAGTTCCAGGCCAGCTGGGCCTACAGGAAGACCCTGTCTCAAAAAAGATGACAACAACAACAAGAAAATAACAAAACAACAAAAGCTATGACATTTCAAATCAACTAGGAAAAGATGAATTTCCAAATAGAATCATCTGGAAAAAAATAAAGATATATCTTTATATCTTTTTTATTTTTAAAACATTTTTATTTCTTATTTTTATTTTATGTGTATGAGTACAGATCCTACATGTATGTAAGTGCACCCATGTTGTATAATGCCTGCGGAGGCCAGAAAAGGGCATCAAATTCCCCTGGACTTGGAGTTAAGGACAGTTATTAGCTGCCATGTGGGTGCTGGGAATGAAAACCAGGTCCCCTCCAAGAACAGCTAGTGCTCTTAGCTGATGGGCCATCACTGAGCTCGCTAGCCCCATAAAGATGCATCTTATGAGTTAGCTTTCCAACACGGTAACAAAATGCCAAGGATAATTAAAGAGGAAAGGTTCCTTTTGCTCAGGATTTGAGAGTTCCAGTCCGTGGTGACATGACTTGTTACTTTTAAGTCTGGTGATGCTGCTGGGTTGGAAATGAACAGGGAGTGCATGGCCAAGTGACCTGCTCACCTCCGGGCCAGGAGG
Source organism: Rhizomys pruinosus (assembly GCA_009823505.1). Taxonomy (NCBI): domain Eukaryota; kingdom Metazoa; phylum Chordata; class Mammalia; order Rodentia; family Spalacidae; genus Rhizomys; species Rhizomys pruinosus. Next base: position 806,239 of record VZQC01013164.1, on the reverse strand, counting down.
TCAGAGAAGAGGAAAGCTGGAGTCCTACATCCACTTGCAGGGGATGTCTGCAATGATTTAGGGCCTCTCACCAAGCCCCTAAAATTTCCACTACCTCCCTATGGCACTCCCCTGGGCGCTGCACCTTACACATACATTAAACATAAAGGGCTACTTTCTTTAATGTAAAGAGCTTTTTTTTTTTTTTTTTATTTATGTGTATGAATGTATTGTATTGGCTGCATGTGTGTGATGTTCCCTCTCTTGCAATGCCCTCTGATGTCAGAAGAGGGTCTCGGATTCCCCTGGAACTGGAGTTCTCCTGGAACCGGAGTCACAGACGGTTCTCAGCCGCCATGTGGGTGCTGGGGATCGAACCCGGGTCCTCTGCAAGAGCGGTCGGCGCTCTTAACCTCTAGGCCATCCCTCCAGCCCTGTAAAGAGCTTTTGAAAACAAACTGGGACATGATTTATAACGCAACACAAACCCAGAAAACAAAATACAGTGGATTTTAAACATATGAAAAAGTGTTCGAGGGCTGGAGAGATGGCTTAGCGGTTAAGAGCACCGACTGCTCTCGCAGAGGACCCAGGTTCGATCCCCAGCACCCCACATGGTGGCTGAGAACCGTCTTTAACTCCAGTTCCAGGTGAATCCGACACCCTCTTCTGACCTCTGCGGCATTGCATGACACGGGTGCACAAACCTACATGCAGACAGTACATTCATACACGTGAAAATAAATAAAGAAAGAAAATTTTTAAAAATTTAAAATTTAAAAATTTAAAAAATTAAAAAAAAAAGAAAAAGTGTTCAAAGCTGTTGATGACTGAAGAAAACGCTTTCTATGGTTCAGTTCCCAGCACTCAAGTGGAGGCTCACAATTGCTCCTAACTCCAGTTCAGGGGAATGTGACACCCTATTCTGACCTTCACAGGCTTTGCATACATGTGGTACACTTATATATGTTCAGGTAAAACACTCATAAAATAAAAAAACTAAATTTTAAAAAATTTAAAGAAATATTTATGATGCCAGGTATGGTGGCGCACACCTTTAATCCCAGCACTTGGGAGGCAGAGGTAGGTAGATCTCTGTGAGTTCAAGGCCAGCCTAGTCTACATAGTGAGTTTCAGGGCAGCTGTAGCTACAGGGAGACACTATCTCAAAACAAAAGAGAAATATTGATTAGAACTACAGCAATATATCACCAAATTCTGATAAAATTGTTACAACTTATTTTAGTTGCAAATATGTGAAGGATCCTGTTTTTGCATATTTTGTGAGAACATAAATTGATACAAACACTAGAGAGAGCAATTTGGTAATATCAAAATTAAAAAAATAACTTTAGACAGTCTTTGAGTTAGTAATTCCATTTCTGGGGATTTATACTATGGACATGCTTAGGCAAGGGAATAATGACATGTTTATGAGAATATTCACTGCAGTATTGTGAAAGTGAGAGGTGGTGATCAACTAAGAAATTATTTTTAAAATTGGTATATTTCTATACAATTAAATCCTTTAAAAATAGAGTGGGGGAGCTGGAAAGATGGCTCAGCAGTTAAGAGTACTGACTGCTCTTGCAGAGGACCCAGGTTGGATTCCCAGCACCCACATGGTGGCTGACAACCGTCTGTAACTCCAGTTCTAGGGGCCTGATGCCCTCCTCTGATCTCCTTTGGCATTGCATCACACACATGCACCTACCTACGTGCAGGTATTACACTCATACACATAAAGCAAAAAGAATAAACTATTAAAAAAATAGAGTAGTGTTTAATGAAAAAGAATGTATTGAGCCGGGCGTGGTGGCACACGCCTTTAATCCTAGCACTCGGGAGGCAGAGGCAGGCAGATCTTTGTGAGTTCAAGGCCGGCCTGGTCTACAGAGTGAGTTCCAGGACAGCTGGGGCTACAGGGAGACCCTGTCTCGAAAAGACCAAAAAAAAAAAAAAAAATGTATCGAAGGAGAAAATTTTCCCAAATGCCATTCATGAATACAGCAGAATGAAGGGCAGTATGCATCATGTTTTATCCATATGGAAAGAAATGGGCAGCATAGGCTGCCTCCGTGAGGAAGCGGCTCAGGGTTCGAGGTAGGAGCAGGTAAGCTTTTATCCCGATGTTCCTTTGCAATTTATGAAGTATTCACGGCATCCATGTTTACCTATTTACAACTTAATGTTTTAATGGGAATACAGGAGGTGATACAAGAACGCTCCATGGAGGGACACAGGTGCACAGGCGCCAGGTGCCAGGAATGAGCATCGAGTTCCAACAAGGGGGAGTGATGGCTGCACTCGAGGTCAAAATTAAAGTAATGTGGAGACAGGAAGAAATGGGAATGAGGCTCAATGAAAGTAGAGCTATGGATCGAGTGGTAGAAAGATGATGAGATGAGGGAAAGAGAGGTTCAGATGGAGGCTTTTAGTTGTTGCTAATGAGCTGAACTTAGGGATCTGTGTATCTATAAGTAATAGTCACAGCGTCCTAAAGAGTGGTTGACTTACTGGGTTACAAAGTCCATCACAAATTGGTGGGGCATCATTTTTGCCCTGTTTATATTTAAACACCAGTGATTATGTTGAAATCATTTGGAGAAGGTTGGGAAGGAATATAATAAATCCAACTGGGGATCTGAGATCTCCTGAGGCCAGCGAAAGGAAGAGCAGGAGGCACATAGGAACTGAGTGCCTCAGCAAGGCTGATTGCTGATCCCTTAATCCAGCTGTCTTTGGCATGATTGGCTTTTGTGGCTGTGGGGGCGGAGTTATCCTCCCAGCTGGGATTAAAGGTGCTGTCTTTGGCTTGATTGGCTTTTGTGGCTGTGGGGGCGGAGTTATCTTCCCAGCCGGTATTAAAGGTGGGGTTGTGTGACTTGAGATCTGAGATCTCCTGAGGCCAGGGGGCTGAAGATCGCCCACCCCCACCCCACCAACTGGGATTACGAAGTCATCTGAAGGAAGCAAGCAAAGCAAACCTTCAACACAGTGAAGAGGCATTTAGGACTTACATTGGAATACAGACAAGGAGAAGCCCATATGCCAG
>VZQC01013164.1:775575-798075 GCA_009823505.1 Rhizomys pruinosus | reverse complement strand
GGCAGAAAGCACGAGCTCTGGAGGGGTGGGAGGATGGGGAGGATACGGGTCTAGATTTGATAAAAAAAGTATGTATAAATAAATAATAATAATAAAAAAATATATATATAAAATAAATCCAACTGGGGGCTCACACTCAGACCAAGAAGGTAATGGTAATCATTAGTTGAGTGACGCTTATCCAAAGCCATGGCACTTTGCTTTCTTCATAGTGACCAGCAGTACTGCAGAGTGAGCCGGAAGTGACTGAATCAGGAACGGAAGTTGAATGGTATGCACACCCGCCTCCCCGGTTCCATTCAAGTTCAAGGAAGGAATGTAGTTTTCTTTACACAGACCCAACAAAGCAGCCTAGATAATTAGATACTTGGAGAAAACCCTCATTCTGGATGGTGGTGGTAGTGATAATAAACACCGATGCCACCTATCTTTCTTGGCAGAATCTTTCACCAGCATTCATGTCTTTCCCCGTAGCACAAGGGGATAGGGAAAGGGGTAATGAGCCTACTCTAGTTAGGAGCCTCAAACTCTGACAGAGCTGCTATGACAACCAGGTTAGAAACCCAATCGTTATACTGATTCGGCTTTCAGGTCCAGAACAGTTGAGAGATCCTTGCTGCTTGCATGCATTCCTCCCCATAGACAGGGCTATGCTTTCACGGAAGGGCCCTATGTCTCTGCTGGGCATCTGGTGTGGGGTTTCATTTGTCAGATGAGGATGCAAATTTACTTTTCCAAAGTTTTTTTTTTGTTTTGTTTTGTTTTTTATGTGTATGAGTGTACTGCTGCATGTAGGTTGGTGCACCCATGTGATGGAATGCAGTGGAGGTCAGAAGAGGGCATCGGATTCCCCTGGAACTGGAGTTAAAGACGGTTGTGTTTTTTTTTTTTTGGATTAATTTTTTTTTTATTTCTGTATGTGTATGAATGTACTGTCTGCATGTAGGTTTGTGCACCCATATCGTGTAATGCCGCGGAGGTCAGAAGAGGGTGTCGGATTCCCCTGGAACTGGAGTTTCAGACGGTTCTCAGCCGCCATGTGGGTGCTGGGGATGGAACCCAGGTCTTCTGTAAGAGCGGTTGGTGCTCTTAACTGCTAGGCCATCTCTCCAGCCCTATTCCGAAGTTTTAAGAGGACTATGCTAGATTCCATTTCCTAATCATAAAAGTATTCTGAAGATTAATGTAATTTAAACAGGATTGTTCCTTGAAAAAAAAAAAGGTGTTTGTTATTCATTGAACAGAGCCCTCTTTGCCGGTCTGAACTGGTGAAACCATTCTATCAAATTTTAAGCAGCAAGAAACAGTATTTCCATTTAGTCAAGAGCTTATGTATAGGCTGATTCAACCCTGTCATTTCCACCCCATTGCGCACTAGTCGAGACCAGGAAAAGGACCCGTTGAATAAGTCAGCATCTTGTGGCTCATCTTTTTCTTTTTTTCTAAAGGGGAAAAGACTGATAGCTTTGTGTGAAGAAATTATTCCATCATTTTTCCCCTTTTTCACCAGAGGTGGGAACAAAGGAGAGAGATGATACTGCAATTTTGAACTCTATAACCTCATTTGAAATCATTCTCTGTGATTTAAGTTTCCTGGAAATGAAAAAGAGAAATTGTATGAACTTAGTGAAAGTTGGGAAGAGAAGTTGATTAGACATCCTGTTGCCAGGGAAACCAATTCACTCCACCTTTCTCTCTCTCTCTCTCTCTCTCTCTCTCTCTCTCTCTCTCTCTCTGTCTCCATATGTCTCTGTGTGTTTCTGTGTCTGTGTGTGTGTCTGTGTGTGTCTGTGTGTGTCTATGTCTATGTATGTCTGTGTGTATGTCTGTGTGTGTCTGTGTGTCTGTCTATATCTGTGTATGTTTGTGTCTGTTTGTCTGCTGTCTGTGTGTATCTGTGTGTGCGTGTCTATCTGTGACTATCTATCTGTGTGTGTGTCTTTAAAACAGTACCCTTCATCTGACATTTTATAATAATTTTAAGGGACCCAAAACTTCTGCTCTAGAAATATATACAAGAAGTTCTCCAGGCAAGTGATTCCTAGAATTCAAATACAGGGAGAACCTTTTCTAGGACTGATGGAGATAGCATCATTCTGAGTACTGTGTCTCAGAAACATAGCCAGTCACCACAATCAGGGTGAGGCAACTACAGAACGAGCCATTGGAAGCAAAGGCAGAATGAGAAGGATTGAAAGCAACAGAACAGCACCAGGGTAAGAAGAAAGGAAAACAGTTCAGTCCCTGGAGACTTTATTGAGTAACTCTCAGGCTTGAAGCCAGAAGCTATGCACAGAAAAGAAAACTTAGAGTGAAGCCCTCCATTCAAAGAGACCACAGAGAGCAAAGATGAGCTGCTTATTAGTTAACAACAACTTCTACCTCCCCATCATCTCCTGGGAGAAGCATAGCCCCCTGGCTCTCCACTGCCAGTCTGTTAGCATCAGACTTGGCCTAGGGATTACACTGCCTCACAGTGGCTCCAGCCTGCTCCCCGCCAGTTCTGGATTTGGCCCTGTGACTTGGTTTAACCCGTGGGCTGCCAGCAGGCATGGCTCAGCAGTGTTTCTTGCTGTCTTGGGTCTTTGCTTTCCCTCAAGAAGACCCTCCCCTCATGAGCTGCTCTTCCACAGAGGATGTGAGACCTGAGGACCGGCACTACACAGAGGGACCCCCTGCATCTGACATAGGAATCCTGGAGGAGCCTTCGAGCCAGGCAAAGCTTAGACCAGCCAACCAACTCCAGCCAATCCCCAGACACAGTAAATAATTTATGTTACTAAGTTTGGAGGGTGGTCGTTACACAACAATAACAAAGAAAGATGTAGCAGGTAGGCAGAGTGCTTGTTCTGGAGAGGGCCTTTGGATGGAAAGGCTTAATAAACCACAATACCTGTTAGAATGCACCTAAGTAATATAATTGAACTCTTAGTGCACCTAGAAAAATGATTGCTGACCTAGAGATCTAGAAAAAGCTACTAAAATCACCCACTGGATAAGGATGAGCTGTGTGAAAACAGACCAAAAGTATTAGGACTCCAGTGTGTGCAGACCTGTGCTAAAAAGGAAAATGATTCACATTTTTCAGATCTTGACTATAGAAAGTGCTCTGAGCATGGATCCAGCACCCACACTCTGAATCATAACAGGCTGGAGAGATAGATGGTGTTTCAGTGGTTGAGAACACTCACTACTATGGCAGAGGGGTGGGGTTTGGTTCCCAGCACCCACATGGTGGCCCATAACCACTCCAGTTCTAGGGGATCCAATACCATCTTCTGGCCTCCTTGGGCTCCTATATGCTTGTGCTGTGCATGGACTCACATAAATACACAGAAATAAAAAGTCAATTTTATAAAAAGCAAAAAAGAGAAAATTCAAGAAAAAAAAAGAGAAAATTCAAGAAAAATAAAGAGAAAGGTTATATTACTTTCCATGACCAAGAACAAGGGTGACCATGTGTTGCAGTGTATCAGGACAGTTTTGATCACAGTGTGGTCCTATGTATTTGCTTACAGAACTTCCTTCCACTCTCAAAAGTGTGCTGGGCTAGATGATAAATTATATCTCAACCGGCAGCACACTTTACCCACAGATCAAACCAGGTAAATCCAAGTGAGACACAAGCATATGTGACATTCCTATTCCTGCTATGACTTCTACATCCCTTCAATATCAGAAAACAAAGTATATAGAAGACAGTTTCTTTCTTACCCACACAGAGTTCCATATCGTTTCCTGAGTTCCAACTGGCTCTCCCAAAAGCCCTGAAGAAAAAACAGCATCATAGTAAGAATACAGCTGAGCAAAATGTCAATGATTCAGACTTATTCAGAGTGAAAAGAAAAAAAAGTTGAGAACAACAAGAACACAGTTACATAAACAATAAAAGGCCTAGCGGTTAAGAGCGCCGACCGCTCTTACAGAGGACCCGTGTTCGATCCCCAGCACCCACATGGTGGCCGAGAGCTGTCTGAAACTCCAATTCCAGGAGAACTCCAGTTCCAGGGGAATCCGAGACCCTCTTCTGACCTCTGCGGCATTGCACAACACGGGTGCACAAACTTGCATGCAGGCAGTACATTCATACACATACAGAAATAAAAAAAAAACATAAATTAAAAAAAAAACAATAAAAGAAGAATTGAAGTTATATTGGTTTGAAGTACTGTGGAATATTGGGTAAAGAAATGGCTTTTTGAAAAATACTGCCAAGTAAAACTCTCGGTAGCTCTGTTTTAATGGACAGAAGAGACCCTGCGTACCTAAGCTATCTCTGTAATTGCTGCTCGCGTATCTGAGAACTATTTGCTTTCTCATCTACAATATTCCCCTCGGATATGTGGTTTATATTATTACTTTGCCGGGTCTCTTTTCATGGCTGGTGTATGTGCGAACTTCTCAGTCTATCCAAATTCTCAAGAATTCTGAATTCTCATGATCCAAGTTAAGTGCCAACCCGAACCAACAGATCCAAAACACGCACCTGCACACAAAACCCTCAGTGATTTTTCATAGGACAAAACTCTCAGCTACCAAAAGATGTGTGTGGGGTGAAGCAGATAGAGGGTTAGAAAATGCTAGAACCTGGGGCTGGAGGGATGGCCTAGCGGTTAAGAGCGCCGGCCGCTCTTGCAGAGGACCCGGGTTCGATCCCCAGCACCCACATGGCGGCTAAGAACTGTCTGTAACTCCAATTCCAGGAGAACTCCAGTTCCAGGGGAATCCGAGACTCTCTTCTGACCTCCGCGGCATTGCACGACACAGGTGCGCAGACCTGCATGCAGACAGTACATTCATACACATAAAAAATAAATAAATAAAATTTAAAAAAAAAGAAAAAGAAAATGCTAGAACCAGAATGCTGTGTGGATGGAGGCATAAAAGGATATACCTGGGGGCACTGAAAAATGTAAGATATGGGCTGGGTATGGTGGCAATGCCTTTAACCCCAGACAGACGCAGGTAGATTTCGGTGAGATTGTGGCCACCCGGATCTATAGAGCTAGTTCCAGGCCACCTGGGACTATCTATGGGGAGACCAGTCTCAAACAGACCAAAAATAAAAAAATGGGAAAAAATAAGATGTGGAAGTATATGTAAAACAAGATGTGGAAGTATATGTAAAATAAGATGTGGAAGTGTATGTAAAATAAGATGTGGAAGTATATGTAAAATAAGATGTGGAAGTATATGTAAAATAAGATGTGGAAGTATATGTAAAATAAGATGTGGAAGTATATGTAAAATAAGATGTGGAAGTATATGTAAAATAAGATGTGGAAGTATATGTAAAAACATGCACGCACTGGGAAGCGGTGTGTGGAAAATGCTGGGGTTTGGGGGACGGAGTGTGAGCAGAGTTGAGTCTCAGATGCAGCAGATTCCCTGACTAAAACTACGCCTTTGTCCCAGTAACTCTACTGTGTTTCACATTGCAAGCCTGGCCAATAGTTCAGAGAGCCTGTATGAATATAAGAGCGATCTGTTGACTATGTTCTAGAAGGACAGTGTCAGAGTTTCTACATACAAGGATGATGAGCTTATGTGGAGATTTTCCAGAGTGGCCACCCTGGATTCTCCTTACATGACCGTTACTCTGTTTGCCTCAGAAAGTTAAGAATAAATTAATTACTCAACTGAATACAACTCATCATTTCTCCCATCCCTGCAAAGTGTAAAATTTATGATCTTTACATTTCCTATCTGGTGTGTTTGTTCTATTTTGGCACTTCTAACTCTCTTCACACTTGCTTCTAGGCTACATAGGAGGTCTAGACTGGGGTGATTGTAGGAGGTCTAGACTGGGGTGATTGTCCATGGGCTTAAAAATTGTAAACTGGGCATCCCAGAGGAAGAGACAGGAGATGTCTAAAATGCTAGAAAGGGGCTGGAAAGCTGGCACCACCGTTAAAGGCTCAGGATCACAACCAAAAAGGCAAAATGCTAGAAAGTAGGGGCTGGAAAGATTGCTCAGCAGTTAAAGAGCATTGGCTGCACTCGCCAAGGCCCTGGGTTCAATTCCCAGCACCCACATGGCAGCTGACAACCTGTAGCTCCAGTTCCAAGGGGGTCCAACGCCCTCTTCTGGCCTCCACGGGCATTGCATAACATGGATACACTTACATCCAGCAATACACTCGTATACATAAAAAGTGGAAAATATTATAATGCTAGAAAGAGAAAACCACCAACAAACAGTGAAGAGAGAGACAAAAAGGAGCAAAAAAGAAACTGAGGAGGAGGAGGAGGAGGAGGGGGAGGGGGAGGAAGAGGAGGAGGGGGAGGGGAAGGGGGAGGGAGAGAGATGGGTCACTTTCTGCCTGGAGCCTAGAGGAGGGTGGGGATTCCAGCACTGTCACAGGTTATTATTAGAGTTGGCCCAAATCAGTCCTTGTGTGGCAATCATACAGGGGCTGGTGGCTCCCAATGCTGGTGTGGTGACAGTGCTCCCCCAGGCTAGGCTTCTGAGAAACAATAGTGGGAGGAAAAAGTAACTTTCAGATAGATGCCTGAGAGTGCCCAGGTCTGTCCCTAGGCTGTCAGTCTGACAAATGGAAGGGAACAGTCTTAAAATAGAACTTCTTCTTGAGCCAGCTTCCCTTCCTGACCACTTCCTTCTCCCCTGTGGCTATTCTTGTTATCCTGGTTCAAACTATGGACTAGTGCTTCACTCATCTTCCCTGAATGCCCTGTACCTTGTGAGCCACCAGAGTTCTTATTTCTCGTGACTGTCATTGCCTGTCTATGCCGAGGCCTTGCTGCTTCAGCCTGAATGCTGGCCGTGGCTGGAGCCCACAGTCCTGATCTCAACTCTTGTCCCTTGCAGGGAATTCTTCTCTCCTCTACTCAAAAATGGGGGCCTAGAATGGTTTCTGTCTTGCCCTTCCAGTCTGTGTGTAAGCTAGCCACGTACACAGCTGCAGCCTTCAGGCTCCCTGCTTCGTCAGCTCGCGTCACTCCAGGCTGCTGACTCACCCCTGACCTTCTCGTGTAGCCGTGCCCATTGGAGGATGGTGTGCTTGAGGGTGTGAATAACTTCTGCAGCGCATTCTAGGGCCTGGGATTTTTAGGTGCTCAATACATTGTGTTTAGGTGACTGGATGAGTGAGTGACTGCAAACTGATGAGTCTTGAGAGATGAATTATTATCATAACATAACACTCTATTCCAGGAAGCTGAAGATGTAACTCAGTTGGCAGAGTGATTGGCTAGCATGCACAAAGCCCTGGATTCAATTCCTGGCACCCCATAAACGGGGTGTGGTGGTGCACACTTATGCTACTAGCATTGGGGATATGGAGGGAGGAGAATCAAAACTTTCTGGTTGTCACATAGCCTCAAAACAAACAAACAAACAAACAACACCCCCAGTAGAGGAGGACTCGAATCACACAGCACCTTCACCCAGAGATTGCCCTGGAGTGAGTCACCTAACAGGAGAGCCCCGTAGGGAAGTCTGCACCAGATCCAGCCAGTCCATGCCTTACCTGACGGAAAAACATCAAGTTTCCAATGAAAGGAGAAGGTTTGGGGTGTCTGATGCCCAGCTTCTCCAGTCTTGAGAATGCCGACATAGAATACCTGGGTGGACAAGCACATTTTTAAAACCAAGAAAGTGATGCCATTGGCTGCATTAAGACGCAGAACTATTCCTGTGGCATTCCACCTTCTTCCATTGAGTCCCTCTTGGTACTCCACCACCAAGAAAAGTATAAACGTTGTTAGGTTTCCTGTAAGACTCTTGCTGTAGCCTGGATAGCTGTGATTGGTGAGTCAACCGTCCGTGGCTACCAGTTACACTGAGATTGTAACAACATTTTTACTTTCTGTACAACAACAAGAAAAAAGCTTTGTAAATAAAATCTTAACATTAAAAAAAAAAGAATCCGAACTATTGCGATCTGTGGAGGTGGCAGGCTGTGTTCCAGTCAAAATTAGCGAAGTTGGGAGGGGAGTGGACGCCTAGCGGGGAGAGGAACTTAGGAGCGCCTCCTGATGGGGTGACGGGGTCCATAAGACCCTCAGTCACCTGGAGGTGCCTCAGAGGAAAGACAGGGCAGCACCAGCCCCCCTCACTAGGTCGCCATCAATCTAAAAATGAGCCGGTATTCAAAAGATAAGGCAAAAACTCGCAGGGCGTGGTGGCGCAAGCCTTTAATCCTAGCACTTGGGAGGCAGAGGCAGGCGGATCTCTGTGAGTTCAAGGCCAGCCTGGTCTACAGAGTGAGCTCCAGGACAGTTGGGGCTACAGGGAGACCCTGTCTCAAAAAAACAAAAAAAAAAAAAAAAAAAAGGCAAAAACTCACAGTGGTGGAAATGGGCTCTCTGGTGCCTATTTATTTTCTGGATAAAGACCGACCCCCTTTTCATACATAACTTGGCTTCACAGAGAAAAAATTAAAAATGGGGACAGAAGCAGGTTACAGCAAAGGATCGCCACCGTTACCTGCTTGTACACTCTGTGGACCGCTGTCTTCCGGGCCTCTTCCCACATAGGAAGAAGATTCCTTTTCCCCTTGGATAAGAAAATGTGGCCCAGCAGATTCCCGCACCACTTTCCAGGAGAGAGCAGCAGTCACAGAAGTGCATCTCTACATCCAATCTAGTCCAAACACTAGGATTACTAGAGTATTTCAGCAGTTTATGGGAACAGAGGGATAACGCAGTTAAAGGCAGAGCTGGCTTAGGCAAACCTGCCATATGGCCCTGATCCCTGCCCAGCCAGACAATTAGGTCAAAAGTTCAGTTAGTTCAGAAAAATTAATGAGTCAAACTGGGTGTTTAGCATCATGCAGAGATCAGCCAAATCCCAATTTAGGAACAAGGAAAAATAACAGAATAGCACTACTGTCTGGCTTCTGAGGCACATTTGAACTCAAAAAAAAAAAAAAGAATCTCTGTGGTAAGAAGCACGTACTTTCTAGAAGGATAGGGTATTGGCTTGATTCTCTGACCCAACAATAGTCCAGCAAACCCTCCAACATCTCGGAAAGGGCAACACAGTGTAAGTGTGTTTTGTACAACTGAGCAATGGGTGTCTGGCTGAAGTGGCCACAGAAGAGAGCCCAGCAAGGACAAGGAGCTTGTCCTGCCACCATCTGGGGGTATTTCTGGTTTGACTGAACTCCCAGAATATCACACTTAACACATTCCACATTGAGTGGAATCACAAAGCACACTCTAGAGGTGCATGTGAATTACGTGGATTACCCACACCAACACTCCTCTTCATTGGTGTACCAAAGGTTGGTAGCACAGTTGGGAAAAGGCATCCTTTTAAGTAGGTGATGGTATTTTAAATTACTCCCCTTACACCCAAGGGGAAGGATCAAAGGAAACTCGAAGCTGCTGAACAACAGTTCCATTAACATCCTCAAATCGATGACTGCGTTCATTTTTTTCATCAGGTTTTGCAAATTATTTTCTAAATATAATCTCTAATGGGTAGAAAAAATATGAAGATCTTGGACCACATAATTACATCTTAATTTTGTAATTAGATGTCTTGATTGTCTAATTAAAGGACAAGAAGTCTGTGCCTAATTACACATGCTAATCATTATGCAACTCCATGCCCAATTATGTAACTGCACTTACGAGAACACTGCCCATGTGCCTCTGCACAAAATTCAGACATTTTTCAAACATATGATACCAGCAGAGAATGTCCTGGGCACAATCACAACATGACTGGCAGCCTGGATTCAGGTGTTGGACATGGAGGTCTTCAGCTGGGAAAGTCAGGAGCGGTCAAGAGTCCCTGGACCTAGATCTTCTATCAGAGGGGGCAAAATTGCAAAGGAGGTACTATTTGAGTCCATCCCTCTTCCTTCTCAAGTGCTGTGGTCCCAGAGCTTCCTAGGATGCTCTCAAAATGTCTCATCAGGCTCCCAAACTCAAATCTAAGGACTCCTCCAGTGATGGGTTGATAAGTTTCAAAAGATAAGTTCAAGTGCTAACCTCCAGGACCTCAGAATCTGACCCTATCTGGAAATGGGGTAACTGTGAACTGTGAACATTGGTAAAGATGAGGTCATATTGAAGTAGACCGGCCCCCTCATCCAAAAGAACTGGGGTGATAAGTTGTGAGTTTCTGTGTTAACCACCATCCACCAGACAAAGAAACTTCTCTGATGAGGTTTGAGAGCTGCACTAATCTACAGGTATAAGTATGTGAATTTAGAGGGTCATTTGATACTATACTCATTCGGCAGAATAATAGAAGTAGGTTCTTTCCTAGGGCTTGTGATCTCCCCAACCATGAGTTCTTGGCCATATATATAATTCCAGACATGTGTTTCCTGAGGCCTTAAACCCAAGCAGAAAGTGGTACACCCTTAGATGTGTCTTGCCATAGCAGTTATTATTGTAGTTCACAGAGTTCACATTTGGATTAAGACTTGATTTTTACTGTCAGCAACCTGCATAGCAACACCTTCTGGTACTATGAAAGTTAGGCAGCAGAGAAGAAGCTTTCTGCACAGTACCATTGATTTCTCCAGGTCCTGTGACCAATGTGTGTAGTTTCTTCAGCCATGGGGGTCTTACTATCAAGTTCTGTTTGCCTGCATTGCTACTGTCACATTCCACATTGTCATTGTAAAAGCCATCTCTGTTTCATGTTAGATTGTGTCATTAAATTCTGTGCCATCTGAAATAATACAGGTGGCCTGGAGAATGGTTCTATGAAAAGCAGGTATTGTGCAGCCATCCTGCAATCACTATGCTGTAATATTTAGAACAGCTTTCCTTTGACAGGAATTAATGCAAATATGCCCCACCACTATAATTCTGGACATCTGTCATTGTTTACAGTAAGGATATTTAAGTGAGAAAATGACAGCAGATGTACATATAGCCCCAGATCGAATTCCTTGGTTTTATTTTCACAATGAAGGCAATCATTAAATGCTACAGGACACGAATCTTTCAGTGCCATCAGTGAAACTTAAAGTGTCCCTTCTCAAAATAAATCTAACCATATGCATTGTTTTCCAAGAAAGGTTCAAATTTTAAATGTTGGAAATCTCCCACTCCTTCATTTTCCTCAACGCCAATGCCCTCTACTGATGGATTTAACACAGGAGCATTTGGGAAGAAGACACTGGGGATAAATCAGGGGATTTGTTGTTCTTTGTTTGTGAAAAGGTATCATATGGCCCAATTTGACCTCAGGCTTGCTAGTTTCTCTTTAATTGCTATGACAAAACACCCTGGCCAATACCAACTTGGGGAGGAAAGGATCTATTCAGCTCACATCTCCCAGGTCACAGTTCATCACTGAGGAAGCCCAAGGTAGGAACTCAGGGCAGGAACCTGGAAGCAGGAGCTGACGCACAGGCCATGGAGGAACACTGCTCACTGCCTTGCTCCCCTGGCCCATGCTCAGCTTCTTTCTTATACAATACATAACAACCTGCCCAAGGGTGGTACCACCCACAGTGGGTTGGGCCCTCCCACATCACTCAACAATTAAGAAAATACTCCACAGACATGGCCACAGGCCAGTCCAATGGAGGCAATTCCCTAATTGAGGCTCCCTCAACCCAGGTGTGTCAAGTTGACACTAAAGCTGTCCAGCGCACTTGCTATGTAGCTGAGGATGAGCTTGGACTTCACACCCTCCTGTCTCCGTCTCCTGAATGCTGGGATTTGGGTGTGTACCAGCATATCTGGTTTATGCAGTGCTGGGAACCAAGAACATGAGTTTGTGCGTGCTGGGTAAGCACCCTACCAAGAGAAGATCCACCACCTTGCTGTTTCCCCTTCTCCCTACTGGTTTAGAATGCATATCTCCTTCCCCAACCCCTCCCACCGCCCTGTCTCAGGCACCAGGTAGTTCGTGTGCTTAGTTTCACTGGTTTGTCTAGCTTATGGCAGTGCCTCACTGTTTGAATTATCACTCTAAAATACTTTTTTATATCTTACTTTCTCATATTAATTTTACAATTAATTAGCCTGATTTGTTTCCTGATGGGATTTTTCCTAAAATTCATACATTTATTTAGCCAAGATCTGTCACTCTCGCAACAGTGTCTTCTCGTCTAGTCACCTGGAATATCTTTCTCCTGATTCGTTTCTCCCTATCCTTCTCAAACATTTTATAACTTTATCATAAAAGAGAATCCTTCTGTTTACGTATATTTGTTATGGATATTCGCCATGTATAGGATGGATGGCTTTCCCCAATGACAGTCTTGTAATCCATGCACCTTCTAAGCTTCTCCATTAGTTCTACTGGCTTGCATGTGGAAGCTATTGATTTCCTAGGTCACTAATTGTATTTTATGCACATAATATTAACTTTTGTGTCTTCTTTTCAAACCTTTTGTCTTCCTTTCCATTTTCTTTTCTTATTACATCGTTTGGGGTCTCTAATGGAATGTTAAATGGAAGCAGTAACTGTTAGCATTCTGTTCTTGTTCTTGAATCTGCAGGAGCCCATCTAATGTTTCTAAGTTAAGTGTGAGGTTTCACTGTGTATTTTTACATAAACAAATCACAGAGACATGGATATTTTTGAGTTTTAGGTCTGTGTGTGTGTGTGTGTGTGTGTGTAAACGTGGGCACAAATGTGCCCTATTGTGCATGTGGAGGTCAGAATTCCAGTTCTGGTGTCAGTCCTTGTTTCCCACTTTGTCTGAGACAGGGTCTTGTCATCACAGCAGACCAGCCTCTGGCTGGCTTCTGTCTCCACTTTCCGAGTCACCATAGGAATGCTAGGACACATGTGCTACCATGTCAGGTGACATGGGTTCTGCTGATGTGAAGCTGTGATGGGTGATGGCCAGTGTTGATTGTCAACTTGGAGATGAGCCTGCAGGCACATCTGTGAGGGATTATTCAGATTAGGTCAGCCTCTGGGCAAACCTAGGAGGGATTTTCATACTTAGGTTAACCAAAGGGGGAAGGCCCACCCTACCAGAGGACGGCACCATCCCCTAAGCTTGAGTCCTGGACTGAATAAGCAGGAGGAGGCTGGTCAAGCACCAGCTCTCATCCGTTTCCTGCCTGCTGATGTCACATGACCTGCTGCCTCACGCTCCTGTAGCCAGGACTCCCCCACTGAGATGGACTGTACTTTCAAACCGTGAGCTAAAGTAAACCTTTTCTCCCTTAAGTTGCTTTTGTCAGGGTATTTTACCACACGAGACGAGAAAAGTAGCTAATACAGAAAACAGGCCACACACTGCGTAGCCAGCACTTTATCCACTGACCCATCTCTCTAGCCCCTTCCTATTGATTTACTATTTTGCCCAACTGTATACATAAGACTTAGTAACAGCCATTATAAGTTATCCCCAAAGAGAAGTGCTTATGCTCTCCACTATTCTAGAAAAAAAATAATAAAGGACTACTAAATAAATACTTAAAGTATCTGGAAGATATGAATTTCTACCCCCCAATAATATAAAAGCACCCAAAAACATAGCCATTGAGGTCATCAGCCTAAAAACAACTGCATCACAATCCAAGAAAACAATTATACATTTATACTGGCATATAGAGTTATTATAGGTCTTACTGTTTCCTATATTCCAAGCACTGTGGTAATTACTTTTTCATTATTTATTTTAATTTTATGTGTATGAGCGTGTTGCCTGCATGTATGTAAGTGCACCCGTGTTCTGCAATGCCTGCAGAGGACAGAAGAGGGCGTTGGATTCCCCTTAAATTGAACTTATGAACAGTTGTTAGCTACCATGTGGGTGCTGGTATTGAACCTGGGTCCTCTTCAAGAGCAGCCAGTACTCTTAACTACTGAGCCATCTCTCCAGCCCCAGTATTAACTTTTTAAAAACTGTTTTGTATAAATCTTCCAACAAACATATGAAGGTAGAGTTAAGTATTATTTTCACATTACCAATTAGGAACTTCAAGCTTAGAGGGATTAAATAATATATCCAAGGTACTAGAGCTCTGTAATGCTTGAGCCAGAGTTAAAACCAGGTCAGCCAAGCCGGGCATGCTGGCGCACACCTTTAATTCTAGCACTCGGGAGGCAGAGGCAGGCAGATCTTTGTGAGTTCAAGGCCAGCCTGGTCTACAGAGTGAGTTCCAGGACAGCTGGGACTACAGGGAGACCCTGTCTCAAAAAGACCAAAAAAAACCAGGTCAGCCACATTTTGGATGGCTACTTTTACCCACCTGCTCTGTCCTTCAGGCTGAGGCTTTGTGGATGAACTACCACAGGAGCAAGCACTGAGAATATGCTTAGAACAGAGCAGTGTGCTTAGAAACCACAGGCCTAATAAGAGCAGGCCTAGTGCACATGGTGAGAGGGTGCCGGGCTGCTTATCTGAAGCCAGCCTTCACCTCTGCTCCTTGTCATCTTTGTGATTCTCTTTCTTCTTTTATTATATTTTTATTTACTCTCTGTGTGTGTGTGTGTGTGTGTGTGTGTGTGTATACAAGCACACATGGAGGTCAGAGGACGACTTGCAGGAAGGAGTCTGGAGTCTGCTCTCTCCTTCCACCATGTGGGTCCTGAAGATTGAACTCAGGTCATCAGACTTGACAGCAAGTGCCTTTACCCACTTGGCCTTCTCAATAGCCCTTTCTTCATGGTTCTCAATATTCATTCTTTCAGATGCATCGACTTTTTTCTCCCCTTGACCATTCCTCCAGGAATGTGAACACATCTTCATGTGCTCCTTTTTATTTTTTTTTATTTATTTTATTTTTATTATTTTTATTTTTATTTATTTTTATTTTCTGTGTATGGATTTTTTGGGGTTTTTTTTTCACATAAATTTATTTTTTTTATCAAATCTAGACCCATGTGACCCCCCATTCCCCCACCCCACCAGAGCTCATGCATTCTGCCAAACATGCTTTTCATCTCTTTCTCAGTCTTTCTCGATATTCTCCATAAGGAAGTTGACTGTTTTCAGCACAAGTTCACTATTTCAGTCAGTTCTTCGATGCAGTCCTTTCTGTTGTTATTGTTGTTGTTGTTGTTTCCAATATGCATCACTCCCAACTGCTTTGGACAAAAGCTCAAAGGGCCCTGCACAAGAAATACTTACAACTAGGTAATTGGCACTAGCATCCACAGATGAGGGATACCATTCATCATTTGTTTTTCTGGGACTGTGTTACCTCACTCAGCATGATGTCCTCTAGCTCCAGCCATTTTCCTGCAAAGCTCATGATGTCATCTTTCTTTACTGCTGCATAGAACTCCATTGTGTAGATGTACCACATTTTCTCTATCTGGGTTGGTTCCGGCTCCTTGCTATTGTGAAGAGAGCTGAAATAAACATGGCCGTGCATGTATCTCTGTGGTGGGGTGAGTCTTGGGGGTACATGCCCAGGAGTGGTATGGCTGGGTCGGGTGGCAAGTTCATTCCAAGTCTTCCAAGGGTTCTCCACACTGCTTTCCATAGTGGCAGTATGAGTTTACATTCCCACCAGCAGTGGACGAGTGTTCCCCTTTCCCCACAACCTCTCCAGCACTTGACATCATTTGTTTTCTTGATCCTAGCCTGTCTTATTGGAGTAAGATGATATCTTAAAGTGGTTTTGATTTGCATTTCCTTAATGATTAGTGACGTTGAACACTTCTTTTTTTATTAAATTCTTTTTTTAATTATTTTTGTATGTGTATGAATGTACTGTCTGCATGCAAGTTTGTGCACCCGTGTCGTGCAATGCCACGGAGGTCAGAAGAGGGTGTCGGATTCCCCTGGAACTGGAGTTCTCCTGGAATTGGAGTTTCAGACGGTTCTCGGCCGCCATGTGGGTGCTGGGGCTCGAACCCGGGTCCTCTGCAAGAGCGGTCGGTGCTCTTAACCGCTAGGCCATCTCTCCAGCCCAATGTGCTCCTTTTTAAAGGAGGACAATGCGCTCCTCTGTGGCCAACTTCAGCTTTGCCTTTCTACTCTCCCTGTCAGTAGAGCTCCTTGAAAGCATCACCCAGAGATGTCCTCTCCCCTTCTGCACCCTCAGTCCTGTCTCTACCTGTTCCAGCTAAGTTGTCATAGCAGCATGGGAACAGGCTGCCCTCACCAAGGTTATTGATGAGTTTAACCTTGCCAATCCCACGATGCAGCCAAGCACTTCCTCCTTGTGAAGACAGTGTTTCTCCTTAGTTTCCATGACATCACTCCTCCAACCTCATGGGCTGCTGGCTCCTTTCCCTCTGTTGTGCCATCATTGTAAATATCATCTATAAGTCAATGTGTCTCCATTTCTAACTTAAGGTCCTCTCTCTTTGTTGAACTCCAATCCTCTTTGCCCAGTTCTCAACAAACCTGTGCCCTTTAAATGTCTAGTAGACAAATTTAAATTTAAAGTTTTTTTCATTTTTATTTTGTGTGAGTATTTTGCCCACACGTAAGTGTACCCATGTTCTCCAAGGCCCACAGAAGCTGGAAGAGGGTGTCAGATCCCCTGGAACTGAAGTTACCAATGGCTGTTAGCCACCATGGGTGCTGGGAACTGAACCTGGGTCCTCTCCTCTGCAAGAACAGCCAGTGTTCTTGACCACTGGGCCATCTCTCCAGCCCTACAATTGGAACTTTAAATATCAAAACTAACTATTTCAGTTGTCAACTTGATTATATTATGGAACACCTGGACATTGGGGAAATACAGCTATGGTGTGTCTGTGAGGGAGTTTCCAGGGGGATTAGCTGAGGAGGGAAGACTCTCCTATACCCCAGGACTGAATACCAAGGCAAAAAGAAGCAAGCCAACTGTTCGCATTCCCATTTCTCTAATTCCTAATTTACAGAGATGTGAGCAAGCAGCCTCCCAACGCCAAGCTTCCCTGCCATATTGGACCCATAAACCATGAGTCAAAATACACCATTTCTCTTTTTAAGTTACTCCTTGACAGATATTTGGTCACAACAAGAAAAGTAACTAATGCAACTACATTTAAACTTTAAATATCTAAGCAATTTCAATTCCCCCTCTGAAAACGTGGCTTCCCAACCATTGCAACCAAAGCTCATCAATGGCTCCAGCCAGACATCTTAGAGACTTGGTTGTATACATGTTTAAATTATGACCACCGCTCCTGATTGGAGAATTAGGCACTCCAGCCCCATTTGCTGAAGGCAAAATGGTGACTGGCACCCAATATTGGAGTGCCATGACCATACCCCAACCAGACAAGTAACAGACCTTCCTCTGGAGCCTCTGGTTGCCATGAGCTCTGCTGACACCTCGACTTTAGACCAGCAAGGATGGACAATTTGATCAACAAAGTAACAATTGCAGTGAATCAAAACACAAACATATTTAAATACAGGAGTTCAGAGTGACACAAGAATGTTGTGCCCCCATCGTAAGATGCTATACAGTTTACTTCTGACAGTGCATTTGAAGCTCCCCCCCCACAAGAATGCTTGTTGAAACTTAAAGTAGATTTGCAAACTCACTAATTGAGCCCTTTATAATTAAAGTCATTTTAAACACACAGTGGTGCTCCCTATAAAAGGTAAATAATTATGGTGAATCTTGTCATTGAAACAATTGCTTTTTCAAGTAAACTAGTTTTTTCCAATTTTAGACATAATGGCCTAAACAACAAAAAGTATTATCATATGGTTCCAGAGGCTGTAAGTCCCAAGTCAGTCTCGCTGGCCGAGGCGTCACCAGGACCAGTTCTTTCTGGACCCTCTGGGTTGGTGGCCATGACCATTTCAGTCTGTGTTTCCAATCATCATGCTTCCTTCTCTCACTCAGAACTCCTGCATCCCTGCTGCAAGTGATACCAGACAAGCGGAGTCAGGTAGGCGTGCCCCAAGGAAAACTGGAGCTGATCTTGGATGCCGGTAGTAATGGCTCCTCGTGGTGGTCCTGTCCCTTTGTGGCTGGGCATCCTCGAAGCTGAGGTGACATTCTTCCACTATGTTAGAAACTAAGGTGCCAACTGTCACAAGCAATGAAGGGTCTACATCCTCAAAAGATGCTAGCTTTACTATAATTCACTTGTACTGTGCTTTTGACTTCTCTCCCTATAAAGATACTTAACACATGTCTAAGGACTTTTCTTTCTTTTTTTTAATTTTTTTTTTTTTTGTCTTTTTGAGACAGGGTCTCCCTGTAGCTCTGGCTATCTCGGAACTCACTTTGTAGACCAGGCTGGCCTTGAACTCACAAAGATCCTCCTGCCTCTGCCTCCCAAGTGCTAGGATTAAAGGCGTACACCACCACACCCGGCTTTTTTTTTTTTTGGTCCTTTGTCTAAGGACTTTTCTAAGGGTTCATAGGAAGAAATATTCTAAAAGGAAAATCCAGTCCACCATGGCTTGGGAGAGAAAAAGGGTCACTATACTTCATGAATATGCCACATCTCATAAATATTCATAAAATTTCTTTTAAATTCACAGCACAAAACTCACTGGGCTGCTTTCTCCATTCCAATACTCTTTGGAGTGTTTGCTTTGCTAAATAAATTTCTGTTTAAACTGGGTCTCTGACTGAATTCTTTCCTGCAAGAAGACAAGAACACCCTCCCCTGTAACAGAAGGACTCTTGTGGTTACTTCAGGCCCCACCCACATAATCTAGAATATTCTTTCTTAAAATTCTCAATGGAATCATATCTTTCAACCCCCACTCCCCAACCCCATGTCATGTATGGTGGCATTCACAGGTTAGGACGTAGGCATCTGTGGCAGCTGTTTCTCAGCTACCACACCAATGAACATTATACATTGATCCAGATTTTATCTGCGGATTTGCCGAAAAGGAGAAGTGTTTAGGGTAGGGACAGGACTTTGAGCTGCCCTGGGCTTCTCCTTAGCTGGATGGATGGTGCAGCTGCTAGGCCGGGGCAGCAGATTAGCAGGAAGCTCCCACCATGGTCAGCCTCTGCTTCAGCAACACAAACTGGCTTTGGTGCCCGTGGCCCACACAGTCAAGTAGGTGAGTATGCTCCAGAAAACATTATAATTTTTAAAAAGAAGTCATCCAATTGATGGTTATTATACTGCAGAGAGTTAACTAACTTTTCTATTTTAATCCTAAGTCTTCAGGGTTGGAAAATCAATAGAATCAATATGTCCCCATGAATTTAATAACCTTAATCTGCCAAATCCAGTCATGTGTGTGTGACATTCTAGCAAGTTTTGCAGTATCTGCGTGTCACCGGCACCCTCACTTCCTAAATCTCTTTAAATAAACTTTTATGTGCTTTTTTTTTGTTTGTTTTCAATAGAAGCTTTAGGTCAAGTGGAAGCCAGGACCATTTCCATAATTAAAAACAAATTTATGTTAATAAGCTCTCAGGGCTGTGTGCTTACCTAGAATGATCTTACCAACCAGCCACATTCATGACCTCTGCCGAGAACCCAGGACTCTCCAGGTTGGTCCAAGCAAGGCATGGCGAGAAATGAGATCTGTTTATGTAGGTGGTTGTGGCCTGGCTGGTAGGATGGCCCCTTAGTACTTTCTCAAAGCACATGTGGTAGCCCGGACAGGATGACCCTGAGTGTCCCATTATAGTGTCCGAGTTACTAGGCTGGAAGGTGCTTCCTTCCTGTCTCCTGGCCTGTCTCTCACTTGCCAGCAATGGTATCAGGTGCTGGGTACCAGGACACCACAGAGATCATGACTGCCACATTCTGGGCCCCTGACAGTAACAGCCTAGGGGGCAGGCATGTTCAACAGCTAATAGCAAAAGTGAATTAATTAAGCATTTACATTGCAAGCCTTGAAATCAGGAAACAGCCCTGGCTGAGAGTGTGCTGGATGAAATATCATTCTTTTCCAGTTTCTTTTCTAAATACGGGGCCATGTTCATGGAATTTGAAAACATGGCACATGGTTGCTACATTGTTTCCAACCAAAGCTAGTCTGGAAACAAACTGAAACCAAACAAAAACCCAGGTACTGCAAGAAAGATCACCTGCCAAGAGAGCATTAAACAGAGATGTGAACAATTATAGCTGAATTAGTTTGCTTTCAATTGCTGTGACAAAACAACTCAAAAAAAAAGAAAAAAAAAAGGGTTTTTTTTTTTTTTTTTTTTCCATTAATTTTATTTATTTCGTATGTGTATGAATGACTGTCTGCATGAAGTTTGTGCACCCGTGTCGTGCAATGCTGCAGGGTCAGAAGAGGGTGTCGGATTCCCCTGAACTGGAGTTCTCCTGGAATGGAGTTTAGAACGGTCTCGCCGCACATTGTGGGTGCTGGGGTCGAACCCGGGTCCTCTGTAAGAGCGGTCGCGCTCTTAACTGCTAGGCCATCTCTCAGCCCCAGGAAAGGGTTTTTTTTATTCATCTTACATCTCCCAGGCCACAGTTCATCACTTAGGGAGTCCAAGGTAGGAACTCAGGCCAGGAACCTGGAGGCAGGCGCTGAAGCACAGGGCATGGAGGAACACTGCTTACTGGCTTGCTCTCCTGGCCCATGCTCAGCCTGCTTTCTTTTTTTTTTAATTTTATTTATTTATTTTTATGTGTATGAATGTACTGTCTGCATGTAGGTCTGTGCAGCACCTCGGAGGTCAGAAGAGGGCGTCAGATTCCCCTGGAACTGGAGTTCTCCTGGAATTGGAGTTACAGATGGTTCTCAGCCGCCATGTGGGTGCTGGATCGAACCCGGGTCCTCTGCAAGAGCGGTCAGCACTCTTAACCACTAGGCCATACAATACAGGACCACCTGTCCAGGGGTGGCACCTCCCACAGTGGGCTGGGCTCTCCCACATCACACAGAAATCCAGAAAATGCCCCCACAGACATGGCTACAGGCCAGTGGAAAGGCCAGGAAATTCCTCAGTTGAAGCTCCTTCAACCCAGCAGCGTGAAGTTGACAACTAAAGCTGTCCAGCACAATAGCCAAGAGCTAAGTCATGGGTCATGGTGCCACCAAGCAATGGGGTGCAGGAGGCCACCAAATGTAGGCACAAATGCTGCAGGACAACTGCCTGACACCTACTGTGCTCTCCCTCAGGTACCCCATGAAATCCCAGCCCCATAGGAAAGTAGCAGCCAACTCCCACTAGATCAGATGGCAGTGGAGTGCTAGCGTGGAATGGGTGGTAGGGAGGGACGGGTGAGGAAGGCCTGAGCCTGCAGCCTCAGCTTGGGTCCCAGCTCTCTGCCGCAGCCTGTGGCTGGCCATCAAAAGATCCTTGGACAGTGTTCTGCCCTGTGGTGCCAGTGAGAAGAGAGGAAGAATAAATCAAGCAGTGACATCATGCCAGGAAGACACACACAAGCTTTGTTTCTATTTAAAAACAGAGCAAGACAATTGGACAATGTCATAACACTACTTAAATGGTTTTGCTCCTAGAGTGAATGGTGATGGCTTTAAACAATTTTTTAAAGTATTTTACTATTTTTATATATACGTATATGAGTGTATTGCCTACATGTATACAAGTGAGCCCATGTTGTGCCAGTGGAGGTCAGAAGAGGGCATCACATCCCCTGGAACTGGAGTTAAAGGTGCTTGTTAGCTGCCATGTGGATGCTGGGAATTGAACCCAGGTTCTCTGCAAGAACAGCCAATGCTCTTAACTACTGAGCCATCTCTCCAGCCCTGGATTTTTTTGTTCTTTTTTTTTCTTGGTGTTGTTGATTTATCTGACTTTAACTAGACTAAGCTATGTCATGTTGCAGAAACACCAGTGATGATAGATGGACAGATGCTAGACTGATATAGACAGATAAGAGATTGATAGAGACAGCTATGGCCAGGCCCAATGTAAAGTTACTTGAAGTTACTTAAAACATTATGAAGGTTTTTTTTTTCAGGGCCTCCCTGTAGCCCCAGCTGGCCAGGAGCTCTTTATCTAGAGTAGGCTGGCCTTGAATTCACAGTGATCCTCCTGCCTCTGATTCCTGAGTGCTGAGATTAAAGACGTGCACTACCACGTCCAGCTTCTTTTGCACTTTTTAAAAAACTCAATTGTGTGGCACTCACGTGTGAACTTCGTAGATGGTAGTGTCATTTTCTTTTTCTTTTTCTTTTTCTTTTTTTTTTTTTTTTTGAGACAGGGTCTCCCTATAACCCCAGCTGGCCTAGAGCTCACTCTGTAGACCAGGCTGGCCTTGAACTCATAGAGATCTGCCTGCTTCTGCCTCTCAAGTGCTAGGATTAAAGGTGTGTGCCAACATACCCGGGTTAAAGATGGTTCTTAGCCGCCATGTAGGTGCTGGGAATCGACCTGGGTCCTCTGCCAGAGCAGTCGGTGCTCTTAAATGCTGAGCCATCTCTCTAGCCCCTGGTAATGTCATTTTCACAATCTTTGGTTGAATATCACTTGAAAATTGAGGAATGACCTCTGACCTCCATACACACATACACACACCTACACACGTAAATGCACACACAAAGAAAATTGCTTTATAGTATCAATAAATTATAATGGATTCTTAAAGATTCATTTTTTCTTTTTTGATCTTTTCGAGACAGGGTCTCCCTGTAGCCCCAGCTGTCCTAGAATTCACTCTGTAGACCAGGCTGGCCTTGAACTCACAAAGATCCACCTGCCTCTGCCTCCCAAGTGCTGGGATTAAAGGTGTGTGCCACC
>VZQC01013164.1:613145-770939 GCA_009823505.1 Rhizomys pruinosus | reverse complement strand
GAGCGGTCAGCGCTCTTAACGGCTAGGCCATCTCTCCAGCCCTGTCTTCTACATTCTTATCTTGTCTAATAACTAAGTGGGCTGTGTTTGGAAACCTCGGTGTCATCTTAGAATCTCTCAACTGCCTGCAGTCCATCGCCAAGTTCTGCCATGTGTCTTTAGACATTCTATTCAGGGATGCCTTCCCAACACCCCTCGGGCCCTGCCTTGTGCCAGGCTGCTGTGTCCATCTCTTCCATCTAACTGTTCACCTGAGTCCTCGACTGCTCCCCCTGCATCTAGTCTCTTCCCCCTCCACCAATCGGCTCTCTGCCCTAGTACCTGATGAACTGGCTCACAAGTACTTCAGACTATGTGGAAGCCTGGCTAAGACCTCTTTCTTGGCTCCTTGTCCCTTTCAGACCAAACATTCACCTCCTTTATTTGGTGCAGAGGGCCTCGGATGATCTGGCTGGAGATCGACTGTGGCTTCACACCTTTTAGACTGGGGCAATCTCTTCTCCAAGGCCAGGACTAAGCAGGAGAGGGAAGAGAGATACCCCCAAGCATATGCAGGGGAGAACCCTCCCTCTTGGGGATGTGCAAATCCCCACCTGCCCCTGTGATCCTTACTCAGCTGTCTGCCCTCCCCCACCTGGCATGTCCGCCCTCCTCCACCTGGTGTGCCCTGATCACTCTTTGTCTTTTTGCTCTACAGTGTGTTTCTCCCCCACTGTAAGAGCTTCCTGGTGTCCCCAGTGAGGAGGTTTGCTGGGGACAGCAGGAGAATACAGGCCACTGTTTTTCAGAGTCTAGTCTTGCCCAAGCTCACCTCCAGCAGGGCAACTTAGTCATCTGTAGCTGATCCTTTGTTTTCGTGAAGTCCTTAAAGAACCTTTGAGATGGTGTGGTGCAAGAAGGATGTCTGCTTTAGGTGAACTCCAACAGACACAGGGAACCCAAGCTGAGTCTCTGGCCAGGAACCCTGGGGAGCACCTCCCCTCAGGGTCTCATCCTGCTTCTCACCTCTCTTCGGGATGTGCCCTCTGTCTGCAGAGGAACAACTGAGGCTCAGAGCTAGCAAGAGGCAGAGCTGGGATTCGAACTGAGGCTGTCTGACTGAGGAGTCTGCACTCCCCTCTAGCACACTACTGCTTTACTAGAGAAGTGTGGGACAGCAATCCTGGACTCAGACGTATCTTGAGCGTATGCAGGCTACCAATCTTCTTAGTACACTAGACAGAGCAAAAGATGCAGGGTGTACCCTATTTTCTGCTAGCACCCACTCAGAAGTCATGAGTAGGCTTGCTTGTCAGCACACCTCTTTTCTGAATATGCCCCCTGAGTTGGGATGACGTCTGATGGTCTGGAAGTCTAAGATTGGCCACTGGGAGATGATGTCACCCAATGTAGGGACTGCCCATCCCAGACATATATAAGCTGCCCCTTATATAGAATAAACAGATTTCACAGATTTGTGCCACCTAACATGACCCCTGGGCTGTTACTGCCTGTATGATTGGTCGTGGGGCATCAGCCCCGTAGCTGCCTCTTCAGCTTGTTTGGTCATGGGAGCCAGCAGCTCCTCAGCTGCATGTTCAGCCTGGGGACCATCAGTCCTGCAGCTATGTTTGGTCGCAGTCCCCTCCCTCCCCCCACATGCACTCTTCAGCCTGTCCAACTTCAAGGTCAGCAGTCCCACAGAGAAGGTCGCAGAAATTGACATTTTGTTCCTTCTCTGGGTTAGGGACATTGTGGTAGATGTTGTTACAGGATTTTCACCCTCACTCATCAGATTGGCCCACCGACTCAGCAGGGTTCTAATGCTTGAAATCAGGACACAAACACAGGACCCATGCAGAAGAACAGAGAAGGCTTCTGTGGCCAGTTGAGGTGGACATCTCTGACCATCCAAAGCTGGCATAAGGGGACACTGGGTAATTGTCATGGGTGCACAAAAGGATTCCAAGTTCCTTTGTGTCTAACCTAATAAGCAGTCAAAAAGTCCCTGCCAACTGGACTTCAGATCATGTGTTCATGATACTAGTCAACATCTCCATCCTTCTGTGGTACCACGGCATGTCCCGAAGCTGGAAAGGGCTTGGGAAACCTAATCTGACTCTGGCCTGGGACGCAAAGCTTGCAGTGCTTAGGCTACTGGAAGGAACAAAGGAATATTGGGAGGGTTTCCAAGAATATTTTTTAAATATTTTATTTGTTTTATGTGTATGAGTGTATTGCCTGTGTATATAACTGTACCCATGATGTGCAGTGCCCATAGACATCAGAAGAGGGCATCAGATCACCTGGAACTGGAGTTACAGATGGTTATGAGCCACCATGTAGGTGTTGGGAGCCAAATCCAACTCCTTTGCAAGAACAGCCCGGGCTCTTAACCACTGAGCCATCTCTCTAGCACCCCCAAAATATTTATAATTCCATTCCATTTTTTGTTTTACTATAACTAGGAGACTTTGCCTTGAGCTTTTTCCTGATAAGTTTATCCAATGGATCAACTCTGTTGTCCAAATGGCAACTGTACAATGCAAAGTCAATGGCTGTGGTTCCAGCCTGCAGTGGCCATTGCTTGTGTGTGGAGATGGATTGGTTCTCATGCCTCTGGACTCTGGACCAGATGCTCAGACTCACAGAACACACCTGGCCCTTTCCTGTGGCCAACAGAGCAGTTAGACTGTGGCTGTCCCTCTAACCCTTGAAATCCCTTCTGTTACTACAACCCCTTATCTACTCCTGTGCTCTTCTAGCCCTTCATATCTTACCACCTGTATCAATAAGCTAATGCTGTGTAACAAGCCACTTCCCAGATCTAAATGAAGTAAATCAGCAAACATTTATTACCTCAGAGTTTCTGGGGATTCAGGAATTGGAGGTGGAATAGTAGGGTGGTTTGGAGGTCAATGTCTCCCAGAAAGTCAGTCAAGTTAGAAAATCAGTTGGCATGGTCATTTACATAGCTGTTGGCAGAGGTTGCTTTTTTTTCCCCAAACAATCTGAGAGAGCATGAGGGTAAGATGGAAACCTGAGCCTTTCATAACTTGATCTTAGAGGTGATAGGACCTCAACTCTACTGGATTTTCTTAGTGGCACTGACTCTGGAACAGAAGAGGATATGCATTCCAGGGCAGGGATCCTGAGGGCCATCGTGAGAGCTGACTAGCCCATTGCCTGCATCCCAGCGTGAACAGATATAACTCAAGTTACGGGGCTGGAGAGATAGCCTAGCAGTTAAGAGCACCGACACTCTTGCAGAGGACCTGGGTTCGATCCCCAGCACCCACATGGCGGCTAAGAACCGTCTGTAACTCCAATTCCAGGAGAACTCCAGTTCCAGGGGAATCTGAGATCCTCTTCTGACCTCCGCAGCATTGCACGACATGGGTGCACAGACCTGCATGCAGACAGTACATTCGTACACATACAAAAATAAATAATAAAAAAAATTTAAAAAATAACTCAAGTTACGTCTCATTGTGGAGTTTTTCAGACTGCTTATCAAACCTAATAATGCCTGCAAGCCATTTCCTCCCACGAGCTATTTCCAGAGGCTGCTGAGCTATTTGCTTTGTTCTGTAAGGCTCCAGCTCTCCGCTTATCTGTGCCAGGCCCTGCCCCACATGCCACTGGCTATCACCGAGAGACCTGATAGGATCTACTCTGCTTTTCTTGGAAAAGTAAAATCAAGGGAACGTCAAACTGGAGTGGATAATGGTTCTAAGTCACCAGAAAACCGAGTGACAATAGCTAACTGAGCCATCCACTGGGTCAGGCATTCCACTGACCCATAAAACAAAATGACCTTTTTTTTTTTTCTTGTTGTTGTTTTTGTTTTGTTTGCAATCAAGTCTCATTTTGTAGTTCAGGTTGTCCTGGAACTCACTATGTAGCTCAGGATGACCTCAAATTCAAGCCAATGTCCCTGCCTCAGCCTCCCAAGTGCTGGGATCACAGGTGTGAGCCATCACACCCAACAACATCAAGCCCTTTAATCTCCACCAACACCCTTGCTGTGCGGGTTACACAGAGTGGGAAACAGGTTCAGAGTCTGGCCATAGGACTGGCCCCTGGCCCTTTGGCAGGCTGCAGCAAGGACAAGGGCCTTTACCTCAAGCCAGGGCTCTGCCTTGCTTGTCCTGGCATAGCAAGGTCTGTGGGGTGAAGAAGCAGGGTGCTTAAAGCAACAGTGAATCTCTTTCTCTAGCATTCGCAATGGTGAATCTCTTTCTCTAGCATTCTGGAGGTCGAAAGTAAAACCGGGGTATTGGCAGGCTGCCTTCTTCCTCTCTTCCAGTTTCTGGAAATTGCTGGCAATTGTTGACTTTCTTTGGCCTGTAGCTGTGTTACTCAACCCTCTCTGCCTCCACCCTGTCATTGTATATGTAAACTGTCTTCCTTCTCTGAGTCTAGTCCTGGGGCTTGGGGCCCCCCTAGTACAGTGTGGACCCATTTCCCAATAGGGTTCCAGTGGCCATACTTTGGGGGGAACATTGTTCAGCCTACTCCAAAGGCCATCAGAACTGGCAAGAACAAGAAGAGGTCTAATGAGAGTAACCTGTGTGTGTATGTGTGTGTTTGTGTGTTATACATTATGTCAGGCTGTGTTATACATGTGTGCATATGTGGGTGCATATGGTGTGTCTGTTATATGTGTTGTATATGGTGTGGGAGGTATGGTTGTTCTGTGCGTGTGTAGTCTGTGGTCTGTGTAGTGTATGTGATATACAAATGTATATTATGTGTGTGGTGTATATGCATATTATGTATGTGTAGTGTGTGTGGTGTGGGGGAAATGGTTTGTGTGTTATGTGTATAGTGTACGTGTAGTGTGTGTGGTATGTGAAATGTCTGCTTTACATGTATATTATGGGTGAGGGTGTATGTATATATTGTAGTATGGTTCCTGTGTGGTCTGTGTTATGTGTATTTTTCATGTATAATGTGTGATGTCTGTGTGGATTATGTGTGAGCATATTATATATGTGTGGTATGTGTGGTGCATGTGTGTGGTATACATTTTGTGTTTTGTGTTTAGTGTATGTGTGATATGTGGTGTTTGCATACTATATGTGTGTGGCATTGCACAATGTGTATCGATGTGTGTGTCACGTATGTGGTGTATGTGTATGTATGTGTGTTTTGTGTGCAATGTGTGTACATTATGTGTGTATATTATATACATGTGGTGTGTATTTTGTGTTTTGTGCATAGTGTATATGTGTGTGACATGTATGTGGTGTATGTTATGTTTGTACATATTATGTATGTGTGATGTGTGTATATTATGTGTGTACATTTATATAAGCGTGGTGTGTGCATTATGTGTGTACGTGATATATAAGTGTGATGTGTTATGTAACATGTAAGTGTGGCATATGTATTATGCCTATACATATTATGTGTGACATGTGTATATTATGTGTGTACATATGTAAGTGTGGTGTGTGTATTATGCCTGTACATATTATGAATGACATGTGTATATTATGTGTGTACATATGTAAGTGTGGTGTGTGTATTATGCCTGTACATATTATGTAAGTATGATGTGTGTATATTATGTATGTACATATGTAAGTGTGGTGTGTGTATTATGCGGGTACATATTATATAAGTGTGATGTGTATATTGTGAGTGTACATATTATATAAGTACAGTGTGTGTATTATGCGAATACATGTTATGTAAGTGTGATATGTGTAAATTATATGTATGATGTATATATATATTATATGTATACATATTATGTTAAGTGTGGTGTGTATTATCTGTGTATATTATGTGTGTACATATTGTGTAAGTGTGGTGTGTATATCATGCAAGTGTGGTGTGTGTATTATGTGTGTACATATTATATAAGTGTGGCGTGTATATTATGTGTGTACATATTATATAATTGTGATGTGTATATTATGTGTGTACATATTGTGTAAGTGTGGTGTATATATATTGTGTAAGTGTGGTGTATATATATATTGTGTATACATATTATATAAGTATGGTGTGTGTATTATCCATGTACATATTATATAAGTGCGATGTGTGTATATTATGTGTGTACATATTGTGTAAGTGTGGTGTGTGTATATTATGTGTATATATTATGTAAATGTGATGTATTATCTGTGAACATATTATATAAGTGTGATGTGTATATTATATGTGTATATATTGTGTAAGTGTGGTGTGTATGTGTGCTGGGGAGGAGGGAATGTCCTCACTTTCCTAAGGACACAGATGAGGTGAGGCAGAATGACCAATTCCACAGTCCTTTTGCTCTTGGCTCACACTGAACGCCCGAGTTTTTCTGTTTTGGTTTGGTTTTCCTGCATATTGTGACAACACTAACTAACCTATATTTTAGTTGTTGTAGTCAGCACTCTTTTAGAGGTAAAAAGTCAATGGAACCTAGTGTCTGATCCCAGATACCAAAGTCCCCTGTCTCCCTGGTCCTCAGGCTCCTGGGAAGAGTGTGCAAACACACACACACACACACACGCACACACACACACAGAGCAAGAAGGAGCCTAGAGTGTGACATGAATCTCTTTTCTTTGAAAACACAAGTAAAATCCACAGTGTGCCACAGGGGACACGAGGATGCCCCCTTCCTTCTGAAACCTAGTAGCTGGCATCTAGGAAGCTTCCAGAAGGTTGATAAGAAATAGACATTTCCTTCTTACTAATTCCATGGGGCTCCAGCAGCCTGGAGCTATTTATACTTCTGCCATATCTTGGTGTAACTGCATCCACCCAGCACCCAGCAAAGGGCAGTGAATGCACCTGCCACAGCAGCCCAGGTCTGCGGGCTGTCCACTGGCTGCAGTGTTTCAGCACACGGGGAGTGTAGTGCACTTCTGCATCCAGGTCTTCTTGGGCTTCCAAGGATACGCCTCCCTGGTCCCACTGTATTAGACTGGAGCTGAAAGTTCAGGGCCTTCCCCTGCCCTGATGAGAACCAGTCCCATCCACCATCAGCCAAGCCCTGCCCTCCATCCCTTGTTTACCTAGAAATCCCTAGACAGAGCCCAGCTTCAATCAGTCCTACACTGAATTCTGGCTTCTGCTTGAGCAGCTTGATGCCAGCTCCTCTCTCCGCAGCCAAGCCTGCCATGACCCCATGTCAGTGTCTCAGCTGGCAGATCCCTCCTTGGCATCTGCTTCACTCAGATTGATTATTCATTATTTTCATCTATAGTAAAACTCCAAATGTCCATTAGTCCTAAGTGTTCTCTTCATTATTGTTGTTTTGTATTTTGCCAGAGATATGTGTGATCTTGGTGCACGGAGCAAATGGAATCATTGCTGTCAATTCTTCAAGCCTTCCCTGTATCACAATTCTACCACAGCACCCATTGCTCCGGCCTTTCCAGCACCTCCTACCAAGTGGGTGGGGTCTCTCCACCCACCCCCACTGCGTCTTGCAGGTCGCTTTGCTAATGGAATGTGAACAGAAGTATCCTGAAGGCATTTCCAGAACAAAGCCTCCAACACATTCCTGTTTCTTCTTACATGTCTTACAGTCCTGTGTTGGCCCAGCGTGGAGCTTCCCTTAAGCCTGTGCTCCATCACAAACACGAGAGGTGCATGTGAACCCTACTCTCAGCTTGAAACAGTGCTACCTCAGCTAAGCCACAGTCCATGGAAAAACTAAATGTGCTTGTTTGCAACTGAATTCAGGATGGCTTGTTCCACAGCTGTGTTCATTTAACTTCCCTGGACTGTCATTTCTACATCTATTAAATGCCATTGGATCATAATCAATAAGGACCACCTATTTCTCTCCTTCTATACAGATAATGGCTATCACAAACCAGAGACTAAACATATCAAAGTCAAAGATCACAGAACACTGAAGGAAGAGAAGGACTAGGGGGTTTTTGTGGGTTTTTTTGTTTTTGTTTTTGTTTTTGTTTTTTTTGGTCTTTTCGAGACAGGGTCTCCCTGTAGCCCCAGCTGTCGTGGAACTCACTCTATAGACCAGGCTGGCCTTGAACTCACAAAGATCCGCCTGCCTCTGCCTCCCAAGTGCTAGGATTAAAGGCATGCGCATGCTTAGCTGAGGACTAGAAAATTTTAATTCAGGTTAAGAACTTGGGATTTACTAGTGGCCTTAGGGTGAGTTGTTTCCATGGGAAATGGAGAAGTCCCAATATAGATCTGAAAGACCAGTTGGTAAATATGGGGCTCTCTCAAGCCTTGGCTGGGAAGGGAAGAAAGGAGTGTGTGTAGAGCGTGGGGATATATAGTCAAGAGAAGGATAATTGGTTGTCTGGTTGGTTGGTTGACTGGTTGTTTGGTTAGTTAGTTGGTGGATTGGTTGATCAATTTTTTAGCTGGCTGGTTAGTTGTTTGGTTTGTTTATTGGTTAGTCGGTTGATTTGTTGGCTTTGTGGTTGATTGGCTGTTACTTGGTTGGTTGGTTGCTTGGTTGGTTGGTTGCTTGGTTGGTTGGTTGGTTGGTTGGTTAATTTGTTGATTGATAAGTTGGTTTGGTTGGCTAACTGGTTTATTAGTTGACTGGTTGTCTGGTTGGTTTATTGGTTGCCTGGTTAGTTGGTTAGTTCACTGGTTGATTAGTCGGTTGGCTCATTGGTTACTTGGCTGATTGATTGATTGCTACTTGGTTGATTGGCTAGCTGATTGATTAGATCTAAGTCACTCTTTTGTTTTAAGACAGAAGAGAAGTGAACTGTAGAGGAAACTCTACTGGGGCGTGGGGCGAGATAAGGAGGGTCAAGGAGGAAATGCAATGCCTTGACTGTGAGAAAAAGAGGAAGACTTCTGAGAATTCATTACCAATTTGCCATAGGTCATTTACACTTGAAGTTCTCAAGCCCAAGGGCAAGGCAACCATCAACCAACCAATGGAAGATCAAAGGAAAAAGGACTTTCAAATCAGGTGACAAATGTAAATTTAACACAAGAAAACTTGAAAATTTTCTACGAAATAACCTGAGTTGAAGGTTTGATTTATCCAGGCATGGTGGTGAACACCTTTAATACCAGCACTCAGAAAGCAGAGACAGGTGGATCTCTGTGAGATAGAAGCCAGCCTGGTCTACATAGAGAGTGGTAGAAGGTCAGGATCATCTCACATGAAGCTGTCTGTCTGAAGTACAACTGTATTTACTTTCCATTCCAGTGCATTCCTCACTCTGGGATCCTGGGAGAAATTAGAATGGTAGTTTACAAATAAAGAGACACAGCTAGGCATGGCAGCTCATATCTGTAATCCCAAGTCAGGAGGAAACCTGAGGCAGGAGGATTGTTGCAAGTTCAAAGTCAGCCTGGTCTACATAGTGAGTTTCAGGCCAGTCAGGAATACAGAATCCTTATTTCAAAGGAGAGAGAGAGAGAGAGAAACAAAAGACTTACTGTTGTTGAGTATCACTCTGAAATCCTACCAGATAATGTCAATGATTAAGTGTGCCAGGTGTTAGGTTTGGGTCCCCCAAGAGCTGGAATTCCCAGTATTCACAGGGCACACAGATATCCATTCCCTCCAGAAACTGTCAGTCAATAACCTCTCTTCTTTTGTACCTGATGTCCTGCCCAGGACATTTGAAAGGGCTTGACCCGGGTGCCACCTTTTGCTGTTGGCTGCCATGTGCTAACAACATGCTTCCCAGCCCTGGCTATTCCTGAGGTAAATTCCCGGAGTGACCTAAGCCTGGTGTTTGTCTGTATAATTCTAACCATATGCCTAAAACCTAAAACCAAGTAGTGTTTCAAGTCTTTCCTATGATTCTACTCATGCAATATTCCCCACAGGCTATGATGTAGGTACTATTTTATACTTGGAGTATATTCTATACTATATCCTGAGGCACAGGGTCTTTCCTAGCTTGCTTAGGGTCATAAGGCCAGCCAGGATTTGAACCTAGATCACTGCAAGACCAAACTCTAGGCCATCATAAAAAGTAGGAAAGAGCCGGGCGTGGTGGTGCACGCCTTTAATCCTACCACTCGAGAGGCAGAGGCAGGCGGATCTTTGTGAGTTCGAGGCCAGCCTGGTCTACAGAGTGAGTTCCAAGACAGCTGGGGCTACAGGGAGACCCCGTCTCAAAAAGACCAAAAAAAAGGTAGGAAAGAATAGGCTCCATATTGTAGTGGTTAAGACTCATTGAAATCAAGGGAACTGGCCAGTTGCTGGTGAGCTTCAGACCAGCTTCTGTTTCTCAATGGCTCAGCTGCCACCTTCCTCACATCCTTTCTCCTGTAAATAGCACAGAGGTGAGCTTAAACCCACAGCCTAGTTTAGTCTGAATTACAAAGGAAAAATCTCTTAAAATCCAAATCTGAAGTCAATGAAATCTTGCCAGGTAACAAACAAATGGGGGCATGGCTGGTGGCAGCAGCAGGCAGCCAGGATGGAGTGGGATTCCCTAGGATGATGGTCAGAGCAGCAGAGAACAATGAACATACATCCGGTGTCCATTTATGTCAAGCACGTGCCTCACAAAGTACCACATCTTGTCTCTTTTCATTCAATGCACTTGATTGGACTGCTGAGTGCCCATTTCCCAATAGGACTGCATTGAGTGTCCAGGCCCAATACTGGGCACTCTAGCTAAAGCTGAGAGATAGCTGCTCCTGCCCTTGGGGGGACTCACCTTCTGATGGGGAAGCCGGCTGGGGGATGGAGGGGAGAGAAGGTATCCAGTGCAATGGGACAAGAGTCTGAGGATGCAGATGAAGCTGTCAGCGGATGAAGGGGTACCCCCAAATGATCAGTAAATAGTAGTGTATAGAGAACTGGGAGCAGAAAAGCCAAGAAGCGGCGAGAAGCGATGGGAGGTGGACTGGATCAGGGGCACAGGACTCTTCTCCATGACAGCCCTCCTGAGCCATGCCAGGGAGAGTTGATTTCTGGTAGAAGGCCAGGGCAGGACTTTTTCTCCCCAGCAAGCTATTGGTGGGCCCCCCTGGCCACAGGTGCAGGGTGGGTTTGAGGGGCACTAGACTGGAAACAGGGACAGCAGGGGAGACTCTGACAGTCCTAGGAGCTCTAGAAATCCTTGGAGCGGATAGAGAGGAAAGGACAGCTCCAGGGTCACTTAGAAATGATGCTGGGTATGGTGGCACACGCCTTTAATCCTAGCACTTGGGAGGCAGAGGCAGGAGGATCTCTGTGAGTTCAAGGCCAGCCTGGTCTACAGAGTGAGTTCCAGGACAGCCAGAGCTACAGGGAGACCCTGTCTCAAAAAGACCAAAAATAAAATAAAAGAAAAAGAAATGAAACTGGCTGGACTGATGATTGCTTGACAGTAGGGGTGAAAGACATAAAAACAAAAACAACAACAAAAAAAGATAAGACTGGGTCCCAGAAAGTTGGCAGATGTCAGGGTAGAAAAGGGGAGAGGTGGGAGGGACTAACCTCCTACCCACTAGGAAACTAGCAAAGAGGAAGACTTGCTCAAGATCACACAGCAGAAAAATTGTATCAGTCCCTAAAGATCTGGCTGATTCCCAGAGTACCACACTTCTGAGAACTCCCTACCTTTTCCCTCCACAGTCTCTGTTCTCAGGAGATATGTTTATCAACTGTGCCCACTGTGTGTGTGTGTGTGTGTGTGTGTGTGAGTGTGCCACACTCACACACCAAGAGGGTTAAAAGGCTGAGACACATAACCCACTGCACTCTCTTCTCAATGCTTTGCAGCCTGGGGCCGTTGCTTATTGATTTGTGAAGATGGGAGTGCAGCGGGTGAGGTGTTTTCCACATCTCAGGGAGCCTAATGTAAATTGTGCTTTTATTGACAATAAGAGGGTACAGGTTAGTGAAAATGTCAAGTCTCTTTGCTCTGGATCGGAATGATAACTTGGTCCACTGATGCCGGTTATCTCATTGATCAGCTCTGACCCTTGGCAGAGCTTCCAATCTGTTTGTCTCTGAATAATTAAGATGGGAAAGATCAATCAATCATTACATAAATACACATTTCAGATAGGACAATAGAGCACTGGACCCTTGGGGACAATAATATCAACAGTGGCTGTTGGTGAAGAGTTTGGATTCGAAGTCTGATCAATAAGACAGTGCAGAGCAGGTGTCTGTTCTTTACTGCCTCTCTGCGGGTAGTCAGATAACTCGTGCCCCCTCAAGGGGGTCAGGGTACTCTAGGACACCCTCCATATTATATGTTACCTGCCTTTGTCTTGCTTTCCATCCTGCCTGTTCATCTGCAATCTTGTTCTCTAATTTCTAATGTGACAAATACTTTAGCTGCCTAAATTCATGAATGTGTCACCCACAGCACACCCACAAGGCTGACCAACACAGCCCAGAAAGCCTTTGGCATTCAGAGTATGAATGAAATAAGAATTTATTTACCCTCTCAAGTATAAGCCACAAGCAAGGCATTCTGCCAGATGCTTAAAAAAAAAAAACAAAAAAACAGTAGCATATAGGATGGAGACTCATCCTGCCCTCCCATGCATACACAAGTGCACACATGGACACATCAACCTGTATGTATAACAGTAGTCTAAGAAAGTCGGGTGTGAAGCGCACGCCTTTAGTTCCAGCACTCAGGAGGCAGAGGTGGATCTCTGAGTTCAAGGCCAGCCTGTTCTACATAGTGAATTACAGAACAGTTGGGGCTACAGAGAGACCCTGTCTCAAAAAGACCAGATTTTGAGAGATGGGTGGGATTCAATGAAGCAGACAAGAAGACATTCTGGAATCTGGGTCAACCTGTCCAAAATGAGGAGGGAGGGGTGCTGTGCTTGGGCGGGAGAGAACCACAGCACACTCCGACTAACGCGACAACGCGGTGTGCGGTGCGTGGTTACTATACTGGCCCTGCCCAGTCTCCGTCAGTGTTCAGGGAGGTGGGGTTTTGGAAGGAAGCAAACCACTATTCCTAGGAAGTTGGCTTGACTTTTTAGATCGTCCCTGATGCTACTTTCCCAGGTACTTTGAAAGCAAATAGGGAGGCCAACATGTTTCTGGGGCCGCGTTCAGGAACTGGGTCTCCATGGGAAGGAAACCCAAGAAGCATGCCTTTGTGAGGATGTATAGGAAGAGCTCAGGATAGCCAGACAGCCGACCCCACTCAGGCTGAAGACCAAACTGTAAAAGCCAGAGGTTCCGAGGAACTTTACGATCCACAGACACTTCCTCGTCTCCAGGAAGTCCGGCAACAGCCGACATTTCTGACCAACCAGGAACCGGTAAAGGAGCTCCATAACCGCGGTGCGAGCGTCCACCTCCACCTCTTGGCTCCCCAAATGCACTTTCCTTGCAAATTATCCCTCCAGCAAGAACAAGTCGCATTTACCTTAAACAGCACAATAGAGATTATTTCTTGTGGCACGGCATGAGGGGTGGGAAAGGGGGCACCCAGCAGCTTATTTCCAGGAAAGCCACTTCCTCCTAAGGAAAGAAGCACCAGGCAGGTGGGTCCCTGAATAGCTCACTGAGGCATGGACACTAAACTGATGGTCTGCTTTATCGATTATCAAATGAGATTTCTGTTCTGTTTCTGCCCATTATGGTTTGGCTATAAAATGGCCCCCACAGGCTCGTGTGTTTAAATACCGGATCCCCGGCTGACAGCGCTGTTTTGGGCATGTGTGAGACCTCTGGGACTGTGGCCTAGCTAGCAGAAGTGGGTTGCTGAGGGTGAGCCTTGAAGGTGATAGCTGCTTCTGGTACTGCCCTGAGTTCTCTGCTTACTGATCCACCGAGATGTGAGGTGGCCATGCTACAGGCTCCTACTACCATAGGCCAACCTGTTCCTGCCATGCCTTGCCCACTATGCTGGGTATATTCTCTGAATCAGGGGTCACAATAAACCTTTCCTCCCTTAAATTGTTTCTGAAGGGTATTTGGTCATGCAATGGAAAAGTAACTCATATATTGCTCAAAGACTTGATGCCGCCAGAGGCCTGAATTCCTTCCTAGATAAGAAAGGCTAGAGGGTTGTGTTAGTCAGTGAAGTGCCTCCTTCACAAGCAGGAGGACTTGAGTCCACATGCCCAGCACCCACGTAAAAAGCCAGGGAAAGTAGCATGCACCTAATCCACCAGGTAAAGTAGCAAGCACCTAATCCACCAGGTAAAGTAGCATGCACCTAATCCACAAGGTAAAGTAGCATGCACCTAATCCACAAGGTAAAGTAGCATGCACCTAATCCACAAGGTAAAGTAGTATGCACCTAATCCAGATGCTGGAGAGGCAGGGACAGGAGGATCCATAGGGCTCACTGGCCAGCCAGCCTAGCCAATTGGTAGGCTCCAAGTTCAGTGAGAGGGCCTGCTTCCAAAACCAAAGGGGGGGGGCAGCGATGGCTCAGTATGAAGAGCACTGGCTGTTCTTGCAGAGGACCTGGCTTCAGTTCCCAGCACCCACATAGTGGCTAACAACTGTAACTCCAGTTCTGGGGGATCTGACACCCTCTTCTGGCTTCTGCAGACATTGCATGACATGGATGCACTTACAGACATGTAGGCAAAACACTCATATAAAAAATAAAAATAGGGCTGGAGAGATGGCCTAGCGGTTACAGAGGACTCTTAAAGAGGACCCGGGTTCGATCCCCAGCGCCCATATGGTGGCCAAGAACCGTCTGAAACTCCAATTCCAGGAGAACTCCAGTTCCAGGGGAATCCGACACCCTCTTCTGACCTCCACGGCATTGCACGACCTGGGTGCACAGACTTGCATGCAGACAGTACATTCATACACATACAGAAATAAATAAAAATTTAAAAAATAAAATAAAATAAAAATAATTCATTCATTCATTAATTTAAAATAACGTGGAGAAGCAACTCAGGAAAACACCCAACATTGACCTTTTACCTCTGTACTCACAAGAATGTGTACATACACACACACATGTGCACACACACGTACACCCAAAAGAGGAGGAATGACCATAAGCAATGAGAATATTGCCATTGTTTTCTTAAAAATACAACAAACAAACAAAAAATCCTAAATGTCTGCCCAGTGAATGTGGCTCTGCCCCAGAGTCCGCATATTTCATTTGCCTCCCTGAGCAAACAGTGCCTGGAAAGCCTTATTATTTTATAATCACATTTTATTTGGATTGCAAATACTATTACCCAGTTTAATCACCTATTTGCCAAATCTGTGGCTTTTTCTTTTAAAGAACCAACCCACTCTCAACAAAGATGTGTTGCCTGAGGGTTTCCTGGAACCAGCATCTAGACATCCAAGGGTTAGCCCCACGGAAGTCTTAAGGGCTCCGTTGTGATAGTGGAGGATCTGTGGCCAGGGCTCAGTCTATCAGGAAAATGCCTTTGAAGGTTATAAAATTCATCTGGTTTTATAAGTTCTGGTATGTATGCTAAAATAATCAGTCACGATGCTTTACAGTCACACCCGTCTCTCTTCTGGAAAATCAATAAAGTGAGGAAAAAGACGGGGTATTGTTGTATAACTATTTAAAAGAGAGAGAAAAAACAATCTATATATATATATATATATATATATATATATAGTCTTCAGAAATAATCCTGAAGGAAGTACAGGCCTAGTTCTCATAAGCAGACTTGATTTTATCTCCACACTCGTTGCTGAGTTATTAAACCAAAGGACCCATTGTATCCCAGGAGAAAATGCAAAAATTCTAAAAGGGGAAGAAGCGTGCATCCTGCACTGGGTGCTTGGAAGCACTGTAAATTATCCATGGCCTTTGAAATGTATTTCTAAACCATGTCCATTATTCACACACTAATGTGCTGTTTTACTGAATGCTATACATCCTGATGCCTTTGTCTGCGATCCTGCCCCACGTGGAATCTTCTCACTCTTGTCTGCCACCTTCATTCTCCCTTCATTTCAAGACCCAGCTGAAGACCCATCTGCTTCCAAAGTCATGTCTGACTAGCCGGTAACTCAGAATGCTGACAGGGCTGGGGACATAGATAGCTCAGTGGATAGAGTACTTGCCTAGCTAGCATGAACGA
Organism: Rhizomys pruinosus; assembly: GCA_009823505.1. NCBI lineage: Eukaryota > Metazoa > Chordata > Mammalia > Rodentia > Spalacidae > Rhizomys > Rhizomys pruinosus. The sequence goes on along the minus strand of VZQC01013164.1, from coordinate 755,000 downwards.
GGTTCTGGGTTTGATCCCAAAGTTGAATAAAGCACTCAGAAGGGAGAGGCAGGAAGGTCAGAAGTTAAGGTCATCCTTGACTACCAGGCAAGGTTGAGGCCAGCTTAGCTGTATGAGACCCTCACAAAAAAAACAGACAACAAAAGCAAACCAACCAGCAACCAAAACAGAGACTAAGGACCTCGAACTAGAAGGAGAAAAATTCACAAGTCCCAATGAGGCCATTATGCAGTGTTCTCGGTGCATTTCCAGGTTTCCAGGGCACCCTGAAATCTCTAGGAGCTGCCACTGAGGATGAGTAGAGTCTCCACATAAAAAGGAGTCACCATTTGTAGATGGATAATTTGGGTTGTAGCCAACTTTGCAAGAGCAGCAGCAACATCTGCACAGACTGCAAACATCAGAGTCATCAGGTCCAGACCCAAAAGGTTCAGTGGTCATCTGTGCTGCTGTCCACAACATGCTCACCCAAGTACTTCTGTGGCATTCCTAATAGATTCTGAGAGACACTCATAGCCTCCCGCCTCCCGAGCGGTGTCCCTGCCGCCTAGCCTGACAGCTGTGGCTCTTTTATTTTTCCTCTGCTGTTGAACTTACCGCCAGCGCTCTACGTGGACCCTACTTTTGCCTCTCAACCCCTTATCTTTCTGGCCTACAGTGAACAATATTAATCCCTGGAACCCCAGAGTCTGCCAAAAGTAACTTTAGTGTTTCAGTCTCAATAAAGTAATCCTGCGTTTCCGCCAGTCTATGAATGCGACTAGCCATCTCTCCCAGGGCAAGGTCCCAGCCTGTCTTGATTTCCCCACCCACCATGGCTACACAGCGTTACTTTATCAGTTACATATGGGAATGCTGAGTCTAAATAAAGTTAGGCAGGTTTCTTTCCTGTGGAACCTTTCAGAGCCTTTGATTTGTTATGAATCTCTAAGAAGCACCCACCTTAGATCTAATTCCCCAAATACTTTTTGGAACAGAAGATGAGTAACAGAGACATGGAGGATTTTCTTTTATTCTTTTTTCTTTTCTTTTTTTTTTTTGATAAAAGATGTCATGTTTTCCTTAAGGAAGTGTTTGAAGATTCCTCTATGGCAAGCTCAAACAACCATCAACCTTGCCCTTGTGCTCCACAATGGGGTCTTTCTCTAACCATGGTCCCCCAAATGAAGTCCAATAAGCACACATCCTGTCTTGATCTTCCTGTACTAGCGTCCATGATACAGCCTAGGTAGTCCAACAATGGCAGTCTATACTCTGAAGAGGCTAAAACCCCCATAGCTGCACAGTCCACAAGCTGGATATCTCAGTAGTCCCCATCTGTCATTGATGGTTTTGGAGGATTCTTGGAGAAACATTAGTCTTCAGTCCATATTGAAGAGTTAAAAAGCTGTGTCTCATGTCTATAAAGAATGGCAAAGGCAGTGGCAGCCACAGAGTAGATGCACTTGCCCGTAAGAATTGAAGACAGGCCAAACAGCAGTGTTCTCTCTCTCTCTCTCTCTCTCTCTCTCTCTCTCTCTCTCTCTCTTTGTCTTTTTACTAAGATCTCAAGCTTTATATCNTCTCCCTGTAGTCCCAGCTGTCCTGGAACTCACTCTGTAGACCAGGCTGGCCTTGAACTCACAAAGATCAGCCTGCCTCTGCCTCCCAAGTGCTAGGATTAAAGGCGTGCACCACCACGCCCGGCCAAAAGTGATTTTCAGACTGCAAATAACCACATTTGAGATTGGACACCATTTCCCTCTGCCTTTGATTGAATCAGAAATCACAGATGTCCCTTGGTATCCAATAGCCTAAGTTCTAGGACCCTCCAAACATCAAAACAAAAAGATGCTCAAGTCCCTTATAGAAATGGTATCAGCTTTGCATGTAATCTGCATCCATCCTTCTGTATACTTGAAACCACCTCTAAATGACTTATAATAGCCAGTACAATGGAAATGGTAAGTAGTTGTTAGACTGTATTGTTTAGGAATAATGATTGCAAAGAGAAGTCTGCACACGGTCAATCCAGATGCCAGTACGATTGACCTAACTACATCATATCCAAATAACATACAAAGCAGGCTAAGCTCAATCAGGTGTCAGACAGAGGCAGAGGATCTATGACAGGCTGGGAGGGTAGAGCAGGAAGCATCTGCTGGGTACAGACCTGCTTGCATGTACATAAGTGCACTACGTGCAGAAGAGGACATTGGATCCTCTGGAACTGGAGTTAACAGCTATTAGCTACCACCATGTGGGTGCTGGGAACCAAACCCAAGTCCTCTACAAGAGCAGCAAGTGTTCTTAACTGCTGAGCCATCTCTCTAGTCCTTTATGGGGTTTTAGGTTTTTTTGTTTGTTTTGTTTTGTTTTTGTCTTTTTGAGACAGAGTGTCCCCATATTCCCAGCTGTCCTAGAACTAGCTATATAGATAAGGCTGGCCTTGAACTCACTGAGATCTGCCTGCCTCTGTCTCCCAAGTGCTAGGATTAAAGACATGCCCCTCCACGCCCAGCGTGGTTTCTTTTAAATATGGTCCAATAGTAGACATGGCTCTGGAATTAGAATTTCATTCTCCCACATATAAAGCAAGCACTCTTCTGAGAAAGAAACTTGCAGGTATAGCAGTGGCCTTTTCCATTATAATCTCATCTTAATAATCACATTTTAAATTAAACTGGTCTTAGAATGAGACTTGATCAACACACCAACCCAATCTGATTCCCATTTAAACTTTGAGTTGATGTACACCTCTGAGTCTTGGAACCTGAACTGTTAGCACAACCTGGCATCAAAAGCCCTTCTACCCTCCTGAGAAAGCACCCTCCACCTTGCCACATTCAACAGAGCTATCCTTCTGTCTCACCACCTTACCTACTGAGAAGCATCCCGCCCTTCTAATTCCCCCAAACAAAACTGTGACTCAGGTTTCAAACCTCTAAGCCCAAAACACAAAACTGCTTTCTTCTGTACTACTAGAAAGGAGCAATTTCCACTCTTCTTTCTTTCCCCTAAGTATTCATACACCTTAAAGAAATAGGAAAGATACAGAAAGTCTAAAAGAAGGGGGGAAAATCACCCATAAGCCCACCACTGAAAGAAGCCCATTATTAATGGTTGTACTGTTTCCATATACTCTTTCTTACAGGATAAAGAAACCTTTATTGTACCCTAGGAATCCAGCTGCCAGGCCTGAGGCATTGCTTGAAAGTTGAAACGCGCTAGTACTTAAGGGTGCCTTAAGCTATATTTATCTCGTACAACTTATTTCTTGGAGTAAGGATTTTGAAGCATTTTTTGCAGAAAAACGATGTTCTACCCTCCACCCTATCTCTGGGTATGAAACCTAGGGCTTTGTTTACGACACACAAGAACTCTACCACTGAGACACAGCCCCAAGTGAAAAATGAGCTTTTAATCTGATGATGGGTCTGGCAAGATGGTTCAGTGGGTAAAGAGCTTGCTGAGAAAGCTCGAGACCTGAGTTCAGATCCCCAGCACCCGCCCCCAAAAACAGGCCTGGCAAGCCACATCTGTAATACCAGCATGTGGTAGGAGGAAGGTAGGGGAGACAGTTGGATTCCAGGGGATTTCTGGCCAGCCAGTCCAGCCGGCCAGTGGACTCCAGGCTCAGTGAATGACTCTGTCTCAAGAAAAGGTGGTCTGGGGCTGGAAAGACGGCATAGCGGTTAAGAGCACTTGCTGCTTTTGCGGAGGACCCTAGTTTGGTTCCCAGAACCACCAGAGGCTAACAGTCAGTGAGTCTAGTTCCAGAGGATTTGATACCTTCTGGTCTCTGCATGTTTTGCATATATGTGATGCACCTACATCTATGCAGGCAAAACACTCATGCACATTAAACATATTTTCTGAACATAGCAACATGAGGAGACACCTGATGTCGGCCTCTGGCCTCCATATGCACACACATGGGAATGCATATCCGCTCACACATGTGTGTACATACATACACTACCCACATAAAAACAGATGTTGTCTGGTGTGCTGATTGCCACTGCAGGTGCTGCATGTCTTTGGGGCCATCATAATCCCTGCCCCCAGCCCCATCTCTGCCCCAGTGGAACAGCCCTGATATCCCCCCCCCCATGCCCAGGCCACTCTGCTCAACCACGTATCAGTCAATTTAAATGACAGTCTTGAAAAATGGTATCAATTCAGTTTGGGGAAAACTACCAAAATATATCAGACTTAATTTATAACAGTCTGTTTCTAAATGAAATGAATTTACTTTGTCTTCTTGTCCAACCCACTCATATAGTTTATAATTGTTTATTAAACCTGTGGTCTCTGCTCGACAGGATGAGTGGAGACATTAAAAACAGTTCAGCCGAAGCAATCGGAAAGGCAAACAGCAAGCTGCTTCCCTCCCACTGTACACACAAGAGGCCTTCAGGGCGGGAGTAAAGCTTGTAGAAAAAGAATGAGGACTTTATATGCAACCATGAAATCTAACAGAAGACCAAGGAAGAAACAGCAGAAACCAGGGGCCCTTGGCCAGCATTTATTAGGCACCAAATATATGAAGGAGGCAGAATGAGTGAAACAGATGAAGAGGATGATAAATGCAGGCTGGGGGGTGAGGCTGCTTATACCTTTGGGAAGCAAGAAGCGTTCCCCTGAACTGGGTGCTGAAGGAAGCAAGCAAGAAGACTGGCTTCATGCAGCACAGCCGGAGATGATCACTACACGGGATGCTGGGAAAGGCGGGGGAGGCGGGGCGGTTGAAGAAGCCCCACTGGGAGTCTGGAGTTGATGACTGTAGACTTGTCAACTGACTTCATTCAGCCAAACATTAGCAACGCCATGACCTTGACGTTTCCAGAATTGCAATAAGAGGAGACCCTGCACAAACCCTTGAAGAACTCGCAGGCAGAAGGGAAGGGATATGAGGCTGGAGTCCCTAGTACTTTAGCTTGCTGGGAAGTTAGGCTGTGTATTTTAGTCTCCCTTGACCTGGAAGCAGGCGGAACTCTTAAAGGTGTGTCCAACCCACAGGCCACTTGTGGCCAAGGGTGGCTGTGAATGCAACTCAACATGAAATTATGAACTTGCTTGAAACTTTATAATACCTCTTTGCACAGTTCTCAAACTTGAACTTTGTAGATGACCATGTCGCATCCTGTTACCAAAAGGTTGAACCCCCCTGCTAGTTGGAATGTTTAAAACATGTCATCCTTCACAATCTCCCTTGGGTATAAATGACTGTCAGGGTCTCTACCTGCCAGATTCCTGGACAGTGATCCCTCTCTTAAAAACACAACACACACACACACACACACACACACACACACACACACACGCACACTCGCAGGAGATGCAGCTGGAGGGCGGGAGGCCTTGCCAAAGTGAAGCTGGAGCTGCTCTTCTTGTCTGGGGTCTCACCCAGGACAGGAGAGGAGCATGGGAAGTCCAAGGCTGGCTGTCTGAACTACACAACAGCAGCCGAGCCGTGGTCATGGCCACCGCCATGTTCTCCTGCTGCTTCGTCCCCAGCAGCACTCACCTCGGTCAGTATACACTGAGCTCACCCCCACAGCCTCCCCATCTCCCCTGCCTGGCTCGTCTGACCTTGCTCTCCTGTTCCCTGACCTTGAACAAGGGCCTCGCACCATGTCTGGCACACATTAACAGGTTGATAAATATTTCTGTGATAGCAAATGGAAGCTAACTCTTACTTCCTATTTACCACCTGTGCTTCGTGCCTCTATCTTCACTCTGTGTCTTTGAACCTAGTTATTAATAGGGCCTGGGAGTAGATTACACACGCACAGCTGCCTTGCCGGATGGTGTGGTGTTCGTGAGTCTCTGCAGAATGCTGATTGGGAACACGGAACTCTGTAGATTATCAGGCAGGACACCGGCCCTGTCCATGATCAGAGCAATGGTTGGTCTCGCATGCAACCCACTCATTGGCTCATCTAACATTTATTGAGGCCACGCTGTATGTCAGGCACAGAGCTGGGAGTTAAGAATGCAGAAATTAAAGAGACACAAAGACAGAAACAGAGAATGTACGATGAAGGCTTTGATGCTGTGGGACCACCCAGAAGACTCAGGTGGAACAGACACACAAACACAGAGTACAACTGTTGAAGAGAAATTAATGCGAAGAAGCATATCTTTTTACATTTCTTTTTTTTCTAGCCAAGATCTCATAACACCTGGGTCAGCTAAGAATGACCTTGAACTTCTGATCCTCCTGCTTTACTTTCCAAGTGCTAGGATTACAGACATGTGCCACTGTATCCAGTATTTATGCTGTGTTGTGAGTCCAACTAAGGCTTTCTGCATGCTAGACAAGCATGCCACCAACTGAGCTACATCCCCAGCCCATAACAAGGATATAGTAACAAATAAGACTACACCTATAAAACCAATCACTAAAGACATTTTTTTGGTGACGTTGAGATAAAAACCCGGACTTCCCACATGCTCATGTGCTTAGCTATAAGCATATGTTCCTCTGCTTTAGGTTATATAGGTGGTAGTCAGTTGTAGTGGCTGACATCTATTAGGCACCTACTGCATGTCAGATACTTTTCTTTGGGCTTTGCTGAGCATAAGAACACTTTGAAGTGGATTATTTGGGTTTGGGGGCAAGAGGCGACTGCTCCCTCATTTTCACATGTGGTTGGTTTCAATGCCGGCTAAGCTACACTGAGACAGAGAAGTTCAAAAAAATAATAATTAAACCAGTTAAAAAGCAAAACAGCATTGGGACTGAAGCCGGGTTTCAGAGCCAATTTCCAAGAGGTAATTTCATCATCATAGAACATCAAACATGAATTCTACTTTCAGCTATGCAAATTCCAAAAGAATAATACCTCACATTTGCATAATGCTTGATGTTTTTTCAAAGTGCTTTCCCAGTTATTAATCTACAGGAGGCTTTATTACCACCAGAAACATCAATTGAAACTCTGTTCCAACTCCATTATGTTGTCTACTTCCTTCTTAAAACCCAGAGACACCTAAATCCAGGTGTTTTTGAATGAGTAACTCTACAAAGTGTGACTGACGGGTTGGATATACACAAATGTAGCTCTTTGTGAGGTCTTCCCTCTCCAGACATCACAGAGGCAGCTTAAGAAAATCTGCTGTTGAATTAACAAACCCACAGGGGAGCAACTCTGTAGTTGAAGTTTGAGATTCTTTCAGAGTCTGCAGTTTCCTGGGAACTGTATCTTCTACCTCATTTGGAATCTATTCTCTTCTATCCCATATTAGAAAATTAGGAAATTAGGTGAACCACTTTGTTCTTAAACCTGCAGATGTCCCTCCCTATCAAGGATTTGCCAAAAAGTGGTACAAGTTTGGCAACTGGCTTCCTCATCTTTAATGTAATACGAACCAAGAGGATGAAGCCATTGTAAACCCAACATGAAAAGGGTCTTAGAAAAATGAGGCGAGAAGATATGACTGTGTATGAGGAACTACTTCTACCCCAAATCTAATGTCTTTCCAATTGGATTCTTTTTCCATCTCTTTCAGACTTAATTATGTGTGGCATTGTTTTCAGTCACTGAATCACTAGCATTTCCTGACACTTGAATCACATGCATTTTAGCAAAAGATTAACCTGGCTGTTTGCTTTTAATTCTGAAGTTGTGTTAATACTCAACTCCCTCTAGATTAGAAAAGAGGAAAAACACACTCCCAAATACCCCACCTGGCACCAGCCAGGCTCCAGGGCTGACATTTCCAGCCGTGACACAGTCTCCAGGGCTGGCCGCACTTACCATTTCAGGAGGGCCAAGAGAGCCACTGACAGAGTCACTGTCACCATGGTGCCACTCACTTCCAAGTTGGGAAACCCCAAGGCTTCCATTGTTCCTCTGAGACCCCTGTGGGCTGGTCCTCTGGAGGAAAGAGGGAGCCCTTACAGGAACCCTGATCTGTGAGTAGTAGAAGAAATAGGCACCCAGGAACACATCACATTAAGTGGGTCCCCCAAATGAGCTCTTTCTCAGAGTGTCTTTATAAAGAGGAAGGAAGAGGAGGGAGAAACAAAGGGTTTCAGTGTAAGGCAATGAATCAGCAACTTTATTTTCTGGATCACTGTGTCGTCAATAAACATTTATGTTTGCTTCCCCGGAAACAGCAGCAGACAGGCGGGTCCCATGGTCACCAAGAAACAAAATGGTTGCAACCATCGACTGCTCTCTGACACACAGTCCTCAAAGGAGGACTCTCCTGTAACATGTATCTCTCTACACTTTTGTAAAGCTATACTTCAGTGATGATGTGGATCAGGAGATTCTGAATGTTCTGGAAAATCTGGAAGCCAGACATCAGTTGGATGAAAACACTGTCTGCTCTGCAGTCAGCTACCCCCAAATTTGTTGGTTACTAGATGGAACGCCTGGGTCAGAGGTGTGCTCAGTGTCTAGGTATTGGAACAGACCACAGATCTTGCCTCCAGCCGTTGTTCTCAGCATGAGTTGGCGGGTTTCATCAACTTCTACATGCACATTTGTGGGCGGTATGTGCCTTGATTATTCTAGCTCCGGGCTGATCTGACTAAAGCCAAATGGATTATTTTCTGCTTATTAATCAGCACATTTCACCTTGAGAATAGGAAGAAGGCTTGGTCAGGAGGGAGCCATCCACCGTGACATTGCTCATTCATACGTCTAGCATGTATGTGGCTAGCCTCTAGTCCAATGGTGCTGGCACCCAGCTGTGGAGAGTTTTCTTTGTTGAGAGATGAACAGTAAGCATGTCTATTAATAAAGGCATGAGCTGCAAGTGGAAATGTGAGGAGATCCTGTGGGACGACCCACTAGGAGGACATGGAGGACGACCCACTAGGAGGACATGGAAGGCTCTCCGAAGAGGAAATCTTTCAGTGAGATTTGCCAGTGAAGGAGTGCTGTGTCCTGTAGTCCTATAAAGAGCATTAGCAAGGTCTCAGCAATAAAGACAACACAGATGGAGGCCCTTGGGGGAGGGGAAAGACTAAATATGACAGAAAGGCCAATCAGCCTAGAATACAGAAGGGCAGACATTCACACTACACCAGTCAGAAGCCTGGCTTCCTTTCCCACACCACTTCAGGCTTAAGTGCACTCATTACTGATCCCTCAGGCTGCCGCTGAAGGAGTCACTGGAGAGAAAAGCAGAGAGGTGACTTTGGAGACTGCTACCTTCATTCAGAGTTGAAGAAGCTTAGACTAGACTACAGAGATAGAAGAGAGCTAATGGAAAGGCTGGAGAGATGGCCCGGAGGACCCAGGTTCAAGTCCCAGCACCACCTGGTAGCTAACAACCATGTGTAACTCCAGTTCCAGGGGAATGCAACACCCTCTTCTGAGCTCCTCAGGCATTGCACAACACAGGAGGCATTGCACAACACGGGTGTACTCACCCACACTACACTCATCCATATAAAATAAAATATAATAAAACCAGGCATATTGGCGCAAGCCTTTAATCCCAGCACTCAGGAGGCAGAGGCAGGCAAATACCTGTGAGTTCAAGGCCAGCTTACTCTACATAGTAAATTCCAGGCCAGCTGGGGCTACAGGGAGACCCTGTCTCAAAAAGACCAAAAAATAAGTATAAAAAATTAAAAAATATATAATAAATATTTTTTTAAAAAAGAAGGGAGCTGATGGATAGGAAGTAGATGTTAAGGGTGAATACTGAAGAAATTCTTGATAGATTGTTGTGAAGGGGAAGGACCATTTCTAACTTCCCAACCCCCTAACATGAGCTACAGGAGGGCACGGTGATGTTGCAGATCCGGAAAATGTTAAGGGAAGATGAAGAATACTGAGAAAATCGGGGCTGGAGAGATTGCTCAGTTGTTAGAGCACTGGCTGCTCTTTGCAGAGGACCTAGGTTTGGTTCCCACCCCTCACATGGCAGCTAACAACCGTCCATAAGTCCAGTTCTAGGGCATCCAACACCCTCTTCTAGCTCCTCCTGTCTGCACATGGTGCACATATATACATGCAGGCAAAACACTCATACACATAAAATGTTTTAAAAATATGGGCTGGAGAGATGGCCTAGTGGTTAAGAGCGCTGACCGCTCTTACAGAGGACCCAGGTTCGATGCCCAGCACCCACATGGCGGCTGAGAACCACCTGAAACTCCAGTTCCAGGAGAACTCCAGTTCCAGGGGAATCAGATGCCCTCTTCTGACCTCCGCAGCATTGCACGACACGGGTGCACAGACCTGCATGCAGACAGTACATTCCTACACATACAGAAATAAATAAAAAATAAATAAATATTAAGGGGCTGGAGAGATGGCCTAGTGTTTAAGAGCACTGACCGCTCTTGCAGAGGACCCGGGTTCGATCCCCAGCACCCACATGGCGGCTGAGAACCGTCTTTGACTCCAGTTCCAGGGGAATCTGACACCTTCTTCCGACCTCCGCTGCATTGCATGACACAAGTGCACAGATCTGCATGCAGACAGTACATTCATACACATATAAAAATAAAATAAAAAATTAAAAATAAATAAAAAATAAAAATAAATATTGAGAACATTAAGGGTTTTGTTTTGGTCCTGGGTTTTGATTGGCCACATGGCTAGACTGTGAAGTCAGAGAGGAACCTTTGCTGAAAATATAAATAATCATAATTAATCATCTTAATGCCATTTGTGGGACCCTCCTAGATGTTAGGCACTATTCTACAACAGTCTGTGTGCTTCAGTTCCTTTAATCCTCGTGCTCAGGCTTAACAAGTAAAGTCTGTGGATTAGTCTCATTTTATAGAAGAATAAACTGAGGCACTTCAAAACCTACTCTCTTCATCAAATGATGATATACAAATGTGGAAGTCACCTACATAATCTTGGCATTGACATCTAGAGGGACAGATGACCACCAGGAATATGACAATGTAGCTCACAGGTACCAAGTCCTTTCCCTGCTCTCAGACTGCCCTTCGGATCATTTTGGATGCCTGCTTTATGCCCCCAGTATAGTAGCCCATTGGATCCAAGTGTCCTAGGCTGAACCCCAGCCCTTTTAGAGTCCCCTCAGGCCCATCCCATCAGTATTAGTACTAAGATGTCAATGTGTCAACAGGCCTGTTCTCTCTCTCTCTCTCTCTCTCTCTCTCTCTCTCTCTCTCACACACACACACACACACACACACACACATAGCAGGGCTTCCAACAGGGGCTGGTGCTCCACAGAGTAACAGTAAGTGCAATGAAGGCAGCAGTAAGTCTACAGCCACGAGCTCCGAGGAGGAATGACTTGGGTTGTGACTTAACTCAATGCATGTGCCAGACAATCAAAAAAATATATATATATAAGGAATTCAAGGCAAAATAAACCTGAGAAAAGCTGGTTTAAACATCAATAAGTAAGTTTATTTACTGCAGGACTGCTCAGCTGTGAAGCTGCTGATGTGCCCTGGGAATGTCAAGAGAGTGTTGCGCAGAGCAGCAGATCTCAAGTGCATTTGACCACAGACTCCTTTTTCAGGGACGTTTATTAACATACTCCGGATGTACTCTGTGGAACTTGAGAAATGCTGATCAAGGCAAAGTCTTATTTACAGAGGTGGAAAGAGAAACCCGGAAAGGAAAAGTGACTCGGATGAGGTCCCGTAACTGTGTCATGATAGAAACTAATCTGCCATCCCATTCAGAATATGTCCCTCATGTCACCTTGGATATGGTATGCTCATAACTGACCCAGCACATTGCAGTTACTTTAGAATGTTGCTGACCAGCCCAGCATTGCCCAGCTTTCTGAGGGGCTGTCTTCTCCCCTAGGGACACTAAGTTCGTGTAGTCATTCCTCTAACAGTTCTGGCAGACTTCCTAGGAGATGTGTGAATGTAGAAACTGTAAATATCATGGTGAGATGACCACACCACTGCTGCAGGGCAGAGATAATGCTCTGTCTATACTGTAGATGTTAAAGTAACCAGCATGAAGCACAAGAGTCAGAAATAGAGATATGAAGGGTTTTCAGTGAGAAAGCAACATGATTAAGGATATATTACAATTCTGATAGTCATGAAGCATGCAGGAACACTCTGTTAACAAATTAAGATACAGTCCCCAATATCTTTGTCCATGAACATATAAATACATATACTTTTAGCTTTTGTGGAAACAAATTCATTATATCCATGCCATCTTACCTACTGTAATGTGAATATCTGCCACATCCAGACCCAGAGAAATGTACAAGTGGCTACTTGGCCCTTTACCATGAATGTGGCTGGAGTCATTTAGCCCATCCTCTACTGAGTGGCTTTCAAGTTGTTTCCAGTTTTGTCAACTTTAAATGAGCTCTTAAAAGTGGAATTGCTCTCTCTTGACGGTGCTCATTGGGAGATGTGACCCTCGGCTTGCTGCTCCAGCCCCGGCCACCATGCTTCCTGCCACAATGGACTCTGATTGCCTGGAACTGTCAACTGTAAGCTCAAATAAACTCTTCCTTTTATTTAAAAAAAAAAAGAGTGGAATTTGCTGCCAGGCTTGGTGGCACCCACCATTAGTTCCAGCACTCAGGAGGCAGAGGCAGGCTGATCCCTGTGAGTTCCTGGGCAGTTGGGGCTATATAGGGAAACCCTGTCAAAAAAAGACCAAAAAAAAAAAAAGTGGAACTGCTGAATGCAAAGACACGTGTTTCAAAAATGCTAGGAAGCGCTACCCTCTGTGCAGGCAGTGTGGCCTCCTGTCCCGACCTCCAGAGCAGTGTGCGAAGGACTCCACTGAAACTACAGAGTGGGCTACTCCATGAAGCTTTTGTCTTGTCCCTACCCCTGAGTCTGTCTTCTTTCCCACCTACCTCCAGGCAGACATCTCCCCAAAGCTGAATCAACTGTTTTGACTTAAGTCTTGTGTTTCTTTTTAAAGCTTTCACTCCATAAATTCTCTGGTATTTCCTCCATATTCCCTATGTTTAAAAACTGCATGTGCGGATGTCTAAGCTGCCTTCCTTCTCAGCTGAAGGATCCCAGCTGCTCAGAGCTAAGCTTGACATCTCTGATGGGAGCAAGGCAGAGGCAGAAAGAGGTGTCCTTGGGGGAACTTTCTCATTGCTGGGTAGGCCCCGAGCAAATGGGTAGGGTACATCCTTAACACTGTTCAAGAGCCAAGGACCTTTATACGTCACCCCCAGGGCATTTCCAGGAGTAGGGGACTGGCACTTTTCATTCCTGCGCTCCAAGCTGAAGAAACTGGATGCCTGTGATGCCTGAGATGCCCCACGACTGTCTAAAACCAGACTTTCAATTCATTCTAGATGCCAGGCTCAAGCCCTAGTCTTCTGACTCTAAAACCAACAGGGTTTTCCTTTTTCACACTAAAATGAAAGTCACACCTTGGCTTAGAATATTCGTTATTTGTAGCATCTGCCCATGGTGGGGATTTAGTTATTTGTATGCTGGCATCCTTGGAGTGCAGAGTTGCACAGCGCAGATGGTCTGCCTGGTTTACCTCCTTACGCAGGACAATTGGGGTCCCTTTGGAAGATTCAAAAACCTCAGCTGTCCCAGTTCCTCATTGTCCTCAATGTCTTAGAGACTCTCTGTCCAGTTTTGGAGAACATGGGGTCAGATAGGAGGAGTCATCTGTTCCTTTATTCAACAAGTGCATACTGACAGTTTCTAGGTATTAAGCACTAGGATTGGAAGGTCAACATGTAAGAACTAGGTCTCACAAAGTTGCTTCTCTCCCAAGATGGCCAAGGAGACACTCTAATACCTAAGTTCTATCAGTGCCACAGCTTTGATTATATGAATACGCAGAGGATACAGAGGGGGTGAAAACTAGAGGAAGGAGATTGGTGAAAGATTTGAAACAAATGAGACAGCAGCAAGGGCATGGTGGACATGCCCACTGGAGGAGCGCAGCCGGCGCTGCCTCCAAGGCACTGGGAGTAGGGAAGGCGGCAGGAGCCCTGAAGCCAGCTCACACAAAGCACTGTGGGCCGCCCAAGAGTGTACATTTCATTCTAAGGCCAGAGGGCATCTGCAGCAAGAAGGAAAAGTTGGGCAGCAATATTATTGCATTTGTTCTAGAAATATCCATCAGGATATAGTTAGGATGGTTTGTACCTGCAAAGAGGCATCCAGCCAGGAGACCATGGGTCATCTAGTTAGGAGACGGTGGTCCGAGCGAATGGAAACAGGTGAGGAAGACCAGCTTTGGGGGCACTGAAAAGGTATAATCAGTAGTATTTGCTGATCTGTTGAGAGTGGGGGTGAAGAGGGGAGGTCAAGAGTAATCCATTGAGCCCATGATGGTGTACATACAAAGGTCAGTGAGGACTCGGGGAAAGGAACCAGGGTAGAGAAATGACTGTGGCTTCAGTGTTTGAATGCTGAGCACAGGACCACAGGGGGCCTCAGAGGTAAAGACACTCAGGAAGTTGGCATATCTAGAGAAGTGAGAAGAATCTGGTACGGGATGAGTGGTCTTCATCTTGAGAGGTATTTGCTTGTGGATGGGGGGAAGCCATAAGATAAAACTGGCTCCAGAGCATGAAGAAGCCAGAGGCTAAGAGGGCTGGGATGACGGTGGTCAGTAAAATACCGCTATACATGCAAGGGAACACGAGTCCAGTACCCAAAACCCACACACACATGCACACACAAAAAATTGTGGTATAGCGAAAGTCAGTGACAGGTGAATCCCTAGGCTTAAGACCAGACAGCCTGGCCTGCTCAGTATGTAGCTGGCCAGCGAGAGACCTGGTCTCAAAATCAAAGTAGAAAAGCATCCCAAGGAACAACATCCAAGGTTGACTTCACACACACACACACACACACACACACACACACACATATGCAGATACAGACACAGTGAGAAAGAGAGAGAGAGAGAGAGAGAGAGAGAGAGAGAGAGAGAGAGAGAGAGAGAAAGAGAGAGCTAAGAAATGAAGACCTGCAGGGAGGAACAGTGAGAAGCTGAGGAAAGAAGGCAGGAGGGACTCAGGGGAGCAGAAAAACCACAGACAGCCCCTATTTTAGTGCTCAGGGACACGCACTTTTGTTCTCAAATGTCCCAGGTTCAAGTCCTGACTGTTGGCTTTCTAACACAAATGATCTTAGAAAGCTACTTCATTCCTACAAAACTCATTTTCTCCTCACTGCTCAGGGTTGTGAAGACAGCAAGGTGCTCCGTACAGACTGCTTAGCAGAGCTCCAATACTTATCAATCACCTGATACGCTTGTGTAACTTTAGCAAAGCTGCCAGAGGACAGTTATACAAGCAGGAAGTAGCCAAGGGCATTGAACGTTCCAGAAAGACCAAGTGAGGTAGCTACTGAAGTGTCTTTGGATGTGGCACTTTGGTCATTTCGGCCACCTCATAATGGCTTTGGGAGTGGTGTGTATAGAAAGGTAGAGCTAGAAAAAAGGTAGGTTCTGAAAGGGCTGGTCAAGATGTCACCTTTGTGCGCCTGGCGTGAGTTGAGGACATTGCCCACATTTGTAGACTTGTGAAAGACGTCAGCCATCTGTGTGTGCTCCTTGCCTGTGATAAGGGCAGAACTCTCTCTTTGCTTTAGGGTTGCTATGGAGATATGGACAGGTGCATAAACAGCTTTAAGGTCTATGTCAAATCTTGATTTTGCATTGGTTGTGAGGGCAGGGACCGTATTTTCATCACTGCATAAGCACACCACCTGTCGCATTGCTTCTCTGACGCTCACTGGCTGTTATTAATGTCCTCGGGCTGATCGCGATCCAGTCTGGCCTCTCCATTTCCATCTTCATTCCCTAATTGCAGACCAATATTTCCAGCTGCTCATTGGGCCTTCTTTGATAACTACACCATAGATGCTGCAGACTGGAAATCTCTAAAGCTCGAGTCATCACTGCAGCTTCCTTCACCTCACCTCACCCATGTTCCCTGTCCTCACAACCCCAAGCCCGAAACAGGCTCCTCTTGACTTTCCTCCTTTCAGCTTCGCCTAGCCCCACCTCCAGTTAATCACCAATCCCTGTTGGTTCTCGGCTCTCCCATTCCGGCCGCCCCCTAGTCCGTCCCCGGCACTTCACTCCATTGGTTCAACCAGTGACTTGGCAGCTACATGTCAATGTTCTAGGCCATGGGAACCCTGCTATGGCAAATGAGCAAGGTTTCTCATCTCGTTGTGCTTATATTTAGAGGGGCATCCATTCCTTCTCTGCCATGTCTTGGTTCCGTGCTCACTTAGTAGTTCGCAAGTCTCCTGGTTGACCTCCCAGTTCTCATTCGTTCCCTCAGCCATGATCAGAGTTTGACAGAGATACTACCATCACTGGGTGTGCCTGAAGAATGCAGATGAAACAAACAGAGACTGTTACAGGGAGGGCTTCAGAACTGGTAAAACACAAAAAATAAGTGTCTGTGAGACACTTAACATCTTCAATGCATCTTAGGATGAATGCGTCTGTCTCTTAACTCTCGCCAGAGAAGTTTCCTTATGCAGCAGATAATGATAAACACAGAGATCTACAATTGGCCAATGAGCAGAGAACAAGAGACTCCAGAGCGCTTATTCCTGAATAGGACATCTATTTCAAACCTTTGCCTCCCAAGGCTCAGGGATCATTGCAGAAGAGGAAGCAGAAAGACTGAAAGAGCCGGGGGAGGTGTGGGACGGGGACAGCGGGGGGGGAACGGGGGACGGCCCGGACGGTGGGGGGGGGGGAGCGACAGCACAAGATCCTTCCAGACAGCTGGTCAGTTACTCGTGAACTCACCGCAATGATCACAGCATGAACAAGTCCTGTGCAAACTCAAACCAGAAAAAAATCCAAACACAGACATGAAGAAGTGGGTAAGAAATCCCAACCCAACCTAAGGAACTTTGGCAATTGACAGCTGCTAGGAGGGGGTGGGGGAGACAATATCCTACAGGGCTAGGACTCCTGGACTCCTGGTGGGCCCAGCGAATGGTCCCACACTGAAGGGCATTGGGGGACATGAATCATCCTCTATAGAAAGTTTACTAAATGGGATGAGGGTAGTAGGGGAGATAGGGAGAGAGAAATGGATCTAAATGCTACCAAAACATATTGCATAAAAATGGCAAGATTCGATTTTAAAAATGCCCCCCACAAAGGAATGTAGACAAGATGAGGGGTGCTGAGCAAAGGGATTGGATGATGCAGGAGACAGGAGGTGAGATGGTGGCTGGTTTCCTTCCAGGGTGAGGGGAACCATTACAAAGCTTTAAGCAGGAGAGTCAGATGGTGCTCTCGTTAGGCCAATCGCATCCCATCTGGTTTCACTATTAAAAATGAATATGAAGGGCTGGAGGGATGGCTCAGTGGTTAAGAGTGTCTCTGCTCTTCCGGAGGATCTCAGCACCCCCATCAGGGTCTGGGGGAATCTCACGTCCTCTCGCGGCCTCTCTCGGCCTCTGTGGGCACTATATTCATGGACACAAACCTACACACAGACACATAAATAAAAAGAAAAAAAATACATCTTTTTAAGAAAATAATATTGGCTCATCAGATGATACTCTAATACCCACAGAGCACCCACAACATCACATGGCAGGGAGCTGGTGGGACACAATTCTTCTTACCTTGACTGCGTGTACCTTCAGAAGAAAGGAGACAGTGCTGGTGACTACAGGCTGCATTTGATGCTGCTCTCCAGACACGGCCAAGCCTGCCTCCTCTGCATTGTTACCTCTCCTTCGATTTATGCCACCTATAATCTCAGCACGTCAACTGTTGGCACCTCCTAAATTGTCACAGAATCTCTCCTAGCACTCCTCACGGCTGAGTGTGGCCACATGTTGACAATGAGACACGGCTTTGCCTGTGAACACGTAGAGTCAGCAGATGGCTTGACTGCCTTACAGCAAGTCTAGAAGCTTTCTGCAAGCTAGTGCATGGAACAGTCATTTGTCACCTCCCAGTCACTGGGCAGGCCAGGCGCTGAGGAGACAGACTGCATGCCTAGAAAGCAGACTGCAGACTCCACAGAGGTTGACAGAAAGACCACAAGTAGCATTCCTTAAATTGTTAGCACCGGGACATCACACACACACACACACACACACACACACACACAAAGACGCCCCTGTGACATCTACATGGGACCAGTAAAGAAGCAGACGATGGGCTGTCAGTCAGAACTTTGGGGAGGGGCTGCCTTCAAGATCACCAATGCATAGCAGGACCCGACTGTCCTCTAGAATGACAGGAGAATGAGAATTGAGTCTAGGGAGAAGAGCAGACAGAATAAACGTTGCAGCAAACAGTCCCCAGATCTCAACAGCTTAAGGCCACCCATGTATATGTCTCAATTGCATAATGGTCCGAATGAGGGTGTTCCATGGGCACCTGGCACATAGTGATTCAGGAATTCAGACTCCTTCTGTCCAGTGATCTTGTTACTCAATAGACCCTCAAATCCCCCTGCTGAATTATCCACCGCCAACTGGCCAAGGGGAAAAAGAGAAGAGGCTGCTGGGAGATGGAAGTAGTGTGGAGGTTCTCCTACTCTTAGCCTTGACCTGAATTCAGACATGTGTCCACACCTTACTGCAAAGGAGGCTGGGAAGTGGAGTCAGGTCCAGGAGGGAAAACCATCAGCTTGGGCAATGTACACATTCCTGTCATAGGCAAGGAGCCCACTGAGGCGTGCTTTTCATTCCAGGTACTCTAGCCCGGGAAACAAGCTACTAGAACAGGATAGAGGCTGGCAATGGAGGACTCCCGAAGGCCAAAGCTACATAGCCATTTGGGGGACAGGCATGGGGAGGAACCAGCTCCCAAGGTGAGGAGTTGCCAACCTCTGACCAGTCTTCTCAACTGCCTGTCTGGGATGTGGTGCTCTCTGAACCAAGGCTTAGTCTCCTACACCCCAAGAGCAACATAAATTTAAAATATTTTCTCTGGGGCTGGAGCTATAACTCAATGATAGAGCACTTGCCTATAGTATGCATAAGGCCCTTGGTTCTATCCTCTATACGTCCAGAAAAAAGAATATGTATATAAACAAATAAATATTCCCTTCACCTGGAAAAGCCAACCTTATACACAGAACTGGCCAAGCTCCTGTCTTTACTGGTCCTTGTTCCAGTAAAGGAACACAGTACATCCCAGAAATGATGGGCTAACAAATCTACTTCCCACCACAGCACCCCAAGTCTTTACTACTGAGATTACCTCTATGAATGTACACTCCAGACATAAGTAAGCTTTCTAAGAAGGACTCTGTCTGACTCAGTGATATACCCGCCGTGGTCGGGAGATGATACTTGCTTGTCATTCAGCAAGCGTTGAATGAATGAATGAATGAAGGAAGGAATGAATGAAACGAACACTTGCTTGTGTTTCAGGTAGCTGCCACCAGGTGGCAATAGTACTCTTCGGGTTATGGAGGTAGGCAGTGTCACACCTGAAAAGAAACTGAGGTTTGTTCCCATAAACATAAACACCTAATACATTTTCTAGAAAATAACCACCAAGTGATGATTCAAGTTAGATTTTCTAAGAAAGATATAACCAATGAACTGCTAGAAGAAAAAAAGTACCATTGAGTTCTTGAGCCATTGATACCTTTCTCCATATAGCCTCCTCCTAGTTACATTGTTTAACTCAAAGACCCAGGTGAATCTGGTCTGAGCCTGAGCATTTGAAGTTTCCTTGGCTGTCGCCAGCCTGAGGCACTGGGACTGCCTGCACCTGTTCCGGGTTCATTGTCTCTAGTTCTGCTTGCTTATCTTATCAAGAGTTTCCCAGTAGACTCGACTAACTGGAGGAAGGGTTCAAGAAGACAGCTGGTAAGAGATAAGGCTGAACTTAAGGAGGTGGAAGCAGGTAGAGAGAGGCCTCTGGATACCAGGCTGAAGATCATGGACTTTACCCTGCAGGTACCAGGAAAGGATTCTTGTGGGCATGAACCTGTGTGTGTGTGTGTGTGTGTGTGTGTGTGTGTGTGTGTGTGTGTGTAGGTGGATGTGCAAGTGCACGTGTGGAAGGAGGTAGAATGGGAAGAGAGAGACAGGGGCCAAATGATACTGAAAAAGACATCCTGGGAAGCTTGGGGGCTACAGGGAGAAACTCCCACATAGGAGACCACAGGGGATTGCAGCTGAGGTCTCGTAAATGGGACTGCGACTGAACACAAGGGAGGCAATGTATGTCAACCATCTTGGACAGCTTCAGGAATGTTCCTTAGGTGGAATTGGAAACCAATAAGGAAGGATAGGAAAAAGGGGGCATCTGGGAAGGAGCCTGGCTGTTGGTTAGCCAAGCACTGTAAAAATTGGAAAAAGGCAGCTCTTCGTGGGACTCTTGAGTTTTAGGCACTGACAAATTGTCTACTCAGCTTATAAATAAACTGCTGTGGAGCTGAGCCCTGTCCTGCCTACACCACACAGCCCTGTGAGGAAGAACTCAAGGTTCTGAAGCTGGGAGCCAGAGCTAAGTAAGGATGGGACTTGTGAAGGAACTGCAGACGATGGAGGCCAGTTCCTTCTGTGTGTAGATAGTCGGGGGAGTTTATGATGTGTATCTGTGTGTGTGTACATGTTGTGTGGGAGTGTGCACCGTGGCGTGCAGGAGAGGTCGTGATTGAAGCTCTTTGCCTTCTACCTTGCTTTTTGAAACAGGGTATCTCATCATCCACGTGCCAGACTAGCCAGAGCTCAAGCTTCCTGAGATACTCCTGCCCCGCCTCCATCTCTTCATAGAAGTGCAGAGATTACAGATGCGTGCACTACTGTGTCCAGCTTTACCTGAGTTCTGGGAATCCAAACTCAAGTCTTCAGTCTTGTAGCAAGCCCTTTACTCAGTAAGCCATCTCCCCAGCCCAGAGGCCAGTTACTTTGAAGAGCAGGAGCATCTGAGCTTCCCAGTCTCTAGTGCAGTGGTCCCCAGCTTTGTCAAGCTTTAGACTCCCCTGCTGAACTTGTTCAAACACACATGGCTGAAATCTATCAGGGATTCTGCCTGGATCGGTCTAGACTGAGACCTGATAATCTGCATTTCTAGAAACTTCCCGCCGGGCGTGGTGGCGCACGCCTTTAATCCTAGCACTTGGGAGGCAGAAGCAGGTGGATCTTTGTGAGTTCAAGGCCAGCCTGGTCTACAGAGTGAGTTCCAGGACAGCTGGGGCTACAGGGAGACCCTGTCTCAAAAAGAAAAAAAAAAAAAAAAAGAAAAGAAACTTCCCCAGGGCTATAGCTGCTGATCTAGGTGCCCTCCGAGGACACTGTTTCTTGGTCCTACCTGCCTTCCTGTAGTAAGTTGTACAAGGGGAGATTTTAAAATTCTAAAATCTGGGGCTGGAGAGATGGCCTAGCGGTTAGGAGCACCGACACTCTTGCAGAGGACCCGGGTTCGATCCCCAGCACCCACATGGTGGCCGAGAACCGTCTGAAACTCTAATTCTAGGAGAACTCCAGTTCCGGTGGAATCCAACACCCTCTTCTGACCTCCGCGGCATTGCACTACATGGGTGCACAAACTTGCATGCAGACAGTACATTCATACACATACAGAAATAAATAAAATTAATAAAAAAAATAAATAAATAAAAATAAAATTCTAAAATCTGAGCTTGATTCGTGCCAACTGAATCAGAATCCATAAAAAGCCTGGCTAAGACTTCCCTCCCGCTCCGTTTCCTTTCCTCCACCCCCTTAGATTCCTAGGAACACCCTCCCTTCTCCCTAGCAGCCTCTCACCAAGGGCTACGGCTGCCCTTACCGCCACCAGACTCCTGGGAAGCACATCTTTCTCATCTCCCAATTACATGATGTAAGGTTCTGCAGAAACCCAGGAGCATGTCCTTTCTCTCAGTGTAGTGGAGGCTGAGGTACCATAAGCTGTGTGTGGGATGGGTGTAAATACAGGTCTAAAATCTCACATAATTGCATGATGGAGAGGTGTTGCCAAGGTAAATTAATAAGAAAACAGTTGGGTGATGTTTACCAACAAAATCAGTTTGGGGTATGTTAACTCAACTGCACTTGCTCTGTGAAATAAGCTGATGATTAAAATAATTCATTTCAGAAGAGACGGTCTCTCTGTGGAATTGACCACATTATTCTGTCTGCTTGGTCAGGCTGCCTAGAAACTAGGAAAGTTGCCAAGGTGAGGCCTGGGAGCCCCGTGGGGGGCTGCTTGCTCATTCATTCTCTCTCTCTCTCTCTCTCTCTCTCTCTCTCTCTCTCTCTCTCCCCCCCCCCCCCACTTCTCTCCAAGCCTTAGAACAACAAGGCTTTGCAAGGTTCTCCTCTCAAGCTTAAGTGCTAAGTCATCTTTCTTTTTTGAACATTCTTTTATGTCAAAAATCCTGGGATGGTTGAGATGCAAATTCTATTCCCTGTCATGTAGATGGCTCTTTGCTCTTTTATTCTGCACGCCAGTGTAGTTAGTGTGGACTTGAGGCAAGACTTGGATTTGTATCTGGGGCTGAAGGAGTAATACCATCACCCAACTAAGATACCCCACGGAGTATCTCCTGAGTGACAGGCTCAAGGACAGAGCTAGGGGACAGGACACCAGAGCCGAATGGAGACCAGAGGATGTAGCAGCCATTTGAGGACTGGAGTTAGTGCCAACAGTGGTGGACTTAGGACGAAGACACTCTGGGCACCCAGTCAGCCTTCCACTCTCACAGTGTCCCTGGTACCAGGCTGGTGATAGGCCTCTTCTTGAATTCTTCCTGTTGTAGATTGCTTACTTTCTTGTGAACCAGTCTTCCTTGTGTCTCTTGGCTTCAGCATCTGTGTCATGTTTCCCCAGGGCCCTAAATCAGCAAGATTCTGGAACTCTCAGTAGAGCCCTGCAGAGTCCTTTGTCATATATTGTACTAGGACTTCCACATCTATTCTTTCAACTGATAGCAATGACCGTCCCCTGATTTAGACTCTGCTGTGATAAGAGGACACTTGGCCAGGCTGTTGTAGGGCAGTTTAGTGAATCTAGACAAAGACAAGGCTTTAGAAGCCTGGTGGCCTCCGTTATGCCTGCCATGGTGGGAGAACAGTCATAGTCCAGAACATGTCACAGTGGTGATCTTCCCAGCAGATGTGAGGGAGAGGCAATGGAGAGACAGAAGGATGGAGCTATGCACTCTAGACTGCAACCTTCACGAGCAACAAATCGCTAGGCCAGGTCATGGCTGAATGCACTAGGAGGTGAATAGAGGTCTTAGAGAGGCCGCCTCCAAATGCCAGACAGAGAGACAGCTTCGAGCTATTTCTTCCCACTCAGACAGTTTTCTACAGTGAGGGGATGATGCTGTCTGGACACTGGGCACTTCCTTCAAGCCAGGCAGGAAGCATAGAGATGCTGGGAAAGGCAGTGTCAAAGCTCATGGCCCATGCAAAAGAAACACTTATCCAAAGAGAGCCACACAGAGATGGGAACAAGGTCCACTCAACAGAAAGGAAGCAAAGGCTTGGAGAGCGGAGAATGGGCAGAGCCCACGAGGCCTGTGGCCCTCATCTCAGTCATCCCTCATGGAGACTAGGTCCCAAATGTCACAACTACCCTACCCACTTTTGAAGAAAAAAGAAGTATAGACTCTGTGTGTGCCTTGACAAAACTGAGTATTTGTCAGAGTTAACACAATTATAAAGAAGATCTAGACAATTCATAGTCCTTGGGTTCTAGAGTTTTGGAGCCACAGGTAAGGTGGTTCAGAGACAACTGGGCCCTGTTGAGGGTCTGAGAACAATTTGGGTGACCAGAAAACATAAATAAGTCTATAGGTGCAGCATTCCAAGGACATGGGGTCTAAAATAAGAAACCTGGGCTGCAGAGATGGCTTGGCAGGCGAGAGCACTGGCTGCTCTTGCAGAGGACCTGGGTTTGAAACCTAAAACCCACATGGCAACTAACCACCAGCCTAACTCCAGCCCTGCGGGATCAGACACTCTCTTCTGACTTCTGCAGGCATTGTACAGCATAGGTGCACTTACATATATGTAGGCAATACATTCATACACATAAAATAAAAATAATAAAATATTTTTTAAAAAGACACCCTTAGAGAGCCTAAGGAATAGGAGTCACTTATTCCTCTGTCTTAAGTGCTTTTCAAAAAGACATAATCAGTCTAGTAGAAAATGAATTCAAAAAAAAAAAAAAGATGAAAAGAATGAATTCTTACCAGCCCCTGGACCACAGGCCCAAGAGTTATCTTTTTATTTTGCTTGCTTTGTTTTTAACTTTTTTTTTTTTTTGGTCTTTTTGAGACCAGGGTCTCCCTGTAGCTCCAGCTGGGTCCTGGAACTCACTATGTAGACCAGACTGGCCTTGAACTCACAGAGATCTGCCTGCCTCTGCCTCCCAAGAGCTGGGATTAAAGGCATGTGCCACCATACCGGCTGTTTTTTAACTTTTGAGATGCTCTTGCGGTGTTGCCCAGGCTGTTCCAGAACTTACTATGGCACCTAGTCTAGCCGTGAACCATAGCTTCCTGCTCAGCTCCCAAATGCTGGGATTACAGGTGTATACCACCACACACCGAAGAAGTGTCTTACTCGGTCAGACACTGTGGTAGCACAAAACGACTTACACATGGAAATAGTGAGCAACAACTGCAGGGCAATCAGTAGTCACTACCCAATCATGTCCTGGAAGGACAACAGGACCCACAGCTGTGTGGTCTCTGCATAGGAGAGCTCCATGCCCTCCGCCCCCAGCCCTCCTTCACTCTTGCCTCAAACAGCATGAGTTCCTCCCCAGAGGATTTACTAGGCAAGCCACTGGGCTCCTTACAAGTGCTCACAGTCTGTGGGGGAGGCAGAACGTCCACCCGCTGGTGGGAGGCCGAGCAGGTGCCCCATTACCAGCGCAGAACCATGGCTCTCCTCCTTTCCAAGAGTGGAACAGGGAGGTGGAGACGTGACGCATTCCACCTCCACTTCTTCCTGCGTGCCCATCCTGCTCTGCTTGGTTTCTGAGAAGAGTTCTTTCTCCTCTTTTAGGCACAACCGCACGAAGAGCAGCAAAGGCAAGAAAACCCCTTTGATATTATTGGAGAGGCATCCCGCCCTGCATTTTATCTGAGCCCCTAATTTAAGCATGAACATACATTTTTTTTGACTTTTTTAAAACTTTTTTTTTATTTTTTAATTTTTGTCTTTATTGATATTGTGATTCGTGTCTGCATGTAGTTTTGTTCACGGCGTGTCAATCCAGGAGGTCAGAAGAGGGTGTCGGATTCCCCTGAACTGAGTTTTCTCACCTGGAATTGGAGTTACAAGAACGGGTTCTATCCGCCAGTGTGGATGCTGGGGATGAACACCGGGTTCCTCTGCAAGAGCAACGGCGCTCTAACCTCTAGGCCATCTCTCAGCCCCGAACATCATTCTACTACGTGTGTGTGGGTGTGCGCGCGCTGCGTAGCGTGCTTACATGTAAATGGACAAAGGACAACCTGAGGTGCATCTTACATGTTCCTCATGTTTTTGTTTGTAAGATTTGTTTTATTTTATTGTTTCTGTTTTATGTTGTTTTGGATTTGGTATGTTGTTGTTTTTTTTTTTGTTTGTTGTTGTGTTTCTGCTTTATTGGCTGTTGCTGTTTGTCTTTTAACAGGACAGGGGGTCTTTCATTGGCCTGGGATTCACCTCAGATAGGCTAGGCTGGCTGGCTAGTGGGTCCCCCAGGACCTGTCTGCCATCCCACACTACGTTAGAGGTATGTGTACCCCCATGACCTGCCTTTTTTTTTTTCCGATTTAATGTAATACTGGGCTATACTTCATGTTCTCATCTTAAAAGAATGATTTCTGCAGGTTGGTGGCGAACACACCATTTAACCCAGCACTCGAATGAGGGCAGAAGCAGGCAGATCCTGTGAGTTTCAAGCCAGCCTGTCTACATTAGTGAGCACCAGCCAGGACAGCTGGGACTAAAGGAGGACCCTGTCTCAAAAGACCAAAAAAAAAAAAAAAAGCTCTAGCCACTAAGCCATTTCTCTAGCTCCCAACTTGTATCTACCCCCAACTTGATGATAACGAAAGCAGGTCTGGCAAACCTTTTGGGCGTTGGTTTGCCATTGATTTGAAGACTCACTGTTCTGAGGGTGTTTGTTTCCTTCCATACTGTGACTAAAAGGTCACCCCTACAATGTGGGGGACCTATCATGTTCCCATGCCAAGCATAGTTTTCTCAGTAGAATACCACACAAGGCAAGAACGTTCAATCTAATTGCCTTTGCGTTGGGAGACCTTCCGCTAGCCAGTCTGTGGTGGGGAAGGAAGGAGTCAGCTGGTTTTAGCATTCTGTGCTTTGCTGCTTTCAAGGCTAGTAATAGGAAGCAACGGAACACGCTGACTCACCACCTGTGGAAGGCTGTTCTGTGACATGAATTCCAGTTGTGCCAAGGCCATCATTTGAGAGCCTTGAATTTGGGAGCTGGAAGCCATTGAGCCCAGATTTATGACCATTCCTACATTTCAACCATCTGCTCCAGGCACGCGTCTGAAATTTATGAAATGCAATTGCTCTGGAGGGTACAGGCCAGGAAGTGGGAGGTTGAAAAAAAATCCCACCTAGTTAGAGATGGAGCTATGTGGGCCATTTCAAGCTTTGCTCCTTTTTAAGGAGGTATTTCTCATTCACAATAGAGTATATTGCAGGACCCTGGAAGAAATATATAAAGCATCATGCTTTCCATCTGTAGCTACTGAGTGCTCTTGTCAGAATGAAATGAACCCTTTTGGTGTTATTACTAATTATTTTCGCTTTCTTCCTTCAAGTCGTTGTATTCCTTTAAACACGTTACACCTAGCCTATTGATATTCCTTTCAAAGTCGGTCTTGTTATATTTTTCTTTGGAACAAGTCAACAGTGGAGATCTGCAAGAGCACGCCTTTTTTTTTTTTGTTTTTAATGTTTTTTTATATTTCTGGTTTAATGTCTGCGAAAAGCTCAGTGTTATCAACGCCAGGTCCGAGGGTACGGATCCCTGAACTGGATCTCCGGTTGGTTCAAACGTCTAGCAGCATGCAGTGGGTCTGGAGAAGTTCTATCTGATCAAGTAGGTCGGCCTCTAACATTGGATCATCCTCTCCAAGACAGCCACTTCTTAAGACAGCAATGAAGAGCCCATTGCTCTCTTTTGTCCTCTAATGGGGACAATTTGGCTGTGCACAGCTCTCTCTACTCTTCATTCAGCTAGGTGTACACTTCTGTAAACACCAGCACTAGGAGGATTGGAAGTCTGAGGTCATGAGAGGTCAAGGTCATCTCACTACACAGTGAGTCCAGGGTAGCCCGGCTACAGAGATCCTTGCAAAACACAAACAAATACAGGCTGGAGAGATGGCTCAGTGGAATAACAGTTACTCCGCTGTGCCAAATGTGATCCTGGAGCGTGGTGGTGCACTCCTTTAATCACCAGCCTTGGGAGGCAGGGCGGGTGATTCTCCATTGAGGTTCAAGGCCAAGCTGATCTACGTATGAGTTTTCCGGCCAGTTTGGGCTTACGTGAGGACCTGTCTCAAAAATAGACCAAAAAAAATGTTGGAGAACCAGAGTTTAGATCACGTAATACATAATAGGTGGTCTGTACTGGGGAGGCAGTGAGAGACTCTGCTTTGGTAAATAAAGTGGAACCGTACTGAGGAATGACATCAATCTTGGCCTCCACATACAAGAACATGTACATGCCAGTTCACACCGCAACACATATGTGCCCACGGTGCTATCGAACCAAATCCTATACCACATGCATTTACACTAGCATATACACACATGCAAGCATTCTCATTAGAGCAGATATCTGTTCTTTTTTTGTATGTAAAAAGAAAAATTTTTATTATTGCATTGCTTGTGTTTTTTTCATGTAAACATCTCGCAGTCTTTTTTTTTTTTTAAGAACAGTGGATCCCCTGTAGCCCCAGCCATCCGTGGAACTCACTATGTAAGACCAGATTTGGCCTTGAGGTCACAGAGATCCACTGCCTCGGCCTCCGGAGTGTTGGGATTAAAGGTGACCACCACACCACACCTGACATTATTCTGTCATTTGTTTAAGGGCCTATTGTGTAGTTCTAGATACGTTTAGTTACCATCAGATGTACCTCATACCAGTAGTTCATCCACTGGTTTAAATAAGGGTCTGGAAAATCTATCTAGAGTCATTCCTCTTTAAGAAGATCCACTTCTTACACTCACCCAGTTCGGTATTCAGCTGCACAATAAATCTTCGAACTAAATATTGGGAGCTTGATTGGCCGTTTCCACAGTCTGTGCTGAGGGTTTTGTCTCTGCTCGCGAGTCTTGACATAAGTCGTGTGCGTGCTGCCACCATTGCTGAAGGTTCAAGTGAGCAGGAGTCCCATGAGGCCCTTAGTTCGGGCTTTATTCCAGATGCTCGTGAAAGCCTCTCCCTGGGCTTGTACGTCTTGTTCCATATACTGTCTTCCCACACGGTCCCTGAGCCCTGGTGGGTAAAGTTTAGTAAAGGAATCCTGTCCAAGGATCCACAATGCCTCTACTCTACTCTCTACATTTGGCATTGTGACCTTTTGTGTCCTGGCCCTCTGCTGTATGAACGAGTTTCATTAATGAGAACTGAAGAATTCGTTAGTGTTCTCTTTAACCCTTGCTTTATGTTCCATGGAACCTTGTGCAGAAGGTTGCCTTGGTAATTTGCCATTTAAGGCTTGGGCAATTCAACAGACAATGTCTGTTATGTGCCCAGTGTGTGGTACTCCCATAATATCCTGTTGTGGCAGAAAGAAGCTTCTTTGAGGAATAGTGACTGGGATACTTGTCCTGTAAAATAGAAAGATATGATTTAGCACATAGTGAGTAATTACTTTTGTTTAGGGATGTGATAGTCTTGGAGATTTTCTCTAAGATCTATGTCATCTCCAACCATGTATATGTATCTGGCTGCACTTACAGTGCCATGAGTTTTCCTCGCATTGAGCGGGTCCTTTAAAGTCTATAGGGTAGCTGATCTGTTGTTTACCCCCAAGACAAAAGTAGCGCACACTACTTACTAGCACCAGTGTCATTGCGGTACCTTAACCTGTCCATTGATGTGGGTGGTTTGGCCTGTGAAGCTGGAGGTTGGTCCCAAATCAATTGCTGTTTCCCTTAGCAAGCGTGGATAAGTTCTTTCCAAGCTGGGAGAGCTCGCCGTCAGGGGAAGGTGCTTCCAGGTCCATCTTGCAGCCCTCCCACGGGTCCTCTAACAGGCCCCCCCTGCAGACTGCTTGAAAACACCTGAATCCAGCCTCCACCAAGCAAGCTTCCCAAATTGCGCTGTGCCCACTGGCTATTAGGGGCCTAGACCTTAGGGGGAAGCCTGAGATTATCTTTTTTTTAAAGTAAAATCATTTTATTATATATATTTTTGTAACAAGATTATCAAAGCGCTGAAGATCTAGACCCGTGTCCCCCACCCTAATCCCCCACCCACCCTGCAGAGCTCATGCAATTCTGCCAAACATATTTTTTTCATCTCTTTCTCAATCTTCGTTCTCGATATCTCCATGTGGAAGTTTCTGTTTTGAGCAAATTCCTGTTTTCATCATACATTCTTTGAATTGAGCAGCCTTTTGTTGTTTTGTTGTTTCCATATGCATCACTACCCCCCTCTCCAACATGCTTGGACAAAATTTCAAGGGGCCATGCACAGGTAATACTTACAACTAGGTAGTGGGCACTAGCATCCACAGAAATGAGGGATCCATTCGTCGTTTGTTTTTTTCTGAGACTGTGGTNGGTTCGATCCCCAGCACCCACATGGTGGCCGAGAACCGTCTGTAACCCCAACTCCAGGAGAACTCCAGTTCCAGGGGAATCGACACCCTCTTCTGACCTCCGCAGCATTGCATGACACGGGTGCACAAACCTACATGTAGACAGTACATTCATACACATACAGAAATAAAATTAAATAAAAAAAAATTAAAAAAAATAGAAATTGGCTGGGTGTGGTGGTGCATGCCTTTCACTTCAGCACTTGGGAGACAGAGGCAGGTGGCTCTTGGAGATCAAGGCCAGTCTGGGCTGCATATTTCCAGGTCAACTGGGGCTACAGGGAGACCCTGTCTCAAAAAGATCAAATTAATTTAAAGAATAAAATCCCTCCAAAATTAATATAAACATGTAATTTAGAGACCATTGTTTAAAATAACATTCAGTGGGGCTGGAGAGATGGCTGAGCGGTTAAGAGCACCGACTGCTCTTGCAGAGGGCCTGGGTTCGATTCCCAGCACCCACATGGCAGCTAAGAACGTCTTTAACTCTAGTTCCAGGGGAATCCAACGCCCTCTTCTGACCTCCACAGCATTGCATGACACAGGTGCACCAACCTACATGCAGACAGTACATTCAAACACATAAAAAATAAAAAATAACATTCAGCAAAGACTTGAACTGTCTAGGGGAGGGAGACCCTGGATTTGGGAACATGACTAAATTAGCATCTTTCCCTGTGGTAGGAACTTTCCCATGACATCTATCTCATAATGTGTTGTAAGGCATCCATTCTTTTTTTTTTTTTTTTTTTTTTTTGAGACAGGGTCTCCCTGTAGCTCCAGCTGTCCTGGAACTCACTATGTAGACCAGACTGGCCTTGAACTCACAGAGATCTGCCTGCCTCTGCCTCCCAAGAGCTGGGATTAAAGGCATGTGCCACCATACCTGGCTGTTTTTTAACTTTTGAGATAGCATCTTGCTGTGTTGCCCAGGCTGTTCCAGAACTTACTATGGCACCTAGTCTAGCCGTGAACTCATGAGCTTCCTGGCTCAGCTTCCCAAATGCTGGGATTACAGGTGTATACCACCACACCAGAATTGAAGTGTCTTTCTCGGTCAGACCTGTGGTAGCACAAAACGACTTACACATGAAATAAGTGAGCAACAACTGCAGGGCAATCAGTAGTCACTACCCAATCATGTCCTGGAAGGACAACAGGACCCACAGCTGTGTGGTCTCTGCATAGGAGAGCTCCATGCCCTCCGCCCCCAGCCCTCCTTCACTCTTGCCTCAAACAGCATGAGTTCCTCCCCAGAGGATTTACTAGGCAAGCCACTGGGCTCCTTACAAGTGCTCACAGTCTGTGGGGGAGGCAGAACGTCCACCCGCTGGTGGGAGGCCGAGCAGGTGCCCCATTACCAGCGCAGAACCATGGCTCTCCTCCTTTCCAAGAGTGGAACAGGGAGGTGGAGACGTGATCGCATTCCACCTCCACTTCTTCCTGCGTGCCCATCCTGCTCTGCTTGGTTTCTGAGAAGAGTTCTTTCTTCTTTTAGGCACAACCCACGAAGAGCAGCAAAGGCAAGAGACCCCTTTGCATATGTATTGGAAGGACGCTCCCTTCCCTGCATTTTTCTGAGCCCCTAAATTTACAATGAACATACATTTTTTTTTTGACTTTTTTAAAACTTTTTAAAATTTTTAAATTTGTATGTGTATGAATGTACTGTCTGCATGTAGGTTCACGTGTCGTGCAATGCTGCGGAGGTCAGAAGAGGGTGTCGGATTCCCCTGGAACTGGAGTTCTCCTGGAATTGGAGTTACAGACGGTTCTTAGCCGCCATGTGGATGCTGGGGATGGAACCCGGGTCCTCTGCAAGAGCAATCGGTGCTCTTAACCACTAGGCTATCTCTCCAGCCCCGAACATGCATTCTTACACGTGTGTGTGTGTGCGCGCGCGTGCGCGTGCTTACATGTAAATGACAAAGGACAACCTGAGGTGCCATCTTTACATGTCCTCTGTTTTTGTTGTTTCAGATTTGTTTTATGTTTTGTTCTGTTTTATGTTGTTTTGATTTGTATTTGGTTTGTTTTTTTTTTGTTGTTGTTGTTTCTGCTTTATTGCTGTTGCTGTTTGTTTTAAAGACAGGGTCTTTCATTGGCCTGGGATTCACCTAGTAGGCTAGGCTGGCTGGCTAGTGGGCCCCAGGACCTGTCTGCCATCCCAGCACTACAGTTAGAGGTATGTACCACCATACCTGCCTTTTTTCGAAAGTGTGGATTCTGGGATATCACATTCAGGTTCTCATGCTTATAAAACAAGTTTCTGCCAGGCGTGGTGGCGCACACCTTTAATCCCAGCACTCGGGAGGCAGAAGCAGGCGGATCTCTGTGAGTTCAAGGCCAGCCTGGTCTACATAGTGAGCACCAGGCCAGCAGGGACTAAAGGGAGACCCTGTCTCAAAAAGACCAAAAAAAAAAAAAAAAAGCTTCTTAGCCACTAAGCCATTTCTCTAGCTCCCAACTTGTATCTAGCCCCCAACTTGTATGATAAGAAAGCAGGTCTGGCAAACCTTTGGGCTTGGTTTGCCATCTGATTTGAAGATCACTGTTCTGAGGGTGTTTGTTCCTTCCATCTGTGACTAAAAAGGTCACCCCTACAATGTGGGGACCTATCATGTTCCCATGCTCAAGCATATTTTCTCAGTAGAAATCCACACAAGGCAGAACATTTCAATCTAATTGCCTTTGCGTTGGGAAGACCTTCCGCTAGCCGTCTGTGGTGGGAAGGAAGGAGTCAGCTGTTTTAGCATTCCTGTGCTTTGCTGCTTTCAAGGCTAGTAATAGGAAAGCAACGGAACACGCTGAACTCACCACCTGTGGAAGGCTGTTCTGTGACATGAATTCCAGTTGTGCCAAGGCCATCATTTGAGAGCCTTGAATTTGGGAGCTGGAAGCCATTGAGCCCAGATTTATGACCATTCCTACATTTCAACCATCTGCTCCAGGCACGCGTCTGAAATTTATGAAATGCAATTGCTCTGGAGGGTACAGGCCAGGAAGTGGGAGGTTGAAAAAAAATCCCACCTAGTTAGAGATGGAGCTATGTGGGCCATTTCAAGCTTTGCTCCTTTTTAAGGAGGTATTTCTCATTCACAATAGAGTATATTGCAGGACCCTGGAAGATTATAAAGCAGTCATGCGTTTCCATCTGTAGGCTACTGAGGTGGCTCTTGTCAGAATGAAATAACCCTTTTGGTGTTATTACTATTATTTCTTCTCCTTTTTCCTTTTAATACTTTGTTATTCTGTCTTTACACCGTTTACAGACCTCAGCTCTGAAAAGTTGATAATGTCTCCTTTCAAGAGATGCAGTCGTGTCATAGAATTGTTTCTAGTCTAGAATCAAGTTCAGGTACAGATCATCCTTCCAAGAAGCCACTTCTTAAAGACAGGCAATGAAGAGCCCATTGCTCTCTTTTGTCCTCTAATGGGGACAATTTGGCTGTGCACAGCTCTCTCTACTCTTCATTCAGCTAGGTGTACACTTCTGTAAACACCAGCACTAGGAGGTTGGAGTCTGAGGATCAGGAGGTCAAGGTCATCCTCAGCTACACAGTGAGTCCAGGGTAGCCTCGGCTACATGAGATCCTTGCAAAACACAAACAAATACAGCTGGAGAGATGGCTCAGTGGATAAAGTACCCGCTGTGCAAATGTGATACCTGGGCATGGTGGTGCACTCCTTTAATCCCAGCTCTTGGGAGGCAGAGGCGGGTGATTCTCCATGAGTTCAAGGCCAAGCTGATCTACGTAGTGAGTTCCAGGCCAGTTGGGCTACAGGGAGACCCTGTCTCAAAAATAGACCAAAAAAAAATGTGAGAACCAGAGTTTAGATCACGTAATACATAATAGGTGGTCTGTACTGGGGAGGCAGTGAGAGACTCTGCTTTGGTAAATAAAGTGGAGAGTAACTGAGAATGACATCAATCTTTGGCCTCCACATACAAGAAGCATGTACATGCATGTTCACCCGCACACATATGTGCCCACGGGCATTCGAACACACCTATACACATGCATGTACACTACATATACACACATGCAAGCATTCTCATTAGAGCAGATATCTGTTCTTTTTTTGTATGTGAAATTTTTATTGAATTCTTGTGTTTTTCATGTAAAACATCTCGGTCTTTTTTTTTTTTTAAGACAGGGTCCCCCTGTAGCCCCAGCCATCCTGGAACTCACTATGTAGACCAGATTGGCCTTGAGGTCACAGAGATCCACCTGACTCTGCCTCCGGAGTGTTGGGATTAAAGGTGTCCACCACCACACCTGACATATTCTGTCATTTGTGTTAAGGCCTATTGTGTCAAGTTAGTGTCCCTAGATGTTCCTCAGTACAAGTTCATCCACTGGGGTCTGGTAAATCTATCTAGAGTCCTTCCCTTTAAGAAGATCAGCTCTTCCTCACCCAGTCGTAGTCAGCTGCCAATAATTCTTCGACTAAGATTGGAGCTTGTTGCCCGTTTCCACAGTTCTGTGCTGGGGTTTTGTCTGCTCGAGTTTGCATAAGTCTTGTGCGTGCTGCCACCATTGCTGAAGGTTCATATGAGCAGGGTCCCAGGAGCCTGTAGGGCTTTATTTCCATATGCTCGTGAAGCTTCTCCCTGGCTTGTACAGTCTTTCCATACTGTCTTCCACAATGGTCCCTGAGCCCTGGGTGGGTAAAGTTTAGTAAAGGAATCCTGTCCAAGGATCCACATGCTCTACTCTTACTCTCTACACTTTGGCCATTTGTGACCTTTTGTGTCCTGGCCCTCTGCTGTATGAGGAAGCTTCATTAATGAGAACTGAGATATTTATTAGTGCCCTCTTTGAGCTCTTGTTCTATGTTCCATGAACCTTGGGTGCAGAGGTTGCCTTGTAGATTTGCCATTTAGGCTTGGGCAATTCACAGACAATGTCTGTATGTGCCCAGTTGTGGTACTCCATAATAGTCTCTGTCTGGGGCAAAAGAAGCTTCTTTGATGAGTGGTAACTGGGATGCTTGTCTGTAAATATAAAGATATGTATTTTGTACATAGTAAGACATTAAATTTGCCTAGGGATGTGATAGTCTTGGAGTTTTCTCTAAGATCTATGTCATCTCCAGCCATATGTATTTGGCTGTTTACAGTACTTCCCATGAGTTTCCTCTCATTGAGCGGGCTTTAAGTCTAATTAGGTAGCTGTTGGTTACCCCCAAGACAAAAGTGCCACTACTGCACCAGTGTCATTTGCTGTACCTGTCATTGATGTGGTTATTTGGCCTTGAAGCTGAGGTTGGACCATCAATTGATGTTCTCCCTTAGCAGCGTGGATAGTGCTTTCCAAAGCTGGGAGAGCTAGCCGTCAGGGGAAGTGGCTTCCAGGTCCATCTGCAGCCCCTCCCACTGTCTCTAAAGGCCCCTGCAGACTGCCTGAGAACACCTGAATCCAGCCTCCATCTAGTAAGCTTCCCAAATTGCGCTGTGCCCACTGGCTATTAGGGGCCTAGACCTTAGGGGGAAGCCTGAGATTATCTTTTTTTTATTAAAGTAAATCTTTTTTAAATATATATTTGGTACAAGATTATCAAATCTAGACCCGTGTCCCCCACCCTATCCCCCCACCCCACCAGAGCTCATGCATTCTGCCAAACATGCTTTTTCATCTCTTTCTCAATCTTTCTCGATATTCTCCATGTGGAAGTTGACTGTTTTGAGCAGAAGTTCACTGTTTCAGTCAGTTCTTTGATGCAGTCCTTTCTGTTGTTGTTGTTGTTGTTGTTGTTGTTTCCAATATGCATCACTCCCAACTGCTTTGGACAAAAGCTCAAGGGGCCATGCACAAGAAATACTTACAACTAGGTAATTGGCACTAGCATCCACAGATGAGGGATACCATTCATCGTTTGTTTTTCTGGGACTGTGTTACTTCACTCAGCATGATGTCCTCTAGCTCCAGCCATTTTCCTGCAAAGCTCATGATGTCGTCTTTCTTTACTGCTGCATAGAACTCCATTGTGTAGATGTACCACATTTTCTCTATCCACTCGTCAGTTGAGGGGCATTTAGGTTGGTTCCAGCTCCTTGCTATTGTGAAGAGAGCTGCAATAAACATGGCCGTGCATGTATCTCTGTGGTGGCGTAAGTCTTGAGGGTACATGCCCAGGAGTGGTATGGCTGGGTCGGGTGGCAAGTTCATTCCAAGTCTTCCAAGGGTTCTCCACACTGCTTTCCATAGTGGCTGTACGAGTTTACATTCCCACCAGCAGTGGATGAGTGTTCCCCTTTCCCCACAACCTCTCCAGCACTTGGTATCATTTGTTTTCTTGATCTTAGCCAGTCTTATTGGAGTAAGATGATATCTTAAAGTGGTTTTGATTTGCATTTCCTTAATGATTAGTGATGTTGAACACTTCTTAAGGTGTTTCTCAGCCATCTCTAATTCCTTACTTGTGAAGTCTCTGTTCAGCTCTTTGCTCCATCTATTGAGTGGGTCATTTGTTTTCTTTCTTCTTGAGATTATCTTATTGGCACCTGACTTGGCATCTGTGGGAACTACTGAGTAGCTGGACTAGAATCATCTGGTCCCTGAGATATAAAATCAAAAGAAACTAAAGCCTAGACCAATCAGCTTTTCATATCTAGTAAGAAAACAACCAAGGCACATCAAGAATACAAATAGAATCAGACTTAAACTTAACAAAGGACAGCTTGAATTTCATATAAGGATCACAAACAACAAAAGAAATCCACATGCCAAAGTCACAATGAAAGAATAATAATATCATAACCCCAAATAATATGTCCCCACCAAACACCACCAGTCCTATATAAGAGTTCTACAATGAGAACCTCCTAGAGATAACCCAGGACACAGAATTTAAAAGAACGACCATAAACATGATCAAAGAATTCAACAAATTTAAAGAACATACAAACAAACAAATCAAAGAACTAAAAGAAGATAGGGATAAACTTCAGACTGAATTCACAAAAGAGGTAGAAACACTGAAGAAAGCCAAGCTAACATGAAGAAGGAAGTGAAACACTCAATAAGCCCATTTGAAATGACAGGAGAGAACTTCACCAATAGAATGAATAAAATGGAAAA
Source organism: Rhizomys pruinosus (assembly GCA_009823505.1). Lineage (NCBI taxonomy): Eukaryota > Metazoa > Chordata > Mammalia > Rodentia > Spalacidae > Rhizomys > Rhizomys pruinosus. The sequence continues at coordinate 718,227 of VZQC01013164.1, read as the reverse complement.
CAGAATAGCAAGACTGGACAATAAAGTTGAAGAGAAGAATTGGACTGCTCAAGCAAAGATTATGAAAAAAAATTTTTAAGGAATGGAATATTCAGGAAATTGCAGGCACCATGAAAAGATCAAATTTATGCATCACAGGGATAGAGGAAGAAGAATCTTCTGATAATGGTATTGACCAGATCCTCAACAGGATTGTAGAAGAAAATTTCCCCAAATTAAGGAAAGACATACCCATACAAATACAAGAAGCAGAGAGAACACCACATAGCCATGACCCATGGCATAACAGAGTAAGAACACAAAATGTATGGAACCAAGAGAGAATATTGAAAGCTGCAAAAGAAGAACTAGTCACATATAAAGGAAAACCCATCTGAATTACAGAGGACTTTTTTTTTTGTCTTTTTGAGACTGGGTTTCCCTGTAGTCCCAGCTGTCTTGGAACTCACTATGTAGAACAGGCTGCCTTTGAACTCACAGAAATCCACCTGCCTCTGCCTCCTGAGTGCTAGGATTAAAGGTGTGTGCCACCACGCCTGGCTCCAGCTGACTTTTCAATGTAAACTATAAAACCAGAAGACCCTGGACCAAAGTATTCCCAGTTCTAGATGACCATAGATGCCCACGAAACCATTCAGGTCCACGAAACCAGCCCTTTTCAGAACACCTGAAGCAATACAAAAAGATGAAGAAAGGAACAACTATACCCAAGGGGCAACAGAAAGAAACTCAATGAAGGTGTAACTGCAGAAACACAAAGTTGGACCAGGAATGCAAACAGAAATTAAAAGACAGGAACAAATACACAGTTATTCATTCTCATATACCCTTCACCTTTGGTCAAGAATCTAAGTTTTTTTAAGTTTTATTAGAAAATTTGTAACAAAATAAAAAGTATTTAGCAAGCCAGGCATGGTGGCACATGCCTTTAATTCCAGCACTCAGGAGGCAGAGGCAGGAGGATCTCTGTAAGTTCAAGGCCAGCCTGGTCTACAGAGTGAGTTCCAGGCCAGCTGGGGCTACAGGGAGACCCTGTCTCAAAAAGACCAAAAAAAAAAAAGTATTTAGCAAGAACAGTAATAATATTATCTCATTCATTATATCCAACCAAAGTGTCCAGTCATGTCCAATAATTCTTTTTGTAAAAATATTATATTATCTTTTGATTAATTACTTTTATGTATATGAGTGTTTTGCCTGCATGTATATAAGTGCACCCATGTTGTGCAGTGCCCATGGAAGTCAGAAAAGGGCATTGGATCTCCTGAAACTGGAGTCACAGATAGATTAGTTATTAGCTCCCATATGGGTGCAAGGAACCAAACCTGGATCCTCAGCCAATGCTCTTAACACCTGAGCCATCTCTCCAGTCCCCCCCCTTAATTAAAAAAATACATGTATGAGTGTGTTGCTTGAATGTATGTAAGTATACCACATGCATGTCTGACGCCCACAGGGACCAGAAGTCCTGGGATCTCCTGGAACTGGAGTTACAAATAGTTGTTATCTGCTATGTGGGTGCTAGAAACCAAACCTGGGTCTTCTGGAAGAACAATAAGTGCTCTTAACCACTGAGCCATCGTTCCAGCCTTATTATTTATTTATTTATTTATTTATTCATTCATTCATTCATTCATTCATTCGTGTTTGTGTGTGTGTGTGTGTGTGTGTGTGTATCTATGTGTGTCTGTATGCGTACCACAGTACACATGTGGAGGCCAGAGGACACAGAGGATAGTTTGTGAAAGTCAGTTCTCTCCTTCAACCATGTGGGTCCTAGGGATTGAACTTAGGTCATCAGGCTTGACAGTAAGCACTTTCATACACTGGACCATCTTGCCCGCTGAAGTATCTTAGGTTCTTGGGAAATCTCTGCCAACTATAAATGTGTTCCATTGTCCAATGTGACAGAGTGGCAGAGTATAGGGATTTGTAGATCTATACCTGTCGCAAGTAAGAAATAGTGTTTCCCTGTAAAAAGAGGTTTTTGGTAAATCCAAATCAAAACTGGATAAAGTTGAATCCAATCCCCACATAAATTTTTCTCAGATTCCACCTACTCAAATTTGAAGGAAACTTGAAAAATCTATTTTTGGGTTTTTGCCTTTCAGAGTGAGGTAAAATTGTGGATAGAATCTTAAAGACCTCAAACTTTTCTTTAGGGAGAGAGTAAAATCTCTCTGTGGTTTCAGTAACACACAATTCCTACAAGACCTGGATCCAGATGAGCTGGCATAGTCTGAAGATATGTGATGGTGTTGGTTTTAGCTCTGTTATGGTTTTCTTTTAAATATTTATTTGTGAAATATAAATCTTGCTAAGATTGAAATCTGCTTTGAAACAGTGACGCGACTTTGGCTGTTCCTTAATGGAACTGTTGAATCTTCTCAGAAAACAAAAAGGATTCTGTTATATAAACAAGTCATCCTAGTAAAGGATAAAATAATTCTGGAGAGTGCACTATGACTGTTTCTGGGTAAGACTGAGCTAAATTCCTGGAGCTGTATGACAAATTATGAGCCCCAAGACAGCAGACAAAGCAGTTAATTGGCTACAAAAAAAAATGTGAGTCACTCTAAAAAGGCTTGGAAATTAGAGCCTCTGTCATTAAAATGACAAGCATCTCATTGAAAAACTCAAAAGATATCATCAGCACATTTATGAATTCCTTTCCATTGATGCATCACTGTGGCTAATATTGCACCTGTCACACAATAGATACTCAATCATGGCTTCGTTCTGTTCAACAGGTAACTCTTCCTTTGGTGGATCACTCTGATTTTCTGTCCATCAGAAAGTGACAGAATTAATTTTCATTCAGTAAAAAGAGCTAGGCCAGGGCTTAGAATAGTATAGAACATCAAATATACAACCACCTTCATTGATCATTGTGATGGTTCATTTCAGATGTTAGTTTGACTAGATTAAGGGATATCTGAACAGCTGCTGTGTCCAGAAGAAAGTGGCACATGAGTGGGTGAAATGAGCCGGGAAGATCTGCCCTGAAGGTGGATGGGCATCCAATCTAACGCACACTCCACCCCGCCATAGAAGAAAAAGACAGAAGAAAGGAAAGTGAGAATTCTTTCTCTTGGAGCTGGGAGTCTTTTCTCCTGCCTTTAGACTCAGAAGTCTGAGCTCCATTTGTGCTCAGTGACTCACATCAATGCCTACCCCTATGTACTCCAGTTCTCAGGCCTTAGGCCCTGTACTGAGATTTACATCATCAAGTTTGGAGGCCTTTGGACTCGGACTGAGTAAACTGTCAGTATTGCTGGAAATCTAAGTTACAGACAGCCTAGTATAGGACTTCTCCAGCTCATAACCATGTGATTCAATCCTCTTAATAAATCCTTGAATCCATTCATCTGCCCATTTATCTATCCATCCATCCATCCATCCATCCATCCATCCATCCATCCTCCCGCCTACCTATCCATGAACCCATCTATCCATCCATCCATTCATCTATTCTTCTATCTTCTTGACCCCAACTCTCTGGATAACCCTGTCTAATACAGTCACTTTACCAACGAGTTATGAATTCACATTCTGTAATATAAACCATGATAGCCATGAGCATAAAGACCTAATGCACGAGGACCAGCTGGGAGAGGACATGCTGCCCCGCTCCAAATAGGTAGAAGTAAACTGTTCTTCCTTTCAAATGCTGTAGTCACATGGTCAGCTCAACCCAGCAACAAGCATTTGGATTTTCATGGATGCCTGGTGCGTGGTTCCCTCATGTAGCCAGTTTCCCCAAGTGATTAGAACTAGAGAAAGGTGAAGAAGGATGGTGCCAACAGAAAACATAAACTCACCGAGTGTCTGCCATATGTCTATCAGGGACTGCACTGGATTTACAAAAAGGAGTCACAGCCTCTGACCTCAAGAAGCTCACGGAGTAGGAGGAGATACACATGCAAAACCTTGTCCTGAGATGAGAGCTCAGATGGAGTAGGAGAGGAGCACGTCCCAGGGTGAGCAGAGCTGGCCTAAGAGCAGAGTGAACACTGGAGACCAAGGATCTCTCTGGGAGGAGGTGAGACGAGCCAACCGCCCGGAGCTGCCTGGAATAGGCTCAGGATAGCCAATCGGAGCTTGTTCAGGAATCTTACCAGCTGGTTAAGGGCAGCCATTATTCAAAATTAAATTCTATAAATTTACACTTAAATGAATCATATATTAAAAATAAAGAAATAGGGCTGGAGAGATGGCCTAGCGGTTAAGAGTGCCGACCGCTCTTACAGAGGACCCGGGTTTGATCCCCAGCACCCACATGGCGGCCGAGAACCGTCTGTAACTCCAATTCCAGGAGAACTCCAGTTCCAGGGGAATCCGACACCCTCTTCTGACCTCCGCAGCATTGCACGACAAGAGTGCACAGACCTGCATGCAGACAGTACATTCATACACATACAGAAATAAATAAAATTAAAAAAAATAAAGAAATAAAGATAATAATTCTACGAATGGGATATTCCCTGTTTATTTTACTATATTTTGCCATCATCTCTGCCCTGGGGTTTGTTTTGTTCTGTTGTATTTTTTTAGAAATGTTAGAAATGCTAATCATAGCTACTGTACATCTCTTCCAAGTCCACAGTTCAAGAACATTATACGAGGGTTGGAGACTGAAGGGAGGATTTTCACTAGGGAAGCCAGAAATTATGAAGACCCCTGTGTTAGCTAAGCAACTTAAGGAAGGAAGTAGTCATTTTGACTCAGTTGATATAAGCCATCATGGCTGGGAAGGCATGGTGGTGAGCGTGCATCCAGCTGTAGAGGCAGGAGTGTGAGGCAGCTGGTCACATAAAGAAGAGAGATCAGCGCCTGGAGAGATGGCCTAAAGGTTAAGAGTGCTGACTGCTCTTGCAGAGGACCAGGGTTCGATCCCCAGCACCCACATGGCAGCTGAGAACCGTCTGTAACTCCAGTTCCAGGGGAATCCAACACCCTCTTCTGACCTCTGTGGCATTGCATGACACGGGTGCACAAACCTACATGCAGACAGTACATTCACACAAATTAATTAATTAGTTAATTAATTAATTAATTATAAAAAGAAGACAGATCAACTCTGGTGCTCAGTTTGACCTCTCTCTTTTTTAAATGTTTTACTTATTTTTTTTAATCTTTTTGAGACAGGGTCTCCCTGTAGCCCCAGCTGTCCTGGAACTCACTCTGTAGACCAGGCTGGCCTTGAACTCACAAAGATCCACCTGCCTCTGCCTCCCGAGTGCTAGGATTAAAGGTGTGTACCACCATGCCTGGCTTATTATTTTTATTTTATGTGTATGAGTGTATTGCCTGCATGTGTATAAGTGCACCTGTGTTGTGCAATGCCCAAGGAGGTCAGAAGAAGGCATCAGATCCATCCCCTGGAACTGGGGTTACAAATGGGCTAATAATAGCCACTGTGTGGGTGCTGGAAATTGAACCCAGGTCCTCTTAACCACTGAGCCATCTCTCCAGCCCCGACTTCTCTTTCTCATTCACTCTGGAACCTGAGCCCTCCGGATGGTACTGCTGACTTTTTTTTTTTTTTTGTATGAATGTACTGTCTGCATGCAGGTTTGTGCACCGTGTCATGCAATGCTGCAGAGGTCAGAAGAGGGCGTCAAAATCCCCTGGAACTGGAGTTAAAGACGGTTTTTAGCCACCATGTGGGTGCTGGGGATCAAACCCAGGTCCTCTGCAAGAGCAGTTGCGCTCTTAACCGCTAGGCCATCTCTCCAGCCCCGGTACTGCTGACCTTTAAGATGGGTCTTTCCTCTTCAGTTAAGCCTCTGTGAAAACACCCTTATAGACACACTTGGTGTGTTTCCTAGGCACCTCTAAACCCAGTAGAGTTGGCAACGAGGATTAATCTTTACAACCAGACAGGACCAGCTAAAACAGGGAACTCACAGTTGTGCAGGAAGCAGGAACTGAAGACAACAGAACGAGGAGTAGATGAGGTCAAGAGAGACTTGAGATCCTGTTGAGAAATGGGAGCTTGCGGTTTCAAAGGACTTTAGGAGAGAAGGGGTCATCTTGCAGAAATCAGGGAGGAGTGTGGGAGAGTTGATTAGCTAGAGAGTAGCTGCGTCCAAGATGACTCCCAGGTTACATGAAGTCACTGTGCAGTAAGAAAAGGGGACCTGGGTGGCTTTTGATGTGCAGAGTTGCAGGTTGTGGGGGGTGAGGGGGGGTGAATCATTGGCCAAGTGTATCCCGAAAAACTGACTGCTTAAAGGCAGCTTTGGAGACATTTGGGCTGGGGCTCTGGTTCAGACACCAGGTCTGTGGCAGTAAAAGCTTTAGAGGCCTGAGGTCACCTAGGATGGTCTCTACAGTGAGAAGACAGCAGATGGAGTGAACGAGGTACAGACGTAGGCAAAGGAGAGCGAGGAGAGGCCAGACAGAAGCTCGGAAGACATGGAACGATGGAAGGACAGGAAGCAGAGGGAAAGGCAGTTCTGGGAGCAGGAGAGGAAGAAGAATCAATTTGTTTTGTTTTGTTATTGCTTTCTGTGTGTCTAGTATGTCTATGCATGTGAAGTGGTATGTGTTATGGTATGTGTGTATGATATATGTACTTGTTAGCGTATGGGTGCACACATGTGCGTGTGCGTATGTAGGCATGAATGTGTGGAGACCAGAAATCAGTGTGAGATGTCTTGTCTGTCCTTGATCATTCTCCATCTTAATTTTTTTTTTCTTGTCTTTTTGAGACAGGGTCTCCATGTAGCCCCAGCTGGCCTGGAACTCACTACGTAGACCAGGCTATCCTTGAACTCACAGAGATCCTCCTGCCTTTGCCTCCCAAGTGCTGGGATTAAAAGCATGTGCCACCTCGCCTAGCTAAAATATTTTATTATTTTTATTTTATGTGTATGAGTGTATTGCTTGCATGTAGGTGGGTGAACCCATTCCATGCAATGTCCACAGAGGCCAGAAGAGGGCATCAGGGTCCCCTGGAACTGAAGTTATGGACACGTGTTAGCTGCCATGTGGGTGCTGGGAACTGAACACCGGTCCTCTGGAAGAGCAGCCAGTGCTCTTAACTGCTGAGCCATTTCTCCAGCCCTGATATAGCTTTAAAATTTTTTTGAGACAGAGTCGCTCACTGAACTTGAAGCACATTGATTGTGCTGTCGGCCGCCAATAATCTTCGGCATCTGCCGCCTCTTGCTCCCTCCCCCCAAGTCCGGGGGTTACACAACATGGAGTTGCTTTTTTGAAAACTGCTAAAAACTATTTCTGAAATTAATTTTGAGTAATAAAAATACAACCATCAGGAAGAAGTTAAGTCTACAAGGAAGGAATAAATGGAAGTGAGAAAATAGAGCAAGGTAAAAATTATTCCTGTAGCAGGTTGGTATAAGAAGAGGAAGTTTGGGGCTGGAGAAGAGAGCTCAGTGGTTACAAGTGCTTGCTGCTTTTGCAGAAGACCTAAGTTTGGTTCCCAGCACCTTCTCCTAACTGTCTACAATTACAGTTCCAGGGGGATCCAACACTGTCTTCTGACCTCTAACCATCTAGTCCATGTGTGCCACATACACTTACACACACCACAAACACACCACTTCAAAATTAAATATTATGATATATATATATATAATATTATATAGTAGAGAGAGAGAGAGGAGAGAGAGAGAGAGGAGAAGGAAAGCATGANGGGGAGAAAGAGAAAGAGAGAAAGAGAGAGAGAGAGAGAGAGAGAGAGAGAGAGAGAGAGAGAGAGAGAAGGAAGCATGATTGAATTGCCTCAAATAAGGTGTTTTATGAAAGAAGAAATTAAACAACCAATGGGGAAACACTGAAAATTTCGGACAGTCAGGATGCCAATGGAAGGAGTACCAGAGATGTGGGTGAAGGTAGAGGAAAGGCACAGACACTAGTGGGTGGAAGGGAGGATGGAGAGTCCGTCTGAGAGTCCTGGAACCACGCAGAAACAAATAAGCCTTGTGCTGTGAGCACAAGAAAGGGTGGTTTCCAAGGTAAACATGGTCGGGGCCCTCTTAACATTGAGAGTTCAGTGGAGAGACAGATAAGACTCAAGGAAACAAACCAAATAATTGCAAGTGGTGATTAAAATGTATGAAGGAATGAAAAATGGTAATAAGATTAGTGGTGGGAAGAGGGACTGATCAGAAAGGCTTTTCTGAGATACTTAAGTCAAGACCTGGGAGGTGAGAGGGGCTTCTCCTGAGAATCTGGCAGGATGCCAGACACAGCAGGGCAACCAGCAGAGGTTCAGGTGGGGGAGGCAGACGGTAAGCCGTAGGACCCTGGAGGCTTTGACAAGGATCTGGTACTTCATCCTCATGCAATGAGAGGCTGTGGACAGGATGGAGCAACCTGTCTTGCATTTCAAAAGATTGCTTCTGACCATTGTGGAGAGACTGGCAGGGAAGATGAGAGTTGGTTGAAGAGGTGGAGTTGGTACCAGTGAGGGTGGTAACCAGGGAGATGAAGAGGGAGCCAGGCTGATGCTGTAGAGTAAAATCTGTAGGACTGGATGGTAGGTTAAGGAAGAGGAAGAATTACAGAATGGTCACAAGTCTTTGACTAGGAACCCATGAACTTAAGGGGTGAAAGGAAACAGTACCGTAGGGCTTCATCATGGGTTGTGCGTGTGCCACCATGTGGAATACAGAGACCTTAAAGATTCTAGTGCTTGGAAATTGTTCTAAGATAGATGTTGCCTGAGATAGGAGTTGAGAGTGGGGCCGAGTGAAGACCCGATCTTAGTTAGGAGCAGGGAGAATGGTAGGGGAGGAACTAAAAATATTTGAAGAAAAAGTGACAGCACATGGAAGTCAAGAAGAAAGACTCAGAGACTGGAGAGATGGCTCAGGGGCCAAGGGTACTGCCAGCTCTTCCAGAGGACCAGAGTTTGGTTCCCAGTACCCGGGCAGATTACAACTGCCTGTAATTCCAGTTCCAGGGATCTGACATCTTCTTCTGACCTCAGTGGGCACCTGCACACACATGGTACACCCACACCCACAAATACAATAAAAATAAATCTTTTTAAAAAGAAGAAAGAATCTTCCATGTGTGGTGGCACTCGCCTTTAATCCCAGCTCTTAGGAGGCAGAGGCAGAGGCAGGATCCCTCTGAGTTCAAGGCCAGTCTGGTGTGCATAGTGAGTTCCAAGAGAGCCGGGACTACAGAGAGACACTGTCTCCAAAAAAAATAAAATAAAAATCAAAGGGGACAATGGGAAATAACAGTGCCAATGTCAGAGAAATGGGTGAGCGGAGGGGTACAGGGCTCCAGGAGGGCAAGCACCCAGCACACAGTTGTCCTTTGAGACCCATGACAAAGGTGTGAGTTCCAGCTTGGCTGGCAAATGGACCACATCCTAGGTAACCAAAAGGGATTTCCTCCTTCTCTTGTGGATCTAGTCTTCAGACCCCACAGTCCCAGCCACTTGGGAGTCTGAAGCTGGAGATGAACTCAGGCCTGAGTTCATGACCAGCCTGAGTAAGTTAGCAAGGCCCTGTCTCCAAAATGTAAAAGTTTTCAAAAAAGGGCTAAGTACAGAGCTCAGTGGTAGGGCACTGGCCTGGCCTGTGCAGGGCCCCGGAATTAATATCTAGTACCAGGAAAGAGTAATAAAGATGGGGGCTGGAGGAATGGCCTAGCGGTTAAGAGCGCCGACTGCTTTTACAGAGGACCCGGGTTCGATCCCCAGCACCCACATGGCGGCCGAGAACCGTCTGAAACTCCAATTCCAGGAGAACTCCAGTTCCAGGGGAATCCGACACCCTCTTCTGATCTCCGCGGCATTGCACGACACGGGTGCACAAACTTGCATGCAGACAGTACATTCATGCACATACAGAAATAAATAAAATTAATAAAAAATTAATAAAAAAAGAGTAATAAAGATGGGCGTCTAGCAACATTCACCATACAGCATACAGCACAGTCAATCTTTGTTTAACATTAATTTCCTTCACTTTTTTGGTCATGTTTCAGGGGTACAATTAGGATCATGAATTATTGTGGTGCAGAATAACTTTAGAGCAGAATGATCAGGGTTTGCGAATGAGCACGCTCTTTGAACTTTGATGTGTGATAGCTACAAAAGGGTTGATCTGGAGATTTTTGTTTTTTCTTTTTTTTCTTTTTTTTCTCATGCCCCTCCAGACTTCCACAGAATACAGTTTTCATTGTCAGGGCCACTGACTGGCATTTTGTTTTCTGCTCTTGCTTTCCTTGTGTACCTCAGGAGCCAGATGGCAGGCAGCTAGTAATTCGGTTTAAAGAACAATGTACCTACTTTCTATGCACCGGAAGCTTGGCTCCTTCCACTCAGGGCTCGCTGCTTTCCTCCCCTATTGATGACCTCTCCCCAGCCACAGTTTCCATCTCTCACCCTTCGTCCTTTCAATGCTTTCTTCTCTTCCTGCCTCATCACAACTGCTTTCCTTCCCTTCCTGCTTGCTCATCTTCTTTCTCAGAAGTGCCTGCTTCATCTATCTTTTCTCCCACAGAGCTCAGAGATTCAGAACAGCCCTTGCCTGAATCTCATAGTCTGAGTAGTGACTGCCCTCCCTGACTTCCGTCTGTTAAAGAAAAAAAAGTCTCTGTCATCCGAGCTTCATGACTGCCTGGATTCCTGATAAACTAAGATTTATTGTGTGTATACAATGGCAACCTCCAGGCGAAGCACTTGGAATGCAGAGCATAGTGTTCCAAGAGAAGTTTGAACAAGCTTTAGTTGGTAGCATGTTGTTTATAATTATTTGAGAAGGTAATACATAGAATCAAATGAATGCTTCATGTGGCTAAACCAATGGTTGGGATCCAGGAGGCCACTGTCAGGACAGAGTGGCCCTTTTAGTGTACCAGATAACTCAGGGTGAGCAATAGCGCTTGCCACCAGCAAGCCTTTGTTAACTGACTTAGCCCTTCTTCCCTCCTGCCTTCCCTAAATCCAAAGGATTCACAGAAAGCTAAAGAGTTTGTGAGTGCTGTTTGTGGAGGTGGAAAAGCTCTCTTGTCCCATATGATAATGAAACTGGTTCTAACAACCAGCTGGGTTCTCTGTGGTTTTTAGTTAAGGTGTACATAATGAGAAACTTAGAATAATTCTGTCAGTTGGTTCAGCCATTTTAGTTCCCATACAAAGTGACATAGGTGTAGGGAATGACTGACACTGTAACCCAAATCCCTCCCTGACTTTAAAAGCCCTTCTCTGGTGGGGAGGGAAAGATGGCTCAGGAGTTAAGAGCACCAGCTGTTCTTGCAGAGGACCCATGTTTGGTTCCCAGCACCCACATGGCAGCTAACAACTGTCCTTAACTCCAGCTCCAGGGGAATCTGACACCCTCTTCTGATCTCCAAGGGCATTGCACAAGATAAGTGCACTTACATGCAGGCAATATACTTATATATATACATATATATATATAATAATAAATAAAATATTTGAGAACTGACTCCAGAATCCCACTGATACCAAAATCTACAGACATCTGAGTCCCTTGTATAAAATCGTGTAGTGTTTGCATAGAACTTCCACACCTCCTGTTACATTTCACATCATCTCTAGATTACTAACAATCCCCAATACAACGTAAAGACTAATCAAATAGCTGTTATATTATTTAGGGGATAATGACAGAAAAAGTCTGACATGTTAAGTACAGATGCAATTTTTATTTTTATTTTTATTTTTTGGTCTTTTTCGAGACAGGGTCTCCCTGTAGTCCCAGCTGTCCTGGAACTCACTCTGTAGACCAGGCTGGCCTTCAACTCACAAAGATCCTCCTGCCTCTGCCTCCTGAGTGCTAGGATTAAAGGCGTGTGCCACCATGCCCGGCCAGATGCAATTTTTAAATAATATTTTTGATCCTTGGTTGAATTTATAGACATAGAAGCTGTGAGTGCAGAGAGCTGGGGATACTGTTTGGGTACAGCCACAGGGAGAGTCATCTTAAGCATATTCTTTCAAAGTTGAAAACAACACGCTGGGCTCCATCACCAACTAAACTGATTTTCTGTGGCTCCAGATGTTTATTCATTCTATGTAGCTGTGACTTTTCCTCAAAACTTATCTTTTTTATATACTTTCTTTTATTTCATTTTTTTAACAATAAGTAATAAGTTGTGAGTACAAGTATCCTTTATGTAAAACCAATTTGCTAGCAGTTGTGCCCAAACCCACACAGCCCAAGGCTCCCAGCATCCAGCTGGAGGGGCTTGTATGTACAATCAAGTTGATCAAATAAGTGTCCAGTCTATATTGCTGTAATTTCACCATTCACCCCAATCACAGCCCTTACATTCTACCACACCCCCTCTTCCACAGATTGTTCCCTAGGCTTAGAAAAGGGGCACAGGTGGACGAGAAGCAAAACTGTCTACTTTCTCTGGAGATGTTGTTTTGGACTCTGATCAGTTCCGGCTGTTTCCTTTCATGTGCTGACAGTTTGTCCAGGAATAACCTTTCAATCCTACTAATGAAGCACAAGCAATTAGATATATAGGTATTTAAACAGTACTAATTATTATGGTAGGTTACTTTGGTATAGACACAGATGTTTGGATGGTAAAACTTATCTTAAGAATATAAAGACGGGGCTGGAGAGATGGCCTAGCGGTTAAGAGCACCGACTGCTCTTGCAGAAGACCTGGGTTCAATCCCCAGCACCCACATGGCGGCTGAGAACCATCTTTAACTCCAGATCCAGGGGAATCCCACACCCTCTTCTGACCTCTGTGGCATTGCACGACATGGGTCCACAAACCTACATGCAGACAGTACACTCATACACATAAAAAATAATAAATAAATTTTAAAAAAGAATATAAAGACTAGTCAGGTGTGGTAGTCCACACGTTTAATGCCGGCACTCAGGAGGCAGAGGGAAGCGTGTCTCTTTGAGATCAAGGGGAGCCTGGTCTACTTAGCAAGTTCTAGGCTAGGTGGGGGTATAAATAGACCCTGTCTCAGAAAACAAACAAACAAACAACAACAACAACAAAAAACAGATGAAAAGGCTGGAGGCTGGGGATATAGCTCAGTTAGTAGAGTGCTTTCCTAGTATACATAAAATCCTGGGTTCAATCCCCAGCAGTACAAGAACCAGGCATGGTAGAGAGCACATCTGTAGTCCCAACACTCAGGAGGTGGAAGCAGGGAGATTGGAAGTTCAAGGCCATTCTCAGATACATAGTAAGTTCAAGTCTCAGAGGCAAGTAAAAGGAAGGGGGCTGGGGATACGGTTCAATTACTAAAGTGCTCACTGTGCAAGTGTGAGGACCTGAGTTCAATCTCCAGCACCCACATACAAAAAGCCAGGCATGGCAGTGTGCACTGGTGTGGAAGTAAAGACCAGAAGATCCCTGGGACTCACTAATGAGCCACTCTAGGCTAATCAGGGAGCTTCAGATTCAGAAAGAGGTCCGATCTAAAAAATATGAGAGGTGATGAAGACATCTGACATTAACCTTCCACCTCCACACGTGCATGCATATGTGCATGTAACACATGAGAAAGAGAGGAAAGTAAGACCAAGAAGAAAGAATGCTTGTAAATAGCAACATATTTGACTATACTCTCTTCTACTGATGGTAAGATTCAGTAATTACATATTATAATGAATTTTCTTCCTGTTAAAATTGTGTGCTAATGGGGCTGGAGAAATGGCCTGGGGGTTAAGAGCACCAACTGCTCTTGCATAGGACCCGGGTTCGATCCCCAGCACCCACATGGCAGCTGAGAACCGTCTTTAACTCCAGTTCCAGGGGAATCCGACACCCTCTTCTGATCTCCGAGGCATTGCACGACACGGGTGCACAAACCTACATGCAGACAGTACATTCATACACATACAAAATAAATTTTAAAAAAATTTTAGCCAGATGTGGTGGTGCATGCCTTTAATCCTAACACTTGGGAGGCAGAGGCAGGCGGATCTTTGCAAGTTCAAGGCCAGCCTGGTCTACAGAGTGAGTTCCAGGACAGCTGGGGCTACAGGGAGACCCTGTCTCAAAAAGACAAAATAAATAAATAAATAAATTAATTAATTAATTAAGAAAATTTTTTAAAAATGTGCTAAATGCTAAGGTTTTCTTGGCCATTAGGGTTAGACTGAGCCTGTATCATGAGAATAGTTATTTCTTTAATATTTATCTAATTTGGTTCATTTTAAACTCCTGGATACTGTATCAACACCCTAACAAGCAGCCAATTTAACTTTTTTGGGGGGGGAGGTCTTTTTTGAGACAGGATCCCCCTGTAGCCCAGCTCTCCTGGAACTCATTCTGCAGACCAGGTTGGCCTTGAACTCACAAAGATCTGCCTGCTTCTGCCTCCCAAGTGCTAGGATTAAAGGCATGTGCCACAAGGCCAGCTTAATTTGTTTTAAACAATGGATACAACCTATGAAAGCAAAAATGTACACATTGAATGAAGATAAACCATATTGTCTTTTTCAGTTTTAGGTGAGTCTTTTTTTTTTTTTTTTTTTGAGACAGGGTCTCACAGTGGATCCCAAGCTGTCTTCAGATACCCAGCAATTTTCCTGCCTCTGCTTCTCAATTGCTGGGATTACAGGCACGGGCTAGCACACAGGGCTCAAGATACAACAGTCTTTATCTCAGTGGTCATTAGAGGCGCCAGTTGAAATTTAGATTAGTAGCATTTTTTTTTTTTTTTAGATTTTCAGAAAAATGGACAGGAAACAGAAAGTCCCCACATATCCTTTTGTCTCCCTGCCTGGCTTTATGCTGTTTCCCCCTGTCCTTAACATCTTGTGTTAGTGTGGTACATTTGTTACAAATGAACCAATATTGACACAGCATTCACTAAAGTCCATAGTTTGCATTAGGGCTCATTCTTTCTGTTGCACCTTCTGTGGGTTTTGACTAATGTTACAGCGATGGATCTATTACAATAAACACGCGGAATAGTTTCACTGTCCTGAAAGTCCTCTGTGCTCTGCCTGCTTGTCACTCCCCCCTCTCCACCTATCTCTGGCAACCATTGATCCTTCTGAGGTATCAGCATTCTTGCTTTGCTTAGAATGTCATGGTTGGAATCATCTAGTACAAAGCCTTTTCAGACTGGCTTCTTTATCTCAGCGGCCTTCATTTAAGTTCCCTCCATGTCTTTTTATGGTTTGGTATCTCACTGACTTTTGTCACCCCTGACCTTTGATTGCATGGGTAAACCATAGTTTGTTTATATAGTAATTTTAAAATCAAATGTTCTTATCTACTCTGTGTTCTATTAAATTCCATGAGGGATGTGGGAAATTTCCAGTCCTTAAGCTTAGTAAGATACATGTTAGACAAAACCATATAAAATGTTGATTTATTTATTTTATTTTCTATGTATGAGAATTTTTACCTGCATGAACGTATGTGTATCCATGTCATGTAATGCCCGTGGAGGTCAGAAGAGGGCATCAGATTCCTGGAACTGCAGTTACAGATGGTTGTTAGCTGCCACGTGGGTGCTGAAATTTGAACCTAGGTCCTCTGCAAGAGCAATCAGTGCTCTTAACCACTGACCCATCTCTCCATCCCCATAAAAACATATTTTAAACATTGATGTATATGTTTGTACCAAACAACTGTGATCTAAGAAAGAAATATTTTTTAGGGGAATATGAATCCCTGGAAACTAGACCTGTGTGGTTTTTTTGTTTTGTTTTGTTTTGTTTTTGTCTTTTTGAGACAGGGTCTCCCTTTTAGTCCCGGCTGGCCTGGAAATCGTTCTATAGACCAGGCTGTCCTTGAACTCACAGAGATCCTCCTGCCTCTCCCCCGGAGTGCTGGGATTAAAGGTGTGCAACATCAAGCCGGGCTTAAAGGCAGTTCTTAGCTGCCATGTGGGTGCTGGAAATTGAACCAAGGTCCTCTGCAAGATCAGTGAGCTCTTAACTGCTGAGCCATCTCTCCAGCCCCTAGACCTGTTTTGCTGTTGTTTGGTTGGTTGTTTTGGTCTTTTTCGAGACAGGGTCTCCCTATAGCCCCAGCTGTCCTGGAACTCACTCTGTAGACCAGGCTGGCTTTGAACTCACAAAGATCCGCCTGCCTCTGCCTCCCAAGTGCTAGGATTAAAGGTGTGCACCACCATGCCTGGCTCTAGACCTGTGTTTTTTTTAACATCTATGTATCCAGGGCCCAATGGATTCATCACATCTCAAAAAAAGAAGAAAAAACTCTGCATTTTCCTCTCTCATATTAACTACTACTGTAGAGGTGGAGAGGAGGAAATGGGGGTGGGATGTGGTTTCCCAGGCTGGAGTAAAGCTCACAAAGAAGGTAGCACATGGCCTGAGACTACAGGGCTGGTCAGGGGGACACAGGAGCAAATGGCAGGCAAGATGCAGAAGAGGGGCTGGAGAGATGGCCTAGCGGTTAAGAGCACCGACCGCTCTTACAGAGGACCCCGGGTTCGACTTTCCCCAGCATCCACATGGCGGCCTTGAAAACCGTCTTGAACTCCAATTCCAGGAGAACTCCAGTTCAGGGAATACCGAGGACTCTTTCTGACCCTCCGCGGCGTTGCACGACACAGTGGTTGCATGGGCTGGGACAGACCTGCCATGCAGACAGTACCAATTCATACACATAGCAGAATAAAAAAAATAAAAATAAAAAAATAAATAAAAAAAAGAGTGCAGAGAGTGTGACCAGGTGGACCAGCAGACAGGGAGGAAGAATGATTTCCCTGTGGTTGGGAAGGGGTGGGAAGGTAAGGCTAGCTAGTTAAGGGAGTCCTTCAACATCCAGAAGATATTTAACATAAGATTATTAGACTGGCAAGGTTAAAACACATGCACAAGATCCCAGTGAGATGCTCTTTTCCATCAAAATCCTTTTCTCTCACTGGGTGTGGTGGTACACTGCTTTTAATCCCAGCTACTGAGAGAGGCAGAAGGGTAGGTGGTTTCACTGTAAGATGGAAGCTCAACCTTGTGCCATAGTGAGTTCCAGCCAGATGGACTACAAGGAGGACCCTTTGTCTCAAGAAAGGAGGGAAGTGAAAGAAAGGAACGAGAAAGAGAGAGACGAGGAAGGTAGGAAGGAGGAGAGGGGGAGGAGGAGGCGAGGAATGGAGGGAGGAGGATGAGGAGAAGTGAGAGGAGAAGAAAGAGAGACAGAAAGAGAGAAGAAAAAGGAGGAGGAAAGAAGAGGAGGAAAGGGGGAGCGGCGGAGGATGAATTGTTCACAGACCCCTGCATCTTTCTGTTACTTCTTGGCAGAGAAATCTCCCTATAAAAGAGCTTTGGGAGTCTGGGGATATAATCTAGTTGCCTAGCACACACGAAAAGTTGGGTTTAATCTCCAGCACTGCAGAAAACTGGCCATGGTAGCAATACTCCGGAAGGTCAGAAGTTCAAGATCATCCTTCGACTACATAGAGACTGCAAGGATGGGCTGTGCCCTCATGGTGGGACGTGCCCATCCACCCACCACATCCGTACCTTGTCCATCTGCATCCACACCACTCCCCAACTCCACCAACAAAATTGTTCAAATAAAATAAAATAAATCTTTAAAAAAACAAACCCAGGATGGTGGCATTACATCATGTAATCTTGCACTTGCAGAGGACAAAGCAGAAGTTCGACAAATTAGACCTCCGCTATTAGCAAGTTCAAAGCCAGCATGAGCAATATAAAATCTTACGTAAGGCAGAGCATGGTGACTACGTGTGTTTAATTCCACAGCACTTGGAGGCAGAAGCAGTGTATCCCTGTGAGTTCAAGTCCAAGCTTGGTCTACGCATAGCTAGCCAGTGAGGGCTACATAGTAAGCCTCTGTCTTAAAAAAAAAAAAAAAACCTGACAAACAAACAAAAACAAAACCTACCAACTCCCCAAACAAAATACCCCTGGATCCCATCCTTGTTTAAGTTGATCAATTATGTGTGTGTGTGTGTACATGTATGTGTGAGTCTGTGTTGATGCATGCCCAGACCAGAGGAGGACTGCAGGCATCTTTCTCTGTCGGCTCTCCACCTTATTTTTTGAAGACAGCATTTCTTTTCTTTTTTTTTTTGAGACAGGGTCTCCCTTTAGTCCCATCTGCCTGGAGCTCCTCTCTGTAGACAGGCTGGCCTCAAACTCACAGAGATCCGACCTGCCTCTCCTCCCAAGTGCTGGGATTAAAGGGGTGTGCCACCATGTCCAGTGAGACACATTTCATATTGAACCTGAAGCACTTGATGTTTGGGGGGCCTGCCTGTCTCTGTGCAATACTCCCCCACTTTTACATGGGTGCGGGATTTAAATCCTGGTCTCCTGCTTTCACGACAAGTGCTCCTACCCACCGATCATTCCCCCCAGCCTGTTTGTTGATTAAGATATGGTCTCGTGTAGCCCAGAATGGGTCAAACTTGCTGTGTAGCTAAAGACGGTCTTGAACACTGATTCTTCTAGTTCTACCTTCCAAGTGCTGAGATTACAGGTACAGTCACCCATCTGGTGTTTGCTTGTTTTATTATCAATTAACTCTACCAAGATGCTGGGTCAAGTTCCATGAGAAACTGGATTGAAAAGCAGGGTCTTCAACTTCTGAGATGTACAAGAGAAATATAGACAAGTAAACGAGTAAAGACAGCCAGGACCCAAGCCACCCACCAGGCTGGGAGTGAGGCCCATCCACCCCTTCTGCCTTCAAAAGGTTGGAGCTAGGAGATGGCCTAGCGGTTAGAGTGCCGACTGCTCTTACAGAGGACCCGGGTTTGATCCCCGCACCCATGGCGGCTGAGAACCGTCTGTAACTCCAATTCCAGGAGAACTCCAGTTCCAGGGGAATCCGACACCTTCTTCTGACCTCCGTGGCATTGCCGACACGGGTGCACACCTGCATGCAGACAGTACATTCATACACATAAATAAATAAATAAATAATTTTTAAAAAAAAGATTAATAAAAGGTTGGAGCTGAGAAGACTCCATGGATTTGAGAAGGGAAGTCGAGGTCTCAGTCTTGTGGTCTAAGTAAGTCTATTGTTACTTGATTCATTCCAACCTAACGACAGACTATCTTTGTTTTTGTAAATCAGATTAATAATGTCCTAATACCAGAGAAGAGAGAGAGAGAGGAGAGAGAGAGAAGAGAGGAGAGATCCTTCTAGGGCCCAAATGTACTAGTGTAACCTCTGATAATACAGAACTGTATAAATTAAGTATTCCAGTAATGAATTACCTTGCTAGCATGGAATGGAATGGGCCATCTTGTGTTTCTAGAGTGTAGCATACCCTGATACATGCTTGCACCCCACCTCATTTTGAGGAGGGGGTAATTTCCTAGGGAAACAAATACTGCTATATACAGATACCAGACACATTGTTTCTCTTTACTTCTTTTTACTACATTTCTTTGGGTCCACCTCCTGCTTACATATATCATTAAAAATGCTTCATTTTGATACTTTTAAATCATACTTTTTTTTTGGTATTTTTGAGACAGGGTCTCCCTTTATCCGCTGTCCTGGAACTCACTCTGTAGACCAGCTGGCTTTGAACTCACCAGAGATCTGCCTGCCTCTGCCTCCCAAGTGCTAGGATTCAAAGGCTGCACCACCAAGCCTGGCTAAAATCATACCTTTTTTAAAATTCCAAAGTAAGTGTATGATCATTACTAGAAAGGAACAAAAGCCAGAATCCAAAGATGTGAAAGAAAAAGTTCACAGGGTGGAGGGATGCTCACAGTTAAGAGCCAGACTGCTCTTGCAGAGGAACCTGGTTCGATTCCCAGCACCCACCAAGGCGGCTAAGAAACCTTCTTGAACTCCAGTTCCACAGACAATCCTACACCCTTTTCTGACTTCCGCGGCACTGCAGACATGAGGTACACCAACCTAGCATTGCAGACAGTCATTCATACACATAAAAAAATAAAAAAAAAACTAAAATAAAAAAAGAAAAGAAACAAGTTCACAGTCTTCATATCTCTGCCAACACCCCATTCCTGGCTATGGAAGGACAGGTGGGTCGTGGATCCTGGGGCGTGTCAGCCTTCTGCACCATTTTACTGGACCTATGCAAAGATACACAGCACAGTGGGGGTTCTCACATTTCTTTTATAACTATCATAGGAAACTCTGAAACTTCCTCAATCACTAATATGTGATGGACACTTCCCCTTGGTTAATGGAGATAACATAAACCCCTTCTTTTTTAGAAGCCATATCATATTTGATCACTCCCCAGGTGCCTTTGTGGTTAGATGTATTCACAGCATTGAGTGTCGCCCATGCAGTGTGGACAGAAGATAGGATGCCACTCCTGGGCCTGGCCCATGGAAAACACATGGGGAGCTTCATTTTCTCCTATCCTGCTTGCTAGGAGTGAAGGACTACAAGGCTCACCCACACTAGTCTACTGTGAGAACCAGAAACTTCCATTGTACTCAGGTTCCTTCATATCTGCTACTGGAGCTTGTATTAAGCTTGACTAAGATAATGGTCTCACTATACTATTGTTTCTAGGGTTTGTTTTAGTGTAGATAACCAGATATAAAATCCAGAGTGTTTATCTACCAACTATACAATAGCTCATCACACAATTTCTTAGAATTCATTAATTTATACATATTTAATCTGGAACCCAGACACTCAACTTATCTATTAAATAAATATATAGCAACAAATAAAAGATCATCTGACCATGCCAATTTTTACCTATTACTACAGATTTCATCTAGTTATGATCAAAGTGCAAATTTGACTTCCTTTTGTCCATGAGTTTTAAAGAACCTTTCCTGTTTGACTACCATTTCGTTTTTCCATTGACTCCTGACTAATCACTCAAATTGTATGGATTTCATTTTTTCTTTTTTAGGCTGGGAGGTTTTTTTTGAACAGGGTTTATCTGTAGCCACAGCTGGCTGGAACTTATATATATTACTAAGGCTGGCCTGAACTCATAGAGATCCCCTGCCTTCTGCCCCCAGTCCTGGGATTAAAGGCTGCACCACTCATGCCAACTTGGTTTTTTATGAGAAAAAAAATTCCAGTTTTGTGGGGTTTGGTTGTTCATCTGAGGGTTGGTGGGTTTGATCTTTCTTTCTTCTTCTTCTATCTTTTTCTTTTTTTTTTTTTTTTTGGTTTATTTCAAGACAGGATCTCCCTGTACCCTAAGTTTTGTCTTGGAACTCGTCTGATAGGACCAGGCTGGCCTTGACACTCACAAAGATAATTTAACCTGTTTCTGCCTCCTGGTTCTAGATTAAAGGCGTGCGCCACCATGCCGGCCATTTTTCTTTTCTTTTCATACAGGGTCTCGCTCTATAGCAGGAGAGTCTTGGAACTTATATGTGCCCAGGCTGGCCTTGAAGTCAATGGCCTTGCCTGCAAATTAGTTTACAGGTATGGGACTAGGCTTGTTGGCTTTTTTATTGGTGGTATGTTTTTGCTTTTGCTTTAATACTAGGATAAAGAGTGAATGCAAAACCACTGGAAAATTGAAAGATGAAGGAATATTTTTAACTAGTGAGGCTTTTAAACATTGTAATATTTGTATAGTAGCAGATAGTATGAGTGTTTCATTTCAGTTAGGAAAACCCAAAAGAGCCTCATTCTCCCCCATCACAGTTTTAAACTAAAGTTTTATCAGTTTTGTGGCTAAGGCAAATGATGTAGTTAAGACCAAGATCTTGATGCAGCCACTTGGGACAGAGTGACTGGCACTTGGGAACAGGACTGTAAGACAAGGAGAAACTGTCATAGAGAGGTGTGTGCATGTCAGGGTGAGCAGGAAATATGGGAACATGGGCTTTAGCATTCCATCCACGGGCCTAACCAGCTGTGCCAGTCAGATTCCACAGCCACATTGAGGACTCAGTGTGGGTTGATGGAGAAACTGACCTAGTCCTAAGAATACTCTAAGAAAAAACATGCTTCAGGATACAATGACTTGTACAACCATCAAATCTTATCCATCAGCCATGAATTTCAATAGCATTAGATCAAACATACCAAAACTGTACGCATTTCTATAATCTCTCAAATTATTCTAAGAAGCCAAAAGTGAGATGCTCACAGGCCCTAAGGGTGACCATATGCTTATTATTTTGATAACGTGACAGTACTAAAGTTCTCCTCTAAATTCATATCTCTATAACCATAGAATAGTGGCAGCTTAGACCTCATCAGAGAAGTTTCTTTGTGGCAGTGGGCGATGGCAATTCCATAAAACTCCAACAATGTCAAAGGTGCAGAGAAAGTGACAGTGGGCTGCTCAGCCACACATGGAACTCACCACCACCTCGCCTCCCAAGGCTCAGGAAACCAATTGAGAAAAGAGGGAATGGAAAGATTGTGATACCAGAGGTTGGGGCAGACTGGGAGTGAAACTCCCTTCAGGACAGGACAGGACCACCGAGTTCATGAGCTCACAGAACTGTGGTTACCTGCACAAGATACCTGTACAAGAGATCAAGCTAAGTCAATTCTCACATGCAACGGAAAGAAGGGGCTCACAAATCCCCACTCCTAACTAAGGAGCTCTCGACAGTTGATAGCTTCTGGGGGAGGGAGGAGCTTCATTTTTCTTTAAGGTGTGGCCCATAAGTTGACCTAACTACATTCTGATGGCCCTGCACCCATATGAGTAATGAGCAGCACAAATTGGACTTGATTGGTTTAGAGGGAGAAGAAAGAGAGAAGAGGGAGCATGAAATTGCAGGCGATAGGCATCTGGCGAGGTTCTGGGAGGGAGTTGGGAGGACAAGTGGCAAGGGAATATGATCAGAACACATGTGTTAAGTTCTCAAGAGACATCATTTTCAAAAATTAAAAAAAGAAGGACAAAAAGGTGCACTAAATGGGGTGCTTAACCAGGTGGAGAGATGACATACTAATCACACCTAAGGGCCTTGATAAGGAAATCAGTGGTGGGTGACACATCAACAACGAACTTTTTTTTTGTTAGGGGGAGACTAAGGGTCTCCCTTATATTGCCCAGCTGGCCTGGAAACCGCCACTCTGGTTAGCAGGCTGGCCTTGAACTCACAGAGATTCCACCTGCTCTGGCCTCCACAAGTGCTGGGATTAAGGCGTGAGGCCACATGCCCGGCTTTAAAAAGACTGTCTTTAGCCACACATTGGGGTGCTGGGAATCAAACCTGGGTCCTCTGCAGAGAGCAAGTCAGTGCTCTTAACCCTAACGCCACAATCTCCAGCGCCCTCTAATGTGTTAATAAATACAGTGCTCATTATAAACTAAGTACTTGCTCATTAAAGTCTTTGTTTCTAACCATTCCTTTCCAGTTTTGAGTCTCTCCAAACTTGTATTCCTGTTCAGAAACTTTCATTATTCTTCTAATTGCTTATCAACACTAGGGACTCAATACCTCTGCCTGGTACTAAAGGGTCTCCCTGGTACAGGGCCAGCATAACTACCCTATTCCTATTTTGCATCCATTCTTCCCTGACATCTGTCTGTCTGCAGTCTGGGCAGAGCTCTCTTGTAGGCACTGGCATTTGAGGGGCCATGTTCCTCCATTCCCAGCTTTAACCCTTAAGTCCTCCTTGCCTGTCTTCTCCTCCCAGAGCCAGTCCTGGCAGTGCTATAGCAGAGAGCAGCATCCCGGGCCTCCTCCATGAGGAATCTGGGTCCTCACTCTTCAAAAATGCAAGAGGGGTCGGGCAGAGCAGCTTCCTGGGTGCAGTGGATCAACACTCCAACGCTCTGCATTCTTTTTTTTATTTTTTTGGCGTCTTTTTGTGACAGGGTCTCCCTGACCCAGCTGTCCTGGAACTCCCATTGTAGATCAGGCTGGCCTTGGAACCAACAGATAACCACTCGCCCCTCCCAAATCACACAAAAATGAATTAAAAGGCAGCACCACACGCCCCAACAGCTCCCACGTTCTTGTTTTTTTTTGGGGGGGGGTGAACGCGGTTTTTTGATGAACAGGGTCCTTCCATGTAGCCCAGCTGTCTGGAAGCACTCTTGTAGACCAGGTTGGCCTTAAATTACAAAATCCGCCTGCTTCTGCCTCCCAAGTGCTAGGATTAAAGGCGTGCGCCACCACAATGGCCTCAGGCCAACGTTCTTAAGGATAGTGAACCTACTCTGCTGAGTCTGGAAATCCACCTTGGATGATTCTGGGGCAGGAATTCCTTGGACTCCAGTTTGAGTGTGAATGGTCCTGTTGGGTGTGGTGGTGGATACCAGCAACCCTAGTTAGTACTCCAGAGGTGTTGGAGGCCGCAGGTGGAGGCAGAAAGGATCAAAGGTTGAGGTCTCCTGGGTTTCAAACGAAACTATGGAAAAGGTAGACGGAGTGGGGCGGGGGTGGGGGAGTGGGAGGGGGGAGGGGGAGGAGGAGGAGATTGGTGGTTGGCTTCTCACCAAAATCGACAACCCTCCAGGAGCCCAGAGCCAGAGCGGATTTCTGTGATTAGGGTCCAGCTTGGTTCATCGAATAAAATGAGTTTTTTTCCGGGATAAGCAGCGCTGAGTTTACCTGAGAGATCCTGTCCTTAAAGAAAAAGAAAAGGATGGCGGTTTATAACTAAAAATCCAGGAGAGTGGGGTTCCCCGCAGCAACATTGTGCTTAGTTTGGGGACACATAGTTGGGCAGTATCTGCAGCAGGCAGATGAACTAGGGCCAAATTTCAGAGTGTTATCCCTTTTCTGCACTGGTCCCCCTTTGTCTCTAGAATTCTGCATGACATTCAGGGAGTTTCAATGCCACTGGGAGGAGTGCACCAGTACAAATGTACACTGCTTGTGCAGCGTGCGCTGGCTGCGATGAAGCTCTGGCCATATACATCTGAGGTTCAGTCCCAGTTTCCCATGGTCACACACAAGTTGTCTCGTGCCCGTCCACACATGCTATGATGTGATGATGTGTCATACACACCAAACACTCGCGTCACTATGACAATATATAAATAATAAAACTAATTTACTTATTTAATTGCTTCCCTCTCCTACATGTTACACACACGACACACCACACACACACATTTCTACATCACAACCATGCTTACCAATTATCAGTCATTTGGGCTATAGACCAACTCTGGAATGTCTCTTGAAGTATGATTCTGGGCTGGAGAGATTGGCTCAGTGGTTAGAGCATGGCTGCTCTTCAAGCACAGGGTTCAGTTCCCAGCACTTCATGAAACCAACAATGTGGTTGTTAGCCATCTGTAACTTCCCAGTTCCAAGGGAATCTGACTGTCCTTTTCTGGCCTCTGTGGGCATTGCATACATAATATATTACATTACATATATGCAGACAAACACTTATACACATAAAACAGNAAATTAAAAAAAAAAAAAAGATGCAGAAGAGTGTGACCAGGTGAGACCAGCAGACAGGGAGGAAGAATGATTTCCCTGTGGTTGGGAAGGGGTGGGAAGGTAAGGCTAGCTAGTTAAGGGAGTCCTTCAACATCCAGAAGATATTTAACATAAGATTATAGACTGCAAGGTAAACACATGCACAAGAATCCAGTGAGATGCTTTTCCATCAGAAATACTCTTCTCTTAACTGGGTGTGGTGGTACATGCTTTTAATCCCAGCTCTCAGAAGGTGGATCTCTGTGAGATGGAGGTCAGCCTGGCCTATGTAGTGAGTTCCAGGCCAGATGGAACTACAAGGAGACCCTGTCTCAAGAAGGAGGAAGAGAAAGAGGAGGAGGAGGAGGAAGAGGAGGAGGAGGAGAGGAGGAGGAGGAGGAGAATGGGGAGGAAGAAGAGGAGGAAAAGGAGAAGAAAAAGGAGGAGGAAGAGGAGGAGAAGGAGGAGCAGGAGGAGGATGAATTGTTCACAGACCCCTGCATCTTTCTGTTACTTCTTGGCAGAGAAATCTCCCTATAAAAGAGCTTTGGGAGTCTGGGGATATAATCTAGTTGCCTAGCACACACAAAGTCCTGGGTTTGATCTCCAGCACTGCAGAAAACTGGCCATGGTAGCACATACTCCGGAGGCTCAGAAGTTCAAGATCATCCTTCACTACATAGAGACTGCAAGGATGGGCTGTGCCCTCATGGTGGGACGTGCCCATCCACCCACCACGGATCCGTACTCTGTGCCCTCATGGTGGGACGTGCCCATCCACCCACCCACTCCTCCACATCACACCCAAACCCCAAATAAATGTTCAAATAAAAATAAAATAAATCTTTAAAAAAAACCCCAAGGATGGTGGCATACCTCTGTAATCCTAGCACTTGAGAGGTACAAGCAGAAGTTCACAAATTAGACCTCAGCTACTTAGCAAGTTCAAAGCCAGCATGAGCAATATAAAATCTTACGTAAGGCAGAGCATGGTGACTACGTGTGTTTAATTCCAGCACTTGGAGGCAGAAGCAGGTGTATCCCTGTGAGTTCAAGTCCAGCCTAGTCACGATAGCTAGTTCCAGGTGAGGGCTACATAGTAAGGCCCTGTCTTAAAAAACAAATAACTCACCTCTGAAAACCTGACAAAACAAAACAAAAACAAAAACCTACCAACTCCCCAAACAAAATACCCCTGGATCCCATCCTTGTTTAGATTGATCAATTGATGTGTGTGTGTGTGTACATGTATGTGTGAGTCTGTGTTGTGCATGCCCAGACCAGAGGAGGACTGCAGGCATCTTTCTCTGTCGGCTCTCCACCTTATTTTTTGAGACAGCATTTCTTTTCTTTTTTTTTTTGAGACAGGGTCTCCCTTTAGTCCCATCTGGCCTGGAGCTCTCTCTGTAGACCAGGCTGGCCTCAAACTCACAGAGATCCACCTGCCTCTGCCTCCCAAGTGCTGGGATTAAAGGGGTGTGCCACCATGTCCAGTGAGACAACATTTCATATTGAACCTGAAGCACTTGATGTTTGGGGGGCCTGCCTGTCTCTGTGCAATACTCCCCCACTTTTACATGGGTGCTGGGATTTAAATCCTGGTCCTCATGCTTTCACGACAAGTGCTCCTACCCACCGATCATTCCCCCCAGCCTGTTTGTTGATTAAGATATGGTCTCGTGTAGCCCAGAATGGGCTCAAACTTGCTGTGTAGCTAAAGACGGTCTTGAACACTGATTCTTCTAGTTCTACCTTCCAAGTGCTGAGATTACAGGTACAGGTCACCGCATCTGGCTGTTTGCTTGTTTTATTATCAATTAACTCTACCAAGATGCTGGGTCAAGTTCCATGAGAAACTGGATTGAAAAGCAGGGTCTTCAACTTCTGAGATGTACAAGAGAAATATAGACAAGTAAACGAGTAAAGACAGCCAGGACCCAAGCCACCCACCAGGCTGGGAGTGAGGCCCATCCACCCCTTCTGCCTTCAAAAGGTTGGAGCTGGAGAGATGGCCTAGCGGTTAAGAGTGCCGACTGCTCTTACAGAGGACCCGGGTTTGATCCCCAGCACCCACATGGCGGCTGAGAACCGTCTGTAACTCCAATTCCAGGAGAACTCCAGTTCCAGGGGAATCCGACACCTTCTTCTGACCTCCGTGGCATTGCACGACACGGGTGCACAAACCTACATGCAGACAGTACATTCATACACATAAATAAATAAATAAAATATTTTTAAAAAAAGATTATAAAAAGGTTGGAGCTGAGAAGACTCCATGGATTTGAGAAGGGAAGTCGAGGTCTCAGTCTTGTGGTCTAAGTAAGTCTATTGTTACTTGATTCATTCCAACCTAACGACAGACTATCTTTGTTTTTGTAAATCAGATTAATAATGTCCTAATACAGAGAGAGAGAGAGAGAGAGAGAGAGAGAGAGAGAGAGAGAGATCCTTCTAGGGCCCAAATGTACTTAGTAACCTTCTGATATACATGAAACTGATAAATTAAGTATCCAGTAATGAATTACCTTGCTAAGCATGGAATGGAATGGGCATCTTGTGTTTCTAGAGTGTAGCATACCCTGATACATGCTTGCACCCCACCTCATTTTGAGGAGGGGGTAATTTCCTAGGGAAACAAATACTGCTATATACAGATACCAGACACATTGTTTCTCTTTACTTCTTTTTACTACATTTCTTTGGGTCCACCTCCTGCTTACATATATCATTAAAAATGCTTCATTTTGATACTTTTAAATCATACTTTTTTTTTGGTATTTTTGAGACAGGGTCTCCCTTTAGTCCCAGCTGTCCTGGAACTCACTCTGTAGACCAGGCTGGCTTTGAACTCACAGAGATCTGCCTGCCTCTGCCTCCCAAGTGCTAGGATTAAAGGCGTGCACCACCAAGCCTGGCTAAAATCATACATTTTTAAAATTCCAAAGTAAGTGTATGATCATTACTAGAAAGGAACAAAAGCCAGAATCCAAAGATGTGAAAAGAAAAAGTTCACAGGGCTGGAGAGATGGCTCAGCAGTTAAGAGCGCAGACTGCTCTTGCAGAGGACCTGGGTTCGATTCCCAGCACCCACATGGCGGCTAAGAACCTTCTTGAACTCCAGTTCCACAGGAATCCTACACCCTTTTCTGACTTCCGCGGCACTGCACGACATGAGTACACCAACCTACATGCAGACAGTACATTCATACACATAAAAAAATAAAAATAAATAAATAAATAAAAAAAGAAAAGAAAAAGTTCACAGTCTTATATCTCTGCCAACATCCCCATTCCTGGCTATGGAAGGACAGGTGGGTCGTGGATCCTGGGGCGTGTCAGCCTTCTGCACCATTTTACTGGACCTATGCAAAGATACACAGCACAGTGGGGGTTCTCACATTTCTTTTATAACTATCATAGGAAACTCTGAAACTTCCTCAATCACTAATATGTGATGGACACTTCCCCTTGGTTAATGGAGATAACATAAACCCCTTCTTTTTTAGAAGCCATATCATATTTGATCACTCCCCAGGTGCCTTTGTGGTTAGATGTATTCACAGCATTGAGTGTCGCCCATGCAGTGTGGACAGAAGATAGGATGCCACTCCTGGGCCTGGCCCATGGAAAACACATGGGGAGCTTCATTTTCTCCTATCCTGCTTGCTAGGAGTGAAGGACTACAAGGCTCACCCACACTAGTCTACTGTGAGAACCAGAAACTTCCATTGTACTCAGGTTCCTTCATATCTGCTACTGGAGCTTGTATTAAGCTTGACTGAGATAATGGTCTCACTATACTATTGTTTCTAGGGTTTGTTTTAGTGTAGATAACCAGATATAAAATCCAGAGTGTTTATCTACCAACTATACAATAGCTCATCACACAATTTCTTAGAATTCATTAATTTATACATATTTAATCTGGAACCCAGACACTCAACTTATCTATTAAAATAAATATATAGAAACACAATAAAAGATCATCTGACATGCCAAATTTTTAACTTATTACTACAGAATTTCATCTAGTTTGATCAAAGTGCAAATTTGACTTCTTTTGTCCATGAGTTTAAAGAACCATTTTCCTGTTTGACTACCATTCTTTTTCCATTGCTCCTGACTAATCACTCAAATTGTATGGATTTCATTTTTTCTTTTTTAGGCTGGGAGGTTTTTTTTGAGACAGGGTTTCTCTGTAGCCACAGCTGGCCTGGATCTTACTATATAGACTAGGCTGGCCTTGAACTCATAGAGATCCGCCTGCCTCTGCCTCCCAAGTCCTGGGATTAAAGGCATGCACCACTATGCCCAACTTGGTTTTTTTATGAGAAAAAAAATTCCAGTTTTGTGGGGTTTGGTTGTTCATCTGAGGGTTGTGGGTTTGATCTTTCTTTCTTTCTTTCTTTCTTTTTTTTTTTTTTTTTGGTCTTTTCAAGACAGGATCTCCCTGTAGCCCTAGTTGTCTTGGAACTCGGTCTGTAGACCAGGCTGGCCTTGAACTCACAAAGATTTACCTGTTTCTGCCTCCTGAGTTCTAGGATTAAAGGCGTGCGCCACCATGCCCGGCATTTTCTTTTCTTTTCATACAGGGTCTCGCTCTATAGCAGGAGAGTTTGGAACTTACTATGTAGCCCAGGCTGGCCTTGAAGTCATGGCCATCTGCCTGCAAATCTAGTTTACAGGTATGGGACTAGGCTTGTTGGCTTTTTTATTGGTGGTATGTTTTTGCTTTTGCTTTAATACTAGGATAAAGAGTGAATGCAAAACCACTGGAAAATTGAAAGATGAAGGAATATTTTTAACTAGTGAGGCTTTTAAACATTGTAATATTTGTAGTAGCAGTAGTATGAGTGTTTCATTCAGTTAGGAAACCCAAAAGAGCCTCATTCTCCCCATCACATGTTTTAAACTAAAGTTCTATCAGTTTTGTGGCTAAGGCAAATGATGTAGTTAAGACCAAGATCTTGATGCAGCCACTTGGGAC
The DNA here is from genome assembly GCA_009823505.1 of Rhizomys pruinosus. NCBI lineage: Eukaryota > Metazoa > Chordata > Mammalia > Rodentia > Spalacidae > Rhizomys > Rhizomys pruinosus. The sequence goes on along the minus strand of VZQC01013164.1, from coordinate 687,975 downwards.
AGAGTGACTGGCACTTGGGAACAGGACTGTAAGACAAGGAGAAACTGTCATAGAGAGGTGTGTGCATGTCAGGGTGAGCAGGAAATATGGGAACATGGGCTTTAGCATTCCATCCACGGGCCTAACCAGCTGTGCCAGTCAGATTCCACAGCCACATTGAGGACTCAGTGTGGGTTGATGGAGAAACTGACCTAGTCCTAAGAATACTCTAAGAAAAAACATGCTTCAGGATACAATGACTTGTACAACCATCAAATCTTATCCATCAGCCATGAATTTCAATAGCATTAGATCAAACATACCAAAACTGTACGCATTTCTATAATCTCTCAAATTATTCTAAGAAGCCAAAAGTGAGATGCTCACAGGCCCTAAGGGTGACCATATTGCTATTATTTTGATAAGTGGACATAGTACTAAAGTTCCCTCTAAATTCATATCTCTATAACCATAGAATAGTGCAGCTATCAGACCTCATCAGAGAAGTTTCTTTGTGCAGTGGGCGATGGCTAATTCAGAAAACTCACAACTGGTCAAAGTGCAGAGAATAAGTGACAGTGGAGTGCTCAGCCACAAATGGGACATCTACACCACACCCTCCCTCCCAAGGCTCAGGAACCATTGAGAAAGAGGGAATGGAGAGATTGTAGAAGCCAGAGGTTGGGGCAGACTGGAGTGAAACTCCCTTCAGGACAGGACAGGACCACCGAGTTCATGAGCTCACAGAAGCTGTGGTTGCCTGCACAAGACCTGCACAAGATCAAGCTAGTCAACATTCTCACATGGAGAAAGAAGGGGCTCACAAATCCCCACTCCTAACTAAGGAGCTCTCGACAGTTGATAGCTTCTGGGGGAGGGAGGGTTCATTTTCTTTAAGGGTGTGGCCCCAGTAAGTTGACCATACTACATCTGATGGCCCTGCACCCATATGAGTAATGAGCAGCACAAATTGGACTTGATGGGTTAGAGGGAAAGAGAAAGAGAGAAGAGGGACATGAAATTGGCAGGCGATAGGCATTGGCGATGGTTCTGGAGGGAGTTGGGAGGACAAGTGGCAAGGGAATATGATCAGAACACACTGTGTTAAGTTCTCAAGAAATCGATTTCAAAAATTAAAAAAAGAAAGGACAAAAGGTGACTAAATGGGGTGCTAAGCCAGGTGGAAGTGACATACTATCACACTAAGGGCCCTTGATAAGGAAATCAGTGGGGGTGACATACACAGAACTTTTTTTTTGTAGGGGGAGACAGGATCTCCTTATTGCCCCAGCTGGCCTGGAACCCACTCTGTAGACCAGGCTGGCCTTGAACTCACAGAGATCCACCTGCCTCTGCCTCCCAAGTGCTGGGATTAAAGGCGTGAGCCACCATGCCCGGCTTAAAGACTGTTCTTAGCCACCATGTGGGTGCTGGGAATCAAACCTGGGTCCTCTGCAAGAGCAGTCAGTGCTCTTAACCACTAAGCCATCTCTCCAGCCCCTCTAATGATGTTTTATAAACTAAGTACTTGCTCATTAAAGTCTTTGTTTCTAACCATTCCTTTCCAGTTTTGAGTCTCTCCAAACTTGTATTCCTGTTCAGAAATATTCATTATTCTTCTATTGCTTATCAAACTAGACTCAAATACCTCTGCCTGGTACTAAAGGGTCTCCCTGGTACAGGGCCAGCATAACTACCCTATTCCTATTTTGCATCCATTCTTCCCTGACATCTGTCTGTCTGCAGTCTGGGCAGAGCTCTCTTGTAGGCACTGGCATTTGAGGGGCCATGTTCCTCCATTCCCAGCTTTAACCCTTAAGTCCTCCTTGCCTGTCTTCTCCTCCCAGAGCCAGTCCTGGCAGTGCTATAGCAGAGAGCAGCATCCCGGGCCTCCTCCATGAGGAATCTGGGTCCTCACTCTTCAAAAATGCAAGAGGGGTCGGGCAGAGCAGCTTCCTGGGTGCAGTGGATCAACACTCCAACGCTCTGCATTCTTTTTGCTTTTTTGGTCTTTTTGAGACAGGGTCTCCCTGTAGCCCCAGCTGTCCTGGAACTCACTCTGTAGACCAGGTTGGCCTTGAACTTACAAAGATCCGCCTGCTTCTGCCTCCCAAGTGCTAGGATTAAAGGCGTGCGCCACCACGCCCGGCAACGTTCTTAAGGATAGTGAACCTACTCTGCTGAGTCTGGAAATCCACCTTGGATGATTCTGGGGCAGGAATTCCTTGGACTCCAGTTTGAGTGTGAATGGTCCTGTTGGGTGTGGTGGTGGATACCAGCAACCCTAGTTAGTACTCCAGAGGTGGAGGCGCAGGTGGAGGCAGAAGGATCAAAGGTTTGAGTCCATCCTGGGTTACAAAACAAGACCCTATGGGAGAAAGGTAGACGGAGTGGGGGCGGGGGGAGTTGGGGGGAGGGGGAGGGGGAGGGGGAGGAGGAGGAGGAGTGGTGGTGGCTTTCATCCCAGCCCTCAGGAGGCAGAGCCAAGCGGATTTCTGTGAGTTCAGGGTCAGCTTGGTCAGCATAATGAGTTCCGGGACAGCTGGAGTTACTGAGAGACCCTGTCTTAAGAAAAAAGAAAAGAGCGGTTTATAACTAAAATCCAAGAGTGGGTTCCAGCAACATTGTGCTTAGGTTTGGGGACACATAGTTGGCAGTTCTGCAGCAGGCAGAGAACTAGGCCAAATTTCAGGAGTGTTATCTCTGTTTCTGCACTGGTCCCTTGGTCTCTAGAATTTCTGCAGACATTCAGGGAGTTTCATCCACTGGGGAGGAGTGCACCAGTACATTGTACACTGCTTGTGCAGCAGTGCGCTGGCTGCATGAGCCTGCCAACCTGAGTTCAGTCCCCAGTTCCCATGGTCAACAAGTTGTCCTCTGACCTCCACACATGCTATGATGTGCATGCATGTGTCATACACACCACACACACAATGACAATAATAGTAAATAAAACTATTACTAATTCTATTGCTTCCCTCTCTCCTACATGTGTACACACACACACACACACACACACACACACACATACACACACATGCTTACACACAGTCATTAGGGCTATAGACCAACTCTGGAATGTCTCTTGAAAGTAGTGATTTCTGGGGCTGGAGAGATGGCTCAGTGGTTAAGAGCACTGGCTGCTCTTGCAGAGCACAGGGGTTCAGTTCCCAGCACCTTCATGACAGCCAACAATGTGGTTGTTAGCCATCTGTAACTCCAGTTCCAGGGAATCTGATGTCCTTTTCTGGCCTCTGTGGGCATTGCATGCATATGATATACTTACATACATGCAGACAAAACACTTATACACATAAAACAACAATAAATAAATATTTTTTTTTGGACTTTTTGAGACAGGGTCTCCCTGTAACCCCAGCTGTCCTGGAACTCACTCTGTAGACCAGGCTGGCCTTGAACTCACAAAGATCTGCCTGCCTGTGCCTCCCAAGTGCTAGGATTAAAGGCATGTGCCACCAGGCACCAGCATAAATAAATAATTTTTAAGTTACATATAAAAGAAGAAAGTAGCAATTTCTGGTCACCCTTCCTGTCACAATGATCTCTTCATTGTGGGCCTCTCTGAAGCCATAAGGACTTTTAAACACCTGCAGTTGATCTTGTGACTCCGTAACTTCCCATCCCTCTAAGCAAATCCCAGTTCTTTGATGAGGTTTAAGAGGCCTTGCCAGATACATTCCTCTTACTTCTCTGACTTCCCTCCCTTCCTCTTTCCCCTTCCATCTCTCTCATCAGTCTCCTGGTCATACCCTATGCTTTGAGCAGTCTGAATGTCCCTCAGCCAAGTGCCTGACTTCTCATTCCACATCACCTGCTGGGAACACTCCCCTTCCTTCCTATAATCCAGTGCTTGGCTTTCATACAACTTCCTGTGTGCTCCTAGGTCTGGGCAAAATTAGCAGCAAGAGATGGCCACTGAAGAGAACCCTGAAATCACTTCCTTCACACCCTAAAAGAAGGTGAGAGTTTAATTCAGTCCTCACAAGGAAGAAACCCTGGGATAGCTGGGGGTGGGGAAAAAAGGAAGTTTCATAACCCTTGGCATGTACTGTGAATTTAGATCCTCCTTGGTGTTATTCTAGATTTTTTTTTTTTAAGTGGAGGGAGCAGGATTTATTTGAAGTCACGTGGAAGAGATGGAACGTGCTTCTTGACTGTGGCAGTATGCTAGGTTTGAATTTAGAGGGGCTCAGGATTCAGGAGTTACCCTCTTCTTGCACCTTGTTATTTACTGGCTTCTCCTGGCACATACCTTTAATCCTAGCACTTGGGAGGCAGAGGCAGGCGGATCTCTGTGAGTTCAAGGCCAGCCTGGTGGTCTACAGAGCAAGTTCCAGGCCAGCTGAGGCTTCAGGGAGACCCTGTCTCAAAAAGACAAAAAAGGGGCTGGAGAGATGGCTCGGTGGTTAAGAGCGACGACTGCTCTTGCAGAGGACTCAGGTTCGATTCCCAGCACCCACATGGCGGCTAAGAACTGTCTTTAACTCCAGTTCCAGGGGAATCTGACACCCTCTTCTGACCTCCGCAGCACTGCACAACACGGGTGCACCAACCTACATGCAGACAGTACATTCATACACATAAAAAAAAATTGGTGTAAGGCAAACAAACAAACAAATAAATAAAAACCAAAGTTGCAAAAAAGTTAAGCAATTTGCCAGATGGCAAGTGTGGTGCAGCAGCAGAGGCTGAGTTGGCCTGACTCCAAAAATCACATCCTTAGCAACTGGCCAGTCAGTGACCAAGGTCTTGGTGCCAAAAGGTTTGAATCTGCTTTGTCTTAAATACTCCTTGAGCTGGAGAATATAGAAAAGAAGTCATAAGAGAGAGAGAGAGAGAAAAGAGACAGAATGTATAAAGGGAAAAGAAAGAGGGCAGAAAACTCAGTAGGAACAGGGAAGACAGAGAAACAGAGGAGGCAAGAGAGGCTTCTGCCCCCTGCCTTCTCATCCTTGCTAGTACAATCTGGCCACTGCTGTGTGACTGAGACTGGTGAACCCTCTATTAATAAGCATCAAGGCTATCCTGGACACTCACATTGAACAAAGCAGAAAAATCCTGCATGAAATTTATATCTTAATAGTAAGAATAAAAAATAAACTTCAAAAACAAGAAAAAAGTAAATAATTTATGATGTTAGAAGACTATAGAATCAGGGCCTTGAGAGATGCCTCAGTGGTTTAGAGCACTGGTTGCTCTTGCAGAAGACTTGGGTTCAGTTCCCAGCACCCACATGGCAGCTAACAACCATCTGTAACTCCCATTCCAGGGAATCTTCTGGCCTCTGAGGGTACTACATGCATGAGTATACTTACATACATGCAAGCAAAACACTCATATAAAAAAAAACTAAACATATAAAAATTTTAAAAGAGTATAGAATCGGGCTGGAGCGATGGCCTAGCGGTTAAGAGCGCCGACCGCTCTTGCAGAGGACCCGGGTTCGATCCCCAGCACCCACATGGCGGCTGAGAGCCGTCTGAAACTCCAATTCCAGGAGAACTCCAGTTCCAGGGGAGTCCGACGCCCTCTTCTGACCTCCGCAGCATTGCACGTCACGGGTGCACAGACTTGCATGCAAACAATACATTCATACACATACGGAAATAAATAAAATTAAAAAAAAAAAGTATAGAATCTATGCCAAAAAAAGAGGAATGGATAAAAATAGGATTAAAACAAACCAATTTTTTCTTTTTTGAGACAAGTCTTGCCATATAGGCCAGCCTGGCTTTGAACTCAAGGGGATCCTCCTACCCGAGGCTCCCAAATGCTGGGCTTACAGGTGCATGTCTGGTTTATGACAGGGATTCTTATCTTGGAGTCTCAGATCCACAAACCTATGAACTTGGAAGTGGAAAAATGATACTTTTATTTTCATTAATCTTAAACCTCCAAGGCTGAGTTAAAGTTCCCCAGCATGCTAATAACAGTAACTATGACTTTGTTACCAATTGAAATCACAGACATTTTGTATCCTTTCGGGAGTTGTTACCTATAGTTTGAGCTATTATTTATACTCATCACTACTTTGTAGCTATTGGACTTCCTTAGATCTTGCTACTTGGTGTATCTCTAAAGAAACATGTACTTAGTAACTATCTCAATATAGTTTCTTTTGTAATCTTATGTCTTTGATTTCCTTCATTTAAAAACACTATTTGAAAGTCTGCAATCCCAACACTCAGGAAGTAGAAGCAGGGAGATCAGGAACTAAAGGCTATCCTTAGCTCTACAGCCAGTTTGAGGTCATCCTGGGGTATTAAAAACCCTCTCTCAAAACAAAGAAGAAAAAGGTTATAAAGAATACAAAAAGGAAGCCGGGCGTGGTGGCACACGCCTTTAATCCTAGCACTTGGGAGGCAGAAGCCGGCAGATCTTTGTGAGTTCAAGGCCAGCCTGGTCTACAGAGTGAGTTCCAGGACAGCTGGGGCTACAGGGAGACCCCGTCTCGAAAAGACAAAAGGAAAAAAAAAAAAAAGAATAAAGAATACAGAAAGGAAAACGGGGCAGAGCAGACAGTAGGGTGAGAGGACAGACTGTAATTTTAAGTAGGGTGGGCAGGGGAGGTATATCTGGGCCCCATTGGACTTAAGTTTCTAGCACCTGCTCTGCCTAGCCATCCTCAGGCCATTGTCCTGCCTCTGTGCTAAGTGCAATGCCTAGTAGTGACATCTTTTCATTTATCAGCCTATTTTACCTCTCAAGGCTTCTCGCCGTACTTCCGTCTAAAAGGACTTAACATTCAAAAATTTGTCTTTGTTTTGTTGAGACAATGTCTCACTTCATAGTCTAAGCTGGCCTGGAATTCTCTATGTAGCCCAGGTTGACCTTAACATCTCTTTTGGTGTGTGTGTTGGGGTACAGTACTGGAACTCAAACCTAGGAGGTCATGTGTATGAGGAAATCATTCTACTTCTGAGCTGCAGCCCCAGTCCTAACCTCAAAGTCTTTATCTTTCTGCCTCAGTCTCCTGAGTGATGGGATTACAGCTATATATCACCACATCCAGCAAAGTTTGGAATTGGTAGTGTCATAAGAACACAAGGGCTGGTTGTGGTGGTGGATGCCTTTAATCACTGGGGAGGCAGAGGCAGGTGAATCTCTAAGAGTTAAAGGCCAGCCTAGTCTACATAGTGAGTTCCAGGCTGGAGCTACAAGGAGAACGCTGTCTCAAAAAACAAGACAACAAAAGAACATAAGGTAATATATATATATATATAAAATCAGAGAGGCTGGGCATGGTGACACACATCTTTAATCCTAGCAATCAAGAGGCAAGGCAGGTGGATATCTGTGAGTTCAAGGCCAACCAGGTCTATATAGTGAGTTCCAGCCTATCTAGGGCTACACAGTGAGACCTTGTATACTTTTATATTATGACAATAAATAAGCAAATAAATAAGAGAGAGATCTTTTTTGTTGTTTTTCTGCTTTCTATCCAATTCAACTAGGCAAACTAGCTCAAACCAGTCAGGCAGTGTATGTCTCTTAAAGAAAAGATAAGCAAATCAGTGGCTTAGTCTGCTGATTAAGTGTATCACCCCGGGCAAATAGAATGTGCTTGGAAGATATGGCCATATTGCAAATTCTTTCGAAATTCCAATTCGCCTCACACATACAGCAAAAACCTTCAGGATTCTGAGACAAAAGATCCTTTGTTTCTTAAAAAATTTATACTTTGAGGCTGTAGAAATATTTTTTAAAGAGGTACATGTCAATGGTGTTTAAAAATGCTATCAGGAAATGACAGAATGGCAACAGACATGTTCCTGATGAGGTCTCTCCTCTCAGTAAGACTAGAGGGCAGTGGCCCCAAGCCTTGTTCATCTTCTGGCTTCCAAGTTGTCACTCTGATTCCCCAAGTCTCCAGCATTACAAAGCATCCCACCCTACTAAGACAGAGCTGAAGAAGGAGAACAGGAGAGGGAGAGGGTTGACCATGTCTTCCTGTGGAATTCTCTTTACATTTTGTATTCCCAAATCACCCTTCCAAGATTACTCCACGGAGGGAGGGCAGGCTGGAGAGATGGCTCAGCAATTAAGAAACCACTTCTCCAGCAGCCCCCAGTTTCACCCTTTAGCTCCATGGCTAGAACAGGCCTCCACCAAGGTGGCAATGGAACATGGGCTAAGAGCATCACAGCTCCTATAGCACACACAGTGTTGCCCAGAGAAAATCTAAGTTCCATACCTCATGGGTCTGCTCCATTGAGTGAAAAGTGCCAGGAATCTAGGCAAAAAGAACCCTGGTCTTCAATAATGACATTAAACTTTGAAGCTGTGGAAATGTATGCTCTTTGGCTAAACTAAAAACGAGTAGCCCCAAGGCTTAATTCTTCCTTGCATTCAGTCACTTATGTTTTTATTCCCAAATCACCCTTCCAAGATTACTCCATGAAGGGGGGGGGGAGCTGGAGAGATTGTTCAGCAATTAAGAACACTGGCTATGCTTGCAGGGGAACTGGGTTCAGTTCCCATGTGCTGGCTAACAACTATCCATAGCTTTAGTTCCAGGGGATCCCACACCCTCTTCTGGCCTCCATGGGCACTGATGGTGCACATACATACATGTACGAAAAACACATTAAATTAAGCATAAAATTTTTTAATTTATTATGATTATTATTATTATTTGTTTGTTTTGTTCATTTGATTTTGGAGGGGGGGTACCAGAGTCTCCCTGTAGCCTAAGCTAGCCGGGAACTCACTATGTAGACCAGGCTGGCCTTGAATTCACAGAGATCCTCCTGCCTCTGCCTCTCAAGTGCTGGGATTAAAGGCACATGCCACCACATCCGGCATAATTTATTATTTTTTATTTTATGTGTATAAGTTTATCACCTGCATGTATGTAAGTGCAATTGTGTCATGGGGTGCTCACAGAGGTGTCAGATCCTCTGGAACTGGAGTTATAGACTGTTGTTAACTTCCATGCGAGGGCTAGGAATCAAACCCAGGTCCTCCACAAAATTAGCCAGTGCTCTTAACTGCTGAACCATCTCTCCAGCCCCACAAATAAATACATTTTTAAAAAACAGAGAATACACGGCTGGAGAGATGGCTCAGCGGTTAAGAGTGCCGACTGCTCTTGCAGAGGACCTGGGTTCGATTTCCAGCACCCACATGATGGCTAAGAACCGTCTTTAACTCCAGTTCCAGGGAAAGTCCGACACCCTCTTCTGACCTCCGCGTCATTGCATGACAACGGATGCACAAACCTACGTGCAGACAGTACATTCATACACATAAAAAAAAACAAACACCTACCAGTTGCACTGGGCAAGGCAGTCCACATCTTAAAAATCAAAAATCAAAAACAAAAAAACAACAACAACAAATCCCAGAGAATACTCAGAAATGCACCCTTTCCCACCAACTCCGTGTGGCTCTGTTAAGCTCATCTTTCATATCTGACATTATGCGCTTCCCTTGCTGAAAATGCCCGTGTGCTCTGCTGACTTCTACTAATGAGGCTGACATTATCTCACCCTAAAGATGAGAAAACTGAGGCACAGAGAGGTGAAATAACCTAATTGTCATCTAGTTGGACCTAAATTTCCTGAGGTTACTTTTATACTATTTTTGTTACTTCTATAAAGGGGAAGGTAAGACATTTGAAAACTAAACAAAGAGCTCTGATATTACTAGTAGTGAGGCAATAATGGCCCCAGTGTGTGCTTTGAGGAGACCAAGGGGTAACCTACATCTAGGATCCGGGTAGGGATGAGGGGATAGGAAGGGCTTCCTGAAGGAACTTCTGGCTGTGTCTGAAAGGATAGAGAATATGGGTGGGTGTGTACAGAGACTGAAATGTGAGCCACGACTCAGGATACAGGTGGGGCAGGAGTGGGAAATGAGGTGGGAAGGGTAGTTTGGGGCAGATGACAATGAGATTCAAGTGTCTGGTGAAGGTGATTAAGGTTTACTGCGTAGGCAAAAGGATGACTCAACATCTCTGAGCAATGCTGTAGATTCAGGAAGACAATTTTATCAACAAGTTACACGCATTCAAGAAGAAAGACTGGAGTCACAGTGTCTGTTTATATAGTGCAGCCCAGCAGTTCAAGCTAGGTGGGGCCGACCGGACATGAGCAGTAGAAGGAGAGAGGAATTCAAACTCGTAGGAGCTATTGTGAGAAGAGAAGACAGTGGGGCATGGCCACGGATTGGAGGTGCTGGGAAAGCACAAAAGGATGGTAGTTCTCCAACAAAAAGCAGGTCCAGGGGGCTGGAGAGATGTGCAGCTGTTAAGAGTGCCGACTGCTCTTGCAGAGGACCTGGGTTCCAGTCCCAGCACCCACATGGTGGCTAAGAGCTGTCTTTAACTCCAGTTCCAGGGGAATCCGACGCCCTCTTCTGACCTCCGCGGCATTGCACGACACGGGCGCACCAACCTACATGGCAGACAGTACACTCATACACATAAAAAGTAATAAAATTTTTTTAATTAAAAAAATGTGAAGCCAAAGCTAGGAATACTCAGTCAATGCAAAGATGAGCCTAAATAATGTAGAAATGAGTTTGCCAGAGGCACCAAGCAGAGGAGAAAGAGCATAGATAGATGTAAACCATCAAAAATGGGGGGTGGGGCTGGACACAGACCCTCGCCTCCTCTCAGACTTGGTAGTTACAAAATATCACTGTGCATGGGCTGGAGAGATGGCCTAGCGGTTAAGAGCGCGGACCGTTCTTACAGAGGACCAGGTTCGATCCCCAGCACCCACATGGCGGCCGAGAACCTTCTGAAACTCCAATTCCAGGAGAACTCCAGTTCCAGGGGAATCCGACACCCTCTTCTGACCTCCGCGGCATTGCACGACACGGGTGCACAAACCTGCATGCAGACAGTACATTCATACACATACAGAAATAAATAAAATTAATTAAAAAATTTTTTAAAAATCACTGTGCAAATATATCCCAGAGGGAGTAAATTTAAATGCAGATTCCCAGGCACCACCCCTTAGAGATATCTGAGTCATTATAGTTCTGCCTGGATCCCGAATCTCTAGCTCCTGTGGGGGCTGATGCAGGTAGCTTGAGGACCAGACTTTGAGAAGAGCCATCATGTAACCTCTCCCTGTGTGACCTCACCCCCCCCCCACCGTAGATTAGCCACACATAATGCACACAATCCACCTTATACAACTCCAAACAGTCTCTATCTTCCGTGAAAAACTCTTGGCTGAACTCCAGGCTCTAACATCCACCTGGCAACTGGGCATCCCTATGTGAATATCTCAGAAACTTTGAACTCAACATGTTCCAAATCAAATTCATTTCTTCCCATACCTGGCACATATTGGATAAAGTCCGTGTTCCTCGGCTTGGCATGTTCTCTCCAGCGTCCTTCTCCACCACTGCCTCCTCCTCACGTTTCCTATTTTGTAATAGTCTCACTTTGTACAGATCCTGGATGCACAGACTTTTCTATTCTATTTGGTGTCCCCTGCCAGAATCCACAGTGCTGGGCACAGATGTGCCATCGCTCCTGCCTGCAAACACACTCAGTGCTGTTCTTCCCCACCTGTATCCTTTCCATTGCAGTGGTCCTCCTGTTGTAGTGTGCTCTTTAGCTGATGGGCTTTTTTTTTTTCTTTGAACTTCAGCTCCTTGAACACCAGAGCCATGGCTTTTCTACTCCTGCCCTTGATGCAGAATCTAGCACAGAATAAGCAGTCATTGGACATTTGATGAATTGGATTTCTTAAGAGGAGAAAAAGAAAAAGAGAGAAGAAATGGCCAGGAAAGCTGAAGGGAAACTTAAACAGTTTACGGTGGGAGGGGAGTGACCGAGTAAGAGTGACAGTCTCTAACTAATGTTTGCCTAGAGATCAAACGAGGGGGGGTGCAGAGTGACTGGGTTTGGCATCTAAGAGGTCACGGGCAACTGCAGGGATGTCAGTCCCAACAGTCCTCTGCCATGAGGGTCAACCCCTCCAGGGCCTGCCTTGCAAAGGGGAAGCTCATGCCAGCAGGAGAAAGCTTACAAATGTGACACAGTGCAGTGGTGCTCAGGCCCTCTGATTCATCTCTGGGCCAGGCTTGGCTTGGTCACAGGACTTGCTGGCTTTGAAAAATGCTCACCTTAGCCTCTCCTTCCTGCTGCCTCTCCCTAATGCTTCTCAGGTGCCCTTTCTGCCTCGTTTGCCCAAGTTCAGCCTGAGCAGCATGTCAGGCAAAGGGAGATCCTAACTGTCTTCCCATTCTCACAGAGTTGGTTGTCTCTCAGCACTGCTTCTTGTGTGCAAATCCATCCCAGCCTGCCATTCCCAAAACCTCTAGCAAAACCAGCCTGCCTGCCTGCCTTTCCTGCACCTGCACCATAGCCTCTTCCTCACACACAGTTGGGCTGCATGTTGTTCTCCATAACCCCTTTCTGCGGGGTGCTATTAGGGTGCTGCCTTGCCTTACCCACTCTGCTCCCCAGGGTTCTGTCTGATCATTCTGCTTCTACAAACAGAAGCAGAAGAGGAATAATGTTTCCCTGTCACCCAGACTTTGTTAGTTGCAAGTTCCCTAACGCAGCCATGTCTGTTCTCCAGTCACATCCCCTGTGCTCTGCCAAGTCTCAAGCTACCCTTTGCCCTTAAAGCCATAGCTTCTATCAGTCCTCATTTGAATGCACTATCTATTCTTTCAAAATTCTTTGTGGGTGCAATGTTTGTCATGGAACTGTCATTATTAAATACCACTCTATTACAAAATAGATCATTGAAACCAACCAAAAGTTGAAAGCAGAAATAGAAACTCATTTCTTAAGAACAACTAAGATGGGCTGGAGAGATGGCTCAGTGGTTGCTCTTGTAGAGGACTGGGTTTGATTCTCAGTACTCACATGGCAGCTAACAACCATTGGTAACCCCGGTTCCAGGGGATCAGACGCTTTCTTCTGATTTATGCAGGCAATATACTCATACACATAAAATGAAAATAATAAATAAAATTATGTTTAAAAGGACAAAATAATAACCACAAAATTGGTGTATATTATGACTTAAGAAACTGAATCAAAAGAGAGAAAAAGGAGATGAAATAAAGAATGTATGGAAAGAAAAAAAGAAAAAGAGACAGACATGGCGTCAGAAAGAGGATATAAAGAGAGAACAAGACCAAAAAAAAAAAAAAAGTCAGAACAAGACCAAAAGAGAGGTATAGTGATATGTGTGTGTGTGTGTGTGTGTGTGTGTGTGTGTTTGCATGGGATCAGAGGACAATCATGGGTATCAATCCTCCCTTCCCTTCCTTTCTTCCCCTCTTCCCCAACTCTTTTTCTTTCTGAGACAGTGTCTGTCAGTAGGCTAGGCTGCTGGCCAGTGAGCCCCAGGGATCCACCTGCCTGGGATTACAAATGAGTGCCAAACACCCAGCTTCTTTTCTTTATGTGGGTTCTAGGGATCAAATTCAGGCCTTCATGCTTGTAATGCTGCACTTTACCAACAGAGCTATCTCCCTAGCCCTGAGAGGTGCGATTCTGAGAACCAGAACTTGAAAGAGGGATCTGCCTCCTCTAGGCACATCCTCAAGAGACAGACCACAGGCTTGGATGCACGAACAAGGAGCTGTCAGGAAAACAAGAATAACCCATGTGAAACACCTTGCTGGAACCAAGACCCACACTGCTAGTACAGACACCCTAAGTCCATGATCTCTATCTGGTGGCCTTGTGCATTTTCACAAATGCAGGCATAAATGCAGAAAAGACCCTTGGTTCTGTGAGCGAAATGGCCTTTGCATGTTTACTAGCTCTCGAGAGAGCTATGGCTTGTTTCAACTTGTGGAAAGGTGAATTAAGAGGAAGCTGGCTAACATAGATGGTTACCAACTCCTTGCTAGTTTTCTTGCCTTTTATCCCAGCACTCTAGAGGCCAAGGCAGGCAGATTTCTGTGGGATTGAGGCCAGCCTGAATCTACATAGTGAGTTCTAAGCCAAATGGGGCTACAGGGAGACCCTGTCTCAAAAAAACCAACACACACACACATACACACACACTTTATTAAATGAGTTAATGGTCATGAACTTCTTCCAACATGAAAGGTTAAGGTGTTTATTAAAAGAATCCATGAGGGCCTTTCCTCTCACGGCGGGCGCTGTCAGTGGCAGGCAGCACTGCAGGACACTCCTCCTCGCCCAGACTCTTCTTGCTCTGTGGGGATGTCCTTTCTTTCTAGCTATCCATCTGCTTCTCTGCCTCTCCCATCCATAGACAGTTCTTTCCCCTCTTCCCACTCTTTAAACGCTGATGCTTCTCAGGGCTCCATCTCAGATCATCCCCTTCCTGCCCTCACGCCCTCCCACAGTGGCACTTTGCTGTTAGCTTATGCATGGTGCCCACTTAACTGCAGTCACTACAGGGAAAAGAGATAATTAGCTCTCCTCAGCCTGCCAGTTCATGAAAGGAAAATCTAAGTTCATTTTAATAATAGTTTTCCAGCCATTTGAAACCAAGAATGCTAGTTTAACTGGATTTTTAACAGAAGTTTTGTATCCATAGAGCTATCCATAGGTCACAGTTGTCTTAAGGAGGAGGTGGGTGTCTGATCAGTGTGGCTCTTCCCTTTCTTGAGACTCCATTTCTTTGGCCACGATGGCTGCCTTCCCATGGGAAAGAGCCTACCCTCCAGATGTTTTCAGCACAACACAAGGTGCCTTCATTTTATTTGCACATTTTGGGAAAGGAGTAGTTCAGATACCAAGACTGCCCAGATTATCGTCCACTCTGTTGAGATGGAGTTATAGGCCATTACTAACCAAGAACCAGTGCTGAGCTGAAGGGCATGCCAAGGAACTTATCCCATGCCAATGCAGTTTGGGGGCAGAATATCTACACTGAAGAGTGGGGTCAGCTCACAGGAAGAAGAGATAAAAATCAGTAGGCCTGGTGACAGGGAGGTGTTTGGAATAATAATAACTTTTATTGAACTCCTACCATACATCAGCACTTCAGGAAACTCTCCTGAGTCTGACCTCATAAGCTGTGGTGATAACAGCTATGTGAAATGTCTTTTTTAAAAAAAAACAAAAAGCCAAATTCCTAGGTGTTGTGCTAACATAAATGAGGATGTGTAAATTGCAGCTATTACCCACTGCCTACCATGAATCAGGCAATGTGCAGGTACCAGGGACATGAATGATTAACAAGATCTGTATGATTTCTACACTCATTGTGCTTATGATAGGTACTTGTCCAAGGTGGTAGCCACTAGCTGTACACATCTATTAAAATTAAAATTTTGGCCGGGTGTGGTGGCGCATGCCTTTAATCCTAGTACTCGGGAGGCAGAGGCAGGCGGATCTTTGAGAGTTCAAGGCCAGCCTGGTCTACAGAGTGAGTTCCAGGACAGCTGGGGCTACAGGGAGACCCTGTCTTGAAAAGACCAAAAACAAAACAAAACAAAACAAAACAAAAAAATTAAAATTTAGTTTCTCAGTCATACTAGCTGCATTTCATCATGTGTTTAAAGGCCACAGTGGATGTGGGCTGCCAACACTGCAGAAAGTTCTGTTGGCTGGCTCTGAACCAGGCAGAGAAAACAATAGAGCATTGCATTTCTATGAGATAAAGGTAATCGTAGAGACTAACTGGTACAAGGGGAGAACACTGTTGTCACTGGTACTATTCTTATTATAATTAAGGTGTAGAAACTGAGGCTCAGAGAGGTCAAGCAATGTGACCCAGTTCACACAGCTGCTAAGCGAGAAGAACTGGGATCTGAGCCCAGATTTGTGTGTCGTCCTCCCCCCGCCCCCGCCCGCCCCCAGGTTGTTTTATGGAGTAACTGAGCCAGAAGCCAGACACAGGTAGAAACTAGTTAAAGAGAGAGGATGGAAAAGGCAGCACTGGTGGGAAAGCAAAAATTTGGGCAAAGGCACAGATGGGGAAGACTGACAGAGGACTACAGGTAAACCAGTCTGGCTGGAGAGGCAGTGATTGTTGAACTCGTGTCCTAGGAGAGGTAAGTTGGGACCTGCCTATCTTGATCAAAAGCCAAGGATGCAGTAAACTCTGTGAGGTTGGGCCTTTACAAGATTGTAAGCAGGAGCATGATGTGGCCAAAACCAAGGCTGATGACAGGGAGGTGCTTAGGAGCAACTGGCCAAGAAAAAGCTAGGAAAGCCAGTTAAAGATTACAAGGAGATAGAAAGAAAGAAACGAGTGATGGGTATAAAAGCAATGATCAGCACGGGGACCTAGAGATCTAAGGCTAAGATTCAATACTGTGTCCTACTGGGGAATAAATATTACTGTTCTGAACCTTATTTCTCCAACTGTAGAAAGATGATCTCTTGAGGTTCCGCCTATCAATAGTAGTCTGGAGTCTGCAAATGTGGATGGTACTGGGAAACAGCAGGACAGCATTAACACTGGGGCAAGGAAGATGGCCATCAAAGATTGAGCCCAAGCTGAAGGAGAAATGATGCACCACTAACGGAACCAGTGTGTGTAAGAACCTGTCTTTTATTTGGGATGGGGATGTGGATGGGATAGGGGTGGGAGGATCTGGAGGGAATAATGAGCTTGTTTTAAAGAAAGTTGTGCAGAGTTAGAGGTCATTATTGTACATCCCCCAAAGATGGGTTTTAAAATTGTGAGATAAAAGGTTTATGAAAGAACACTTGACCTTACTCAGGACAATGGGCTCGAATATCTTCTATTGGATTCCATTTTATTCTTTTCAATTGTTACCGAATTTATTCTATGAACTATTCATGTGTCACGACTCAACAAGTCTTTTTAAGTTGGAGGCAATAGCACGGCATCCTGTGCAAACATTAAGGAGAAGCAAACCTGGTCAGGGACTCCAGGCTGGGAGAGCTTAGAGAATGTTTAGCCAAACTCGGTTCTAAGAGCCTTAAGAAAAGCCAGACCTGGGAACTAGAAGGTGGAACCCTCACACTCGATGGTGCGGGACAGAAAGGACTTGGGCTAGATCTCGGTGGAGAGGCCAGCAGGGGTCCAACTACCACCCCAGCGCTGTGTTTTTCCCAAGCTTGCAGGGAGCCACAAGGGCATCCGCCTCGGCGTGCATCCTCCCGGGAAGACGGCGCACCCACTCCCTTCATTCATTCCCCGCGCGTGTCTGCTAAAGCACCGAGCTTGCACCGAGGCGAAGACACTTGGCCAGCCAGCGGGGCGGGTGCCTGAAAGCAGCGGATCGCCCGGGCCGTCCCGGCCGGGGCGCGCACTCCCACGCACGCACACACAAAGTTGTGGCCGCCCCCGACGCCGAGCTCCCGTCGGGGCAGCGGGCCAGCGCCGCGTGCTCTCGCCAGGCCCGGCTCGCACGGACTCTCGGCTCTCTTCGGGCCGCGCTCGGCCCCCGCCGGCGCCCGACTCTGCCCTTCGGCTCGGCCTTCCCCGCCTCGCATCCGTGCCATCGGCGCTCGATTGCGCGCGGACTCCCTGGGGCTCTTCCCGGCTCGCTCCCTCTCGCTCGCCCGCCCGCCGGCGGGCTCGCTCGCGCCCGGCCGCGCCGCCCCTCCTCCGCGCCCGCCCCCGCCCCTCCCCCCTGCTCCTCACGGGCAACTTTTGCCGGCGCCCCCGCCTCACAGCCATGCGGAGCTGAGCTCCGGCCCGGGCCCTGGCCGCCGCAGCCCGCCCCGGCTCCTGCGCTCGCGGACCCGCCCGGCCCTCGGCCTCGGCTCTTCAGCCGCCCCGGGCCGGCCGAGCCCCCCGCGCAGGGCCCGGGCCGCGGCCACGGCGGCGGCGGCGGCGGCGGCGGCGGCGGCGACGCGCCCGCCCGGCCCCCTCCCCCGGCGCCGGCCAAGTGAGGCGGTGATGCGGGCGCTGGCGGCCTGGGCTGCGCCGAGAGCGGAGACACAGGCTCAAGATGGCAGATTCCCACTGAGGCTGAGGGGGCCGAGCTCGCGCGCCGCGTTCCCTTCTCCGTTGCCATGAACCGCGGACACCCTGGCCCCGATGGCCCCAGTGTACGAAGGTAAGGGGTGCCCGCCCCGCCGCGGCCCCCACAGCTTTGTTCTGTCCGCCGCCCCTCCGGCGGCAGCCCCCGGCCGCAGCCCTGGCCCTGGCTGCAGGCGCTCGCGACCCTTCCCGGCACCCCCCAGCCCAGGCCGGGACGGGACCCTCGGCGGCCTCGAGCTGGATCTGGTTTCCAGGGTGGAGAAGCAGGCTGGGGGGTGTGTGCGGGTGGGCTCGCTGCCCAGAGAAAAGAAACGGGGGGCGGCGTGAGGGAAAAGACGGATCGGTGCTGCTTTCTGTTTATCTGTGATAAATGAAGGTGATGCGATGCCCCCCGCTACCTCGGAACGATCTCCTTTCTACTTCTCTGTCCTCGCTGCTCCCCTTTGCAAGCCTCTCCACTCCCACCTCACACTCCTTTATTCTTCGCGAGCCTCCGATCTGGGGGGTGAGGGGGGACGACTGTGGAATCCGATTGTATGGGGCCGAGCGGTGAGAGAGGGTAGAGATGAAAAGTCCATTTCAGACCCAGGCAGAACAATGAAATAGGCTCCAAATCTCCCCGCATTAGCGTAGTGCGAGGGAGAAGGTAGTTTGGCTTGGGGGGGGGGGACGGAGACGGTTTTCTGGCTCGGCCTGAGTAGATCGGTGTTGTGCACCTTCACCTGGCATGGGGTGATTTTTTTTTTTTTTCCATTTGACTGTCTTCAGGAAGAAAGAAAAGAAGGTAAGGCGAGAGCGGTCCAGCTGCCTTGCACACGCTCTTTCGGTTCTCTTCAGTCAGTTCCCTAAGCTTCCTGCGAGAAATCAAACCCGAATCAACTAAGTTTTTACACTTCGATGTGTTTTTTGTGTGCTTGTAGTACGGGGGATTTTTTTTTTTTTCAACCAAAGTGTGCCTAATTTTTCAGTCATTTCATCGTGAAAATGTTGCTCTCATGAAATCATTGAAGTAGCAGCCTTTACGTACTTTTAGTGTGGGTCCATCTGGCTTTCTTTCGGTTTTGTTCGGATATTCTGGGATGAAATCGCAAATGAGAGGGGGAAAGGGTTTGCATGAAACCAAGATTGTAATCCCATAAACCCGGAGAACTGTCGGGGCAGTGAAACAAGGATTTCATTAATAGTTTTATCTGTTAGGAGAAGCTGATTTAAAAAAAAAAAACTTATCTGAAAAGAAAATCTTATTAGTTTCAGGGCTCCAAATGAATTAGGTTTCTGCATGGAATAAAGTTTCCAATCAGGCTCTGTATAATGAGGCTGTAAATAACCTATGGACTGTAAATATTTTTTTTTTCAGACTCTCTTAGAAACAAAGGGGCTGTTTAGAAAGCAACAGAGAAATGTTATTCCAGGGGCTTTCCTCTTTGATTCTGAAGAACACAAGGTCCATTTAACCATTACACAAAACAAAACCAAATTTCTGATCACTCCACCACACAGAATAAGAACATGCTGGTGCATATGTGAACATGTAAGAGAGCCCATGTTGCGCATTCATTGTTCATCTGTGTCTAGGGGAGGGGGCTGCAGTCAAAGCTCCCGCTGTCTAGAGTGTTAAAATGAAACAGTTTTCTCTTTATTAACTACCTCCTTGAGACTCCCTCTGCTGGACACTCGGGGTGAGCATTTCAGAAGGAACTTGGCACTGAATTCACAACTATAGTAGAAGACTGCATTCTGTCTTCCAAGGGGCCTGGGTACACGGGTTGGGCTGTATTTTGTCAACTTTGTACAAAGCCATCTTGGAAACTATGCTGTTCTCATGTTCCCTTCATTTGAAATCCATGTGGAATGCAGGCCACCCCCCCTGGGCCTAAGACAGACCTGGTACTCTGGTTCTCATGACATTGTTCTCTTAGTGTTTATGCCAGATGAAGAATTATGGGTGTGTAAGGTGTTACAGTGTAGAATCATGGATCTTGGAGCTCTCAACCCACAGTTTTTGTCAACTTCCTTCCCTATCCCACCCTGGGTTTTTCTCAGTTTTGTCTGGGCTGGATGTTCTAACTGTAAGCCTGTGTGGTGCAGCCTCTTCTTCTGTGCGCCTTCATAATTCTTTTCCTAGTCTTACTCAGCAGTGCTCTTCTACCAGCCTAGAACATCCAGCTCAAAGGTCAGGCTTGGTTTTTCTGAGAGAGGATGTTGGCCATGCTGTGAGACAGACAGCTGACCTCCATAGTCGAGGATTATGCTTTGAAGACCTGCATTTGCTCTTGGTGGTGACTGTATCCAAGACTATGGTGGTCTTTTTTTTTTTTCCTTCCTCAGTGACATCCTGTGAATTCAGTGAACCTAATTTTTCTCATAGCCCAACCAGGACTCAGGGACTCCCTGTGTGAGTCTCAGATGAGCAGGACTTTTCCTTCAGACTTCAAGAAGAGGGATTTCTCGTGGGTTCTGAGCTCCTAAAAGTTGCACATGATTCTTCTCAGAAGTCTAATGACACATGAGGCCAGTTGGCTGGAATTTCTCAAATGGAGTACAACTGGAATACCGAGTGAAGGCTGGAATGCAGAGCTTTAGACAGGCGAGCTGTTTTAAAACAAGGTGTATTTGATAATACGAATTAATAAGTGACAAAGTGTAATCAGTCTTCCATGGCTTGCTTTAAAGAATAGGTTTATAAATAGTACATTCGTTTTCAGTGGCTTGATAGTGATCAAGTTAAACGTCTTGTAAAAGGGTTTATTTTCTTTAGAAGGTTAAACATTTGCCTTGTGATATATTTCTCCATCAACTTGCTTAGCAAGGCCTTTTTAATATATAGTGCAAAGGTCAACCACAGAGCTCCACATCTGCATGACTTCCAAATTAAAAGAACCTAAATTCCAAGTTAATTATGTCTCATCATACCCAAGATATGGCATGTTGATTAGTGTGCAGATAGCGAAGAACCTTTCACATTCAGACTCTCAACAGTGTCCTGCTGAAATACATCATCAGAAGGACCCAAAGACACCTGGCCACCTAGATGCAAACCACAAAATGGGACTGTGAATCATCTTCCCTTAAAAGAATTTGATGACACATCTTCTAAAGTACCCCTTCCTGTGTTTATGTTTTATGTTTTTTAAATGAGTAAGTATAAATATTGTTTTTCTGATCATTACATTTGAATAGTGAATCAAAACTCATTAGGTTCATCCTTAATTCTGGACAGTGTGGCACGACACTTGAATCAGGGAAACTAGATTTGAATGTAGCCATATGACCTTGGCATGTTACTTAACTTCTCAAGGCTTTTAGCCTTATTGGATCGTGGGAGGACACTATTAGAATCTTGTATATTTAGTAACGTCCCTGCCTGTAGCAGGCATTTTCTCAGTATGTGTTATATCCTTCTGTCTTCTGAGCTGCTTACAGGCATGATGACCTGAGGGAAAGCATAACCCACAAATAGTTTAGAAAACCAATAACAGCAACGTTTCAATTATTAATCTCCAGATATTCCTTCTCCAGCTTGGGCACCAGCAACAATCAACCCCCTAGAGCCACAGAAGAAAGAACCCTTTTTGTACCCCTCTGTGACCTTTCCAGAGTCTTTATTCCCATCAAGCTTCTGCTGGGTTCAGGTAGAGAATTTCTCTTCTATAGTGGCATGGCACTTTAAAAATGTGGAAACAAATACTAAAACAGACTTTCAGAGACTATAGCTGTGTTCCTGGGAAAGTATCCCCTGTACAAAAGGTAACCTTTGCCCTTAGGACCCATTCCTATGCAGAATAGCAGCCCCCAGAGGCTGCTTTTTGGGGTCTTCTCAGAGGGGAGGTTCCTACTTAGGCACAGCCAGGGTCTTTGACTTATCAGCATTAAACATGAATTTCTTACCCAAGAAAATTGGGTGCTTTATGCAAATTACAGCTGCTCACATTCTTGTTGGGTTTGTTTGTTTGTTTGTTTGTTTTTTGTTTTTGCCCCTTCATTTCTTTCTTCCTTTCTCCCATAGAGATCAGTCTTGGAGACCTACCTTTGAGGTTTGCATGGAACAAAGTAGCAGTGATCAAGTGGGTAGGATATGTGTGCATTTTTTATTGTTCTCTGTACTTGTGCTTTGCAAGTGCTTTCTGTTCATCTTGTGATGATTCAAGCACTTGGGGTTGCAGTCAAAGACAGGATACGGAATAATACCAGCAGACTTTGTTAACCACTAATAGAGTATGAACTTGAAAGGCTCAAGCCCATAATAGCTCTATTTTGTATGACAATACTTTGTTGAAGGAAAAACCCCAGAAAATTGAAAACCCAGAATATAGAAAGGTCTTTATTTTTCCTCTAAAAGAAACTGAGAGCATAGTGGTTGAGGATGGTGAGTATGACTTAGATTGGGCTTGGCTTGGGTACTTTCTGTACTCTACCCTATGAAGTCCCTGTTCTCCTGTTCTGTAGACCAGGATACATCTTTCATGAATTCGTCTCAGCAAACATTTACAAAGGCTCTGCTGTGTCCTGGCCCCAGTGGCAGGTTCTGTATTTGGAGAAATGACAAAGACTTGGCCTTTGACCTTGAGTTCAGGGTTATATGAAGTGAAAGTTAAAATATTTAAACTTATACTCACTGCAGAGGGTATTTGACCCAGATGCAATATTTGTTTGCTTGTTTGTTTTTCTTCTTTTTTTGTGTGACAGTTTCTTACATAATGTTTTCTTGCAGTGTGAAGGGAAAATTCCATCTCCCTGTTTTATCTTGAAGTATTTTCTTTAGTCGAACTAAAAAAAGTGTTTGAATATCAAAACTACTCATTTCAGAGTTCCTTAGAAATTTCTTGTGTGTGTGTGTGTGTGTGTGTGTGTGTGTGTGTGTGTTTGAGACAAGGTCTCCTTGTAGCCCCAGCTGGTCAGGGACTCACTATGTAGACCAGACTGGCCTTGAACTTACAGAGAATGAACTGCCTGCCTCTGCCTCTGCCTTCTGCGTGCTGGGATTAAAAGTATGCACTCCTATGCCAGGCAGATTTACTTAGAAATTTCTTAACTATTACCATATCTCTTTTGTAGAAGATGCTGTCTTCCTTTCATTACTTAACTTTTATTAACTGTTCTCACATGCACATACTGCCAGGGACTTTTGTTTTTTACACTGGAGTTTCTGCATTTGAAGGCTGTTGTGAATGGCTATCCATCCTGTGCACCTGTTGGAAAATTCATTCCTGGCCTTGCTGCATCACTTGTATTCCAGTTGTACCCATTGCGTGGTGGGTATTCACTGGAAGGGACATAGATGGAGCACATAGCAGCTTTTAGTGGTTATTCCCAGGAGCAGGTCATTGTGGCCTACAGCCTTGCTGTCCCCCTGCCCCATTTGGGAACATAGAGCCCAGAGCAGAAGACTCCCTGAGAGGTGGCACTACCTCCATGACCCCAGGAAAGTGAATGTCCCTAACTTTAAATCTTTTTTTTTTTAATTTAATTTTATTTATTTCTGTATGTGTATGAATGTACTGTCTGCATGGAAGTCTGTGCATCTGTGTTGTGCAATGCCGCGGAGGTCAGAAGAGGGTCTCGGATTCCCCTGGAACTGGAGTTCTCCTGGAATTGGAGTTTCAGATGGTTCTCAGCCGCCATGTGGGTGCTGGGGATCGAACCCGGGTCCTCTGTAAGAGCGGTCGGCGCTCTTAACCGCTAGGCTATCTCTCCAGCCCCCTAACTTTAAATCTTTAGTTCACTGGAAACTTTTATCTAGGAAAGAGCAGCAGTCAGTTTTCATAGTCTGTGAATCTGGTTGCCTAGAAATTCCTGGGCCTGGCAGAAATCTCACCTCCTGTCATTCAAACTTGTTTTCTTTTATTCTTTTTTCTAAAGCCTTTCATGTACTTGAAATAATAACTGGACTCTACTTTTTTCCTTACAGAACCTTTTCTTGTCTCTGAAAGTATCTCCTCTCCCTACTCCAAACTCTCTGGTTTCTCTCCATTAAAACAAATGGTGTCGATCAAGCCTGAGTACAGTTCTTTAATAATGCTGTCATTAGTATGGAATACATAAGGAAAAGGACTTTAGGGTTCTTGCCTCCAGGGGAACCCCTGCAGGGCAAGAACCATATTTGATCCTTTTTTGTGACCCCTACAGTAGCTGTGCAGTTCCTTAAACTTTGTATGAGCCTCATAAATGTTCATGGAATTGACTGTTCTTTTTAATGCTATCTGAGTAATAATGTAGAGCAGCCCAGGGTTGATGACTTGTACTTGGGTTGCACTCATTTGATCCAGAGTCTCTATTTCTTATACTCACATCTGATATCCTCATTGAGCAAAGCTGCCAGCTGCTTGACTATACAGAGCACTTTGAATTTCACCCTTCTATTTCCAGCTCTTTGGGATCTTTTTTAATTATCTTCCATGGAACAGACAAATAGAGTGCAGAGGACATAAAGTATCATAAACTTGAACTTCACTTGAAGGATGAAAAGAGAGTACACAGAATCGTGATGATTCAGTGTAATATTAGTTCACCCAGGTTTAGAAGGGGCAGTTTGTCAAATTCTTATAGCTTCTCAGTCAGCAAAAGCCATACCCGTTTTACCAGTCAGTGAGCCAGGTGTTTATGAGAATGGCTACAAGGCTGGCTTTCAGAGGATATCCTGCTGCTCCATAATCTAGAGCCAGTTGAATAGGCAAGAGGTAGAGTGGACAGTCTCATTGCCACTAGGAAAGTAGGGACATCATTGTAAAATTTAAAAAGTAGCAAGCCTTTAAAACTACAAAATAGCCAGGTGTAGTGGCACACACCTTGATCCTAGCTAAGGCAGCAGAGGTAGGATCTCTGTGAGATGAAAACCAGGCTGGTCTGCAAGTTTCAGGCCAGCTGGGGCTAAAGGGAGACCCTGTCTCAAGACAAGACAAAACAAAACCAAAATCCTGTAAAGTAATTTTGTGGTTTTATAGTTAACTTGTTTGCGAATACTGCATGGAGTAGAGTGTAGTGATTGAAGTTGTCTTTTTGTGTGTGTGTGTGTAGTTATTTTATTTATTTATTTATTTGTTTTTGTCTTTTTGAGACAGGGTCTCCCTGTAGCCCCAGCTGTCCTGGAACTCGCTCTGTGGACCAGGCTGGCCTTGAACTCACAGAGATCTGCCGGCCTCTACCTCCTGAGTGCTGGGATTAAAGGCATTTGCCACCACACCCAGTGGTAGTCTGCTGTTTTAGCAGTTCCCTGGTTGGATCTGATCAATTAAATGCCACCCCGTTTAAGCAAAATTAACACTGATTGATTCTTCTTTATGCACTTACGCTGAAGGCTTTGTAAAAACCTTTGTCACAAAAGAATGCAGTCTAGTACATGAGCAACAAGGCCACTCCCCCCAGGTGGTTGTGTCTGTCTGCAGTGAGAGATCGCTGTAGAGCGTTTCATAATGTGGAATGGAAGAAGTGCTTCTGGTCCACAGAGTTAAAAGGTTTGTTTGCCAACATTGGCTATTTTCCTCCATGCCGGTATTTCCTTATTCAGTCTGTGGATTGTTCTTCAAAATAAAGTGACTATTCCGAGGGTTTGTCAAAATACAGATGCTGCATCATGTCTATGTGGAACTTTTAGCTTCATAGCATTAAAAAAGCCCATTTTTATGGTCTTTGTGCCTGCAGGCCTGTTAAAAGTCACATGATAAAGAGATTAGGAAAACTGGTTTGTTGCTAGTTGTGAAAGGGTAGGTTTTTTTCCTTCCACTTATTTTTCTCCAATTAAGTACTTAGAGGGTGCTGACAAAAACCAGAATGCAAATTCCTGAAATTGTGCAGAAAGACAGCAAGTTAGCAAGTTTACCTTCCTAATTCTGTGTACGTGCATTCACGTATCAGGATCCATGCCGATAGCAGGGACTTAAGGTAGAAAGGAAATTTCAGAGGAAAATATGTCAGAGAGAGTGAGTGAAAGGAGGTTGGCAAGAAGGCGTGCGTGCATTCAGCTTCAGCCTGAATCGTTTACATCTGCAGTCACAGCCTGGAAGGATTACTGTTATTCATTAAGTACAACCTGCGCCATCAGGAAAAGATTAATCGATATTCATTATGTTCTGCTCACAGAGATGGGGGAGGCTTTCTAATGTGTACAGAAAGGAAAATGGTTAAAATAAAACTTCATTTGATTATATGGTAACTTACTCCAAAAAGGATTTAAGGCCATATAAAGGGTTAAATTTCTGGTAGAGAGAAAATTAATTTATGTAGATCACTTTCGTGGATCAGCCTATTTCCAGAGAAGTCGGATAAATGAAGTAGTCCTTTGTAAAGGGACAACAGAAACAGTCAAAGCTCTTGTGCAAGCTTAACAAGGTGAATAAGCAGAGTGTATAATGGAATTCATTTGCAAAGTAATTTTTGCTTGGCTGGAGTGGTAAGCACAAAATAGACCAGCAGATGAGGACAGTAAGTGTTTTGGATCAGTTGTCAAAAGGTTTAAAAGGGGTTCTAATTCAAGAGACATTTTATGGTGTGGAGAAGGGGACAGATATCAAAAGTGACACTTGAACCAGGTAATTTTTACTGTCCTGGATGTATTAGGAGGAAGCAGGGACCCAGGGAGAGCACTGCCAGGAGGACAGGCACCCTGGAGGGAGGCCTGAGCACCCTGGGGATGGGGTTGCTGCGCTGGCAAGGGTAGCCCTGGAGGACATGAAGAGAGCACCTGTTGGTGAACCTGGCCCAGACCTTCAAGAAGTTTTTCTTCATTTTGCTTTTCTCCTGCACCTGTGGCAGGGATCTAGGATCAGGGAGACTTGGGTATTGCCAGTGCATGGTATTTGTTCGGTTCTTCTAAAAACCTCCTCTGTAGGCTTCTCACATGGTACAGACAGATACTTCTTGAATCGTACAACCTGGTGGGGTCTTCATCCATTAGCATTCAGCCTCTGACACATGAGGACCACAAGGTTCAGAGCAATGAAGAGGCTGGACATGCTGCTTAACGGAGTTCAGAGATGTGGTGGGGTAGAGTTCATCCAGTGTGCACAGAAGCACACATGGGTCAGAGCCCTGAGGGCAGCTTTTCTGGGCTGCACTACCAGTCCCGTGTTTTGGTTCCTGGGAGGCATCAGAGTTCTTCCTGTTGTCCCCAGGCTGTGAGGGAGCTACTAACTTCTGGTGTTCTGGGGTCTGCTGGCAGCCAGTGGTGTGACGCATAGGCCCTCTTGGAGGGTGTCTTTTTCTCTCTTAAGGAGAGCAAGTCCTCAGATCCAGCCTTTACAGCCTCTTGTTAGGAAGTCATTCCTTATGTTTCCCTGAATAACTTTGTAGCTTGTTACCATGGGCTGCCTATTAACAAAACCAGAAAATCACAGGAGATGAACCAGTATGATCATTATTAGTTTCATACAACTTCAAAGTGCTTTTAGGTTATTAAGCAACTTTTCAAACAATTTTGCTTTCCTTAGGTTCGGTTTTGAGTCACTTTTTCCCTTTGACATGACCACATACTTGAGACCTGCTACTGCTTTCAGGCTTGACATGACACTCTGAGCCCTTGTGGGACTTGTACTAGTACTGGTTTTGACCTGCTTTAGAAGCATTTTAGTCATGTTGAGCAATTCCCAGCATAGACTTTGTAAGAGCAAAAACTGGGGATAAGCTTGCCTTGACCTTCACAGGCTGTGTGGCGAGTGCATCTTAGGGTCTCAGCCTGCTAACTACTATACTCTCTTCCTGGTTGGTGAGTCCAGACTGCAACTACTCTGCCTCCTCTTGGGCCCTTGGGTACCCTGTGCATGTCTGTCAGGCTGATGAGTACACCCACAGGCCCTAGAAGGGGCCTGGAGGCAAGCCTGAGGCCTTGTAGACAGGGAGTCCTGCAGCCCTGGGGATATGGAAAAGAGTGGATGGTCAGCCTATGAGTGGGCACATACCTTGACTCTGGGGACTCCTCAGCCCCCCTCCCCCTACCCCTACCCCCTGGGTGGGGTGGCCAGGCTCCCTGAGTTCTGCTGAAGGGACTTCAAACACTTGAGCAACAAAGAAATTTGAAATGTTTTCTGTTTATACAAGTGATGGCTACTGATTGTGTCACCTTGTGTTAGGCTCATCTTTCCCCTCCCTCCTTATGCCCTCTTGTACTTGGGGTTGCTTCGGAAAGCAAGTTGTGATCCCAAGTAGTTCTGTAGCCAGCATTTTCCTCCACCAGCAAAGTTTCGCTGAGAGCCTTGTAACTCAGACAGCTACGCTGTTCTGTGAGTTTCGGCCATTGGCACCTGTCCCCTTCTCTCCTGCCTATTCTTCATGACGCCTCTCCATTTCATCTGCTTATTATCTGCCCACAGAGTCCCTCTGCCTACCTGTTTATT
The DNA here is from genome assembly GCA_009823505.1 of Rhizomys pruinosus. Classification (NCBI taxonomy): domain Eukaryota; kingdom Metazoa; phylum Chordata; class Mammalia; order Rodentia; family Spalacidae; genus Rhizomys; species Rhizomys pruinosus. Next base: position 659,783 of record VZQC01013164.1, on the reverse strand, counting down.
CTTCTGACCCTGTTTACCAATGGGTATGTTTGTGCTTTGTTATCCTGGTAGGTGGGAGGTACATCTAAAGGATGAACGAATAGAACTCTTGGAGGTCTTTTTCTCCAACCTCAGTACCATCAGTCGCCAAGAAGGCTTGTTAAAACATGTGGCCCTGGCCCCAGTTTCTAATCTGTGAAGTCCGTGGTAGAGCCCAGGCATTTGCATTTCTAGTTGAGAGTCATTGTTTTGGAGGAAGGCATTCAGAATGAAAAATCAGTGTACATTTAAAATCAAATGATGGTTGTTTTGATGAAAACTTTTCTTGGATGTGTGAGGGAGAGAACTGACATTAGTGTGACTGGCAGCCCTACTGCCTTTGTGGCCATGACTTACAGAGAAGTCTAGGACTGTGCAGATGCAGCTCCAGCCTTCTGTCCTCTCCCATACTTTCCCATCTCCTCAGGCAGGTCAGCAAGTTCATGGTCTTCCACAGCCAGCTAGTCTGTAGGGTGCAGTTTGGCCATGGGACTCTGGAACAGACTGGGCAGAAACTGTTCACACACAGTTGTCCACTTGACACCAGAGCCTGCTTTTGTCTTGGCAAACTGGCTGTCCTGCTTCACACAGGTGAGTTAGAATGACCCAGACAAAACACAGTAAAGCTCTAGAATCCTTCTTCAGAAGCTGAGATCATTGATGCTAAGTGTTAATATCCCAAATACAAATGCCCTGATGCCTTGCTCTTCTCCTGGCCAGATGAGGGAGTGATAGTGAACACCGTGTGCTGGGATGTAGGGAGGGGATAAAGGGCCATTGACCCACGAGCCCTTTTGAGCAAAGAAAATGTATTCTGAAAAGATGATCATGACAGCATATACTTATCAAGCACAGAGCTTGCCAGTTCCATTGTTGGACATAATGTGTGAATTCACTGCATCCCTGGGGGAGTGCTTCAGGGTTGACTGGACTGTCACCATGCTGTACAAACTCAGGAGAAGGTTAGGCAGCCCACCCTGAAGAACAGGGTCAATACCAGCCAATCTGGATCCCTTTGGTACCTTTGTTCATCAGGTTGTGGCTGTGTAGTGGAGACTTCCCAACTCTGTAGATAAGAAAGTAAAATTTGTGAGTATTTGGTTCTTCTCAGGATATAAATGGTTTTGTTTCAGTCAAAACCTGAGTTATTTTAAAATTGAAGAAACTGGGGCTGAAGAGATAGCTCAGTGGTTAAGGGCACTTGCTGCTTTTGCATACAACTGGGATGTAGTTTCCAGCATCCACATGATGGCACACAGTCTCCTGTTAAATCCAGTTCCAGGGATCTCACACCCTCTTCTGGCCTCTGTGGGCACTAAGCTCACAAGTGATATGCATATATACATCCAGGAAAACACACATATAAAATAAAAGTAAATCTTTAAAATTGGAGAGGCTGATTTCTTCCTTTTTTTTATTTTTTAAAAATTTTATTTGTTTTTAATGTGTATGAATGCATTGTCTGCATGTAGGTTTGTGCACCCGTGTTGTGCAATGCTGCGGAGGTCAGAAGAGAGTGTCGGACTCCCCTGGAACTGGAGTTAAAGATGGTTCTTAGTCGTCATGTGGGTGCTGGGGATCAAACCTGAGTCCTCTGCAAGAGCAGTTGGGGGCTCTTAACCGCTAGGCCATCTCTCCAGCCCGAGAGGCTGATTTCTATTGCTTTTCTTGGAAGACAAGGTAGCAGGCATAGACATGAGGCCTAAAAGGGAAATTCAGTGAAGCTTTGGCCATGGGACAATAAATACTTCAAGTTTAGTATGACTTTCTTTTTTTTTTTTGAGTTGGGGTCTTGCTATATAGTTCACACTGGCCTGCAACTCAAAATCCTCTAGTTCCAGCCTCCCAGGTGCTAGGATTGCAGGCCTCTGTTGTTATACCCCCAAACCCTGTGTGTTTGTGTGTCTGTGTGTATCTGTACACAAGTGTTGTTTGAGATGAAATCCAGGGCCTCACACATGTTAAGTAAGTGCTCTACCACTCAGCTGTGCTCTGAGCTCCTAGCAGGCCATCTGACACCTCCGTTTTCAGGGCAGATTAGGTGAGCTGCCTGAGAGTGTTTAACAAATGACAGAGGAGGAGTCGCAAAGTGGGGGGAGGAGCATTGATTAGACAAATGGAATGATGCAAGGTGTTAGCATGAATCGTTTTATGTTACACTCTCATAAGTCCTACATGATTAAAATGTGAGATTCAGCAGAAAATCAGTGAAGTGCATTTAGTGTGCCAGGGACCATTGTAGGTGCCTACTGGACACCAGTGAGCCTAATGGATAGAACTCTGCCCTGAAGCAGCTTGTGTTGTAGTACATAAAAACAAATAATTCAGTTTTAAAGAAAACTTGAAGAAAATAGAAGTGGACATTTATTAAACCCCTGGAAAGGTTAGAATTTCTAAGATTAAAATCTATGAATGAAATAGCAAAAATACCATTAATATTGTCAGTGTAAACATTTCCCAGATGTTAAGATTATTTCTGGCTTTACCATTATGAATCATTCCTTAGGATAATTCTGTGTAACATTAAAGTTTGTCCAAATTTTGAGATTAGTTCTTCAGTTACATTTATCAGGTCAAGGGTTTTGAGCATTTGTCAGGTTTTACATAGATACGACTAGATTAATTTCCTCCCAAAGCATTTTCATACGAAACAAACCAAACCACCTCGATAAAGATTTAAAGGAGCTCTCTTGTTTATCCTGGAAGTAACAAAGCTCCTTGCTGTGCTTGGGCCTGAGCCTACTCCCATGCTTTCTCCTTGAGTGACATGTCAGCCCCAGACTTTCGCTGTCACTTCAGTGTGTCAGTGACTCTCAAAGTCCCATCATTACCTGGACTTCTTTTTTGAGCTTCAGAGTCAGAAAGCCAACAGTTGACTTGACATCTCTATGTAGATATCTCATAGGCTTCTCAAACTTTAACACATCTAAAGAAAAAAATCTTGGTTAGCCCCCTGAAACACACTTCAGTTCCAACATGCTTTGTCTCCACAGATAGCACCTTCTTCATCCAGTAGTTCACTCTGCAGATATGGGTGTCATCCATGATTTTGTGTACTTCATACTTACCCATCTCCACATTTTACTGAATTTTGCTTCCCAAGTCTAGACACTCCTGTTACTAGTTGTAGTTCTGTTCTGTGAAGTTGCTGGAGCTTGAACCCAGGTCCTGTGCAAGAGCGGTCGGCACTCTTAACTGCTAGGCCATCTCTCCAACCCCCTCATTTTAACTTTTAGATGATATTTTTTCCATTTATTAGAGTGGGGAGACATATGTGGACATGTGAATACCATGTCTCATGTGCAGAGGTCAGAGGACAGCTTTGTGGAGTCAGTTGTGCCCTTCTACCTTTATATGGATTCCAGGGTTTGAACTTGAGTCTCCAAGCTTATATGGCAAGTGCTTTATCTGCTGAATTATCTTGCTGGCCCATAATCTTATTTTAAATTTTTTGATCTATTTTTATTTTTGATCCTTTTAAAAAAAATTTTTTTTAATTAATTTTATTTATTTCTGTATGTGTATGAGTGTACTGTCTGAATGTAGGTCTGTGCACCCGTGTCGTGCAATGCCTCGGAGGTCAGAAGAGGGTCTCGGATTCCCCTGGAACTGGAGTTCTCCTGGAATTGGAATTTCAGACGGCTCTCGGCCACCATGTGGGTGCTGGGGATCGAACCCAGGTCCTCTGTAAGAGCGGTCGGCGCTCTTAACCGCTAGGCCATCTCTCCAGCCCTTGATCCTTTTTTTTTATTGAGCATTATGCTTGCATTTAAGTAAGTGTACCTGTGTCATGGTGGTGCTGGTAGAGGCCAGAAGAGGGCATCTGATCCCCTGGAGCTAGAGTTGGATGGTTATTAGCTGCCATGTGGGTGCTGAGATTCGAACCCAAGTCTTCTGCAAGAGTAGCCAGTATTTATTTATTTATTTATTTATTTATTTATTTATTTATTTTTGGTCTTTTCGAGACAGGGTCTCTTTGTAGCCCCAGCTGTCCTAGAACTCACTCTGTAGACCAGGCTGGCCTTGAAATCACAAAGATCCACCTGCCTCTGCCTCCTGAGTGCTAGGATTAAAGGCCTGCCCCACCACGCCCGGCTAATAGGCAGTACTCTTAACTGCTGAGCTATCTCTCCAGCCTTCCTGCTCTCCACAATCTTATTTTGATATATGCTGTTGACTCAGTAAAATTGAAATCACAGCCAGCACTGCTGTAACTCAGGGCTGAATGAGCATGTCAAACACATGTGTTTTCTCATAAGGCACCACAGCCTTCTTGTGTCTTGGAGCTCATATGAACATCTCAGTATTGTGCATGAGGCCATTGTAAACAAAAACCACCAAATCAAGAAACACAAAAAGTCAGAAAACGAGACACAAGATATATAGTGTATAGGACATTTGTTCACAGTGTAAGATCTGAAATAACGCAGAGCATTCTGGGCCTCAGCTAGGCACTCATGACTCCCAGCCTAAGGAATGAGTGAAAGTGCCTGAGTATTGGTTTGAGATTGCAAACAGAATTCAGTGAGTAGAGGAAGTCACGGTACAGAATCCTGAGTAAGGAAGGTGGACTGTGAATCAGGGACCTGACTGTCTCCACTGCCATCCTCAGTCTGGGATTGCCAGATCTTCTCCATAAAGGGCTGAGTAGTTTGTCTCTTGGGCCTTGTAGACACGTGATCTGTACCAGAGTGGCTCAGCTCTGTAGTTGTCATGTAGAAGCAACATAGATAAAATATAATGGGTAGATGGGGCTGTATTCTATGAAAACTTAAATAGAAGAGCAGAATTTGGGCTGAATTGGATGCCAGGCTACTAGACCTTCAATATGAAATTGACCATAATATATCATTATGGATTGGTTTTCTCTCTCTCTCTCTCTCTCTCTCTCTCTCTCTCTCTCTCTCTCCACATCTATGTGTATGTGTCTATATGTGTGTATGTAGAGGCTATAGTTTGTAGGGTGTCTTCCTCAACTCTCTACCTTACTTTTTTTAAAGCTTTTGTAAAATTTATGTTTTATGTGTATGAATGTACTGTCTGCATGTAGGTTTGTGCACCCGTCGTGCAGTGCCGCGGAGGTCAGAAGAGAGTGTCAGATTCCCCTGAAACTGGAGTTAAAGACGGTTCTCAGCCACCATGTGGGTGCTGGGGATCGAACCTGGGTCCCCTGCAAGAGCAGTCGGCGCGCTTAACCCCTAAGGCATCTCTCCAGCCCTCTCTATCTTATTTTTTGAGTAAAGTCTTTCATAGAATCTGGAACTCACTGACTTAGCTAGACTGGTTGGTCAGCAAGCCCTAGGGATCTGTCTGTCTCAGCCACCCCAGTGCTGAGATTATGGGGCCACCACACCCTTTTTAGCTGGGTGCTAGAGATGAATTCAGGTCTTCATTATTGCTTAGCAAGTACTTTACTGACAGCCATTTCCCCAGCTTCCAGGACTGGCTTTCTTTTTCTTTCTTTTTTTCTTTTTTTTTTTTTTTTCCTTTCTTTTTACTAGGACTCATCATCAATCAGGACTGGCTTTCTAAGTTGCCTCCTCAACCTGTTCTTGAGTCTCTCTAGCACATGTCCAGTAATGCTCTTAAGTGTACATAGATCCCATCACTGTCCATTTCAAGCATGCAAGTGCTTCCCATCTACTTTCAATACAGTCCCAAATCCTGAATAGCTCTGATCACAGCACATCCTACTTATTTCTTGAATCTTCTTTGATGCCTGTCTTCCTTTCTCATTGTCACATTCTGGCTTCTTTCCATTCTGTGACTATTCGTGGTGTTTGCTGCTCTCATACCATTATATACAGTTTTTCTGTGTGGAGTACCTCATAAGCTCCTACATACTCTGCAGTCAGAGCTAAAATGTTACTTCCTACAGCAGTCTTTGCTCACTGTTAATCACATGTCCCTTTCCAACCTCAGAGCACCCTATTCTTTTCTGTCCTAACACTTCAGTTTTGGGGTATCTGGTTTGGGTGCATTTGTTTTCTACCTTCCTCCTCTTGGTGGCTGTCTCTGTGATTTCCACCTTCTTACCATCATACACTGTAGATGCTAAGTCAGTAAATAATCATACAATATAGTTGTTTTCACATACATTTTATATGTTGCTGCAGTAAAGAAACTTGTCAGCCTCTTAGTGTGTATAATACAGCCTCTAAAAATGACAGTGATGATTCAAAACAAAAGTCACCATCGTAGGGTTGTTAATGGCTGTGAAGATGTGCCTTTATTGTCAAGGGTGATTCTGAGGCAGATGTTCTGCCATCAGTCATATCTTGCTGAAGCTTTCTCTCTTAGGAGTACTGTGTGGCTAGTCTTCCCTTTCCCCTGCAGCTTTTTGGAACTTCATGGGATGGGGAGGTGAAGTGTGGTCGAACTGGCATTTAGTAGCCCCTGTGAAAACCAAGTCCAGTTTCCTTCTTCCCATCATCACCCCATCCCTCTCAGACCTCAACTGGTAGAAGATTTATTTTTATAGCAATCCCACCATTTGGGAAAGAAATCTTTGATCTGTCAGAGACTCACCCAAGTAATGGGGTTCCAACTTGGAGATTGTTCTAAGTTAGTCCAAGAATCCTGTATGCCACCAATGGACCAGCCCTAGGATATTGTTAAGGAAGACAGTCATTTCTCGGATGGGCTTTGTACGTTAGTGAATATCTTGAAGTTTTATTTACTTTCTTTGAAACATTATTAGTAGATAATGGAAAATTAGAAAACAAGGTATGCAATATAGAACACATATTCCTGCCCACAGCCACCAGTTCCCTCATGCTTTTTAACTCATACTCTCTAAATATTATTACTATTTTACTTTGCAGGTATAGAAATACATGGCTATGTGCATTTTTTTAGACAAAAATAATGTATCACTATTTCATAATCTGCTTTTTTCTGTATTTCAGTGAGGCTCATTTCATTTATCAATTTATATTGTATTTCATAATGGCAGTATCCTTTGAAGTTAATATACTGAAATCAGTATCCACCATAGGGCCATGTTCTGAGTATGGTTGTGATTTCCTTATAGTTCCTTAACCCAGCACTGGCTCCTATTGAAGAATGTGACCAGTTGCCAGGTAGAACCTTTTATCTACTAAACGAATGGGGAAATTTCTTATGGAGGGGTGAGGCTTATTTCTCTTCCCCTAAAGTCCTGTGCCTAAAGTCTTGTTAGATTCAAGTCCATTGTTTTTTTTTTTTTGCAGGAATATACCAGAGTTGGTTCAATGTACTTTGCTTTTGAGACAACTCACAGTTGGTAATGTCATGATTATACCATATTTCAGTTGTGCAAACAACGCAGTGATGAAAGGCTTTATTTCCCTGGGATGTGGCCCACACTGTTGTCAAACTTTTGAATTTTTGCTGTAGGTGAGACAGCATTTCAGTTTAGTTTCAGTTTATATATTTTTTTATTGTAGGTAAGATTGAGTATCTTTTCATTCATTTAAATACTATTTTATATGAACAGTGTTCTGACCTATATACTTTTTCTCAATATTTTGTTTTTTTCCTCTTTAAGAGCTCTTTATATTAGTCTTTGGGATAAGTTTCTACTTGGACATGATGTTTTGCCACTTGGAAATGGCTTAAATTTTATGTAATCAAATTAATCTTAAAAAACCAGCTCTTTGGCCTTAAGCATCCAAAAGGAAAGTATAACCAGAAATAAATAATCAGTAAGGTCTGAGAAATTGTACTTCAGATATAAAACTTTAGATCTTAGTAAAAAGACCAAAAAAAAAAAAAAAAAAGAGCACTGTTGTTTTGCCTGTCTTCAATTCTTACTGACAACTGCATCTACTCTGTGGCTGCCACTGCTTTTACCATCCTTCATAGACACGAGACACAGCTTTTTAACCCTCCAATATGGACTGAAGACTCATGTCTCTCCAAGAATCCTCCAAACCTTCAATGCCAGATGGGGACTGCTGAGATATCCAGCTTGTGGACTGAGCAGCTACTGGGGATTTAGCCTCTTCAGAATATAGACTGCCATTGTTGGACTATCCAGACTGTATCATGGAGGCCAGTACAGGAAGATCAAGACGGGACGCAGTGCTTACTGGACCTCATTTTGGGTGACCCCAGTGTGGAGCACAAGAACAGGATTGATGGTTCTTTGGGCTTGCCAAGGAGGAGCCTTCAAACACTTCCTTAAGGAAAACATGACATCTTTTAGCCTAAAAAGAAAAAAAAGAAAAGAAAAAAAAATCCTCCAATTCAGGTGACATGTGTGTGTGTATATTTATGTATGTGTATATTTGTATAGATATACGTGTATTTATATGTATATACACATTGTATATACATGCAATACAAGTTGGAGAGAATAACAACAACAAAAGAACTGGAAAAAACCCACCTGAAACAGTGAAGTTCTCCACAAAACAATAAGCCTCTGCTTTGAAAAAAACTCTGGAAAGACTCAGGAAAAGATGAAAGACATGTATGGCAGAATGCATGAACTCAGGTGGGGTGGGGGGAATGGAAAGGGAAATGAAATTGAGAAATGATGTATGAAAAAGTTTAATAGCAATAAAATATATTTAAAAAACAGCTCCTATATTTTGAGTCAAAATTAGAAAGACTTTTATTGTCTCATATTTTAAGTTCCTTTGGATAGTTTTGAAATTTGATTTTTTTTTTGCCCCATTTACATGTTGGTTTATTTGGTTTTTATACTAGGGTAGTGTGTGTCCTGAGGTTTGGATATGAGTTTATATTTTCCCAATAATCAGTTGCCCTAACACCACTGTTAAGAAGTTTGTATTTTTATCACAGTCCCGTGATGTCTACTTCATCAATTATTAAATAGTTTAGGTTAAGTCTCTATATTTGGACTGTGTATATGTTTCTGTTGGTTAGCTTGTTGGTGATTATTAAAACCTGTATTTTTTGCTATCTGAAAGGACTAGTCTCCCTCATTGTGCTTTCTCTTCAAAGTTTGCATGGCTATTCTCCATGTTTGTGTTTCCATATATAGTGTATAACCAATATATCTTGATTCCAAAGAATGAAAAATAAACCTGTTGACCTTTCCACCAGGATCACATTAGTATATAAATTGCTTAGGAGGGGGCTGGAGAGATGGCCTAGCGGTTAAGAGCGCTGACTGCTCTTGCAGAGGACCCGGGTTCTATCCCTAGCACCCACATGGTGGCCGAGAGCCGTCCGAAACTCCAATTCCAGGAGAACTCCAGTTCCAGGGGAGTCCGACACCCTCTTCTGACCTCTGCGGCGTTGCACGTCACGGGTGCACAGACTTGCATACAGACAATACATTCATACACATACGGAAATAAATAAAATTAAAAAAAAATTTTTAAATTGCTTAGGAGGATAGTTCTGAGATTGTATCTTCCTAGATAATGTAGTGATTCCCCCCCCATGTTTGTATGCTTTAGTAATATATATATATAAATATAAAATATATATATATTTTTTTGTATTTTTGAGACAGGATCTCCCTTTTAGTCTCGGCTGGCCTGGAGCTCACTCTGTAGACCAGGCTGGCCTCGAACTCACAGAGATCCACCTGCCTCTGCCTCCCGAGTGCTGGGATTAAAGGCGCGCGCCACCATGCCCAGCAGTAATTTTTTTTTTCTAAAGAGGATTTTTTTTTAATTTTATTTATTTTTAATTTAATTTTTTTTATTTTATTTATTTTTGTATTTGTATGAATGTACTGTCTGCATGCAGGTTTGTGCACCTGTGTCGTGCAATGCCGCGGAGGTCAGAAGAGGGCGTCGGATTCCCCTGGAACTGGAATTCTCCTGGAATTGGAGTTACAGATGGTTCTTAGTCGCTATGTGGATGCTGGGGATCGAACCCGGGTCCTCTGCAGGAGCAGTCGGTGCTCTTAACCGCTAGGCTATCTCTCCAGCCCCATTAAATTTTATTTATTTTTGTATGTGTATGAATGTACTGTCTGCATGTAGGTTTGTGCACCCATGTCGTGCAATGCCGCGGAGGTCAGAAGAGGGTGTCGGATTCCCCTGGAACTGGAGTTCTCCTGGAATTGGAGTTACAGACGGTTTTTAGCCACCATGTGGGTGCTGGGGATCAAATCCGGTCCTTTGCAAGAGCATTCGGTGCTCTTAACCACTAGGCTCTCTCTCCAGCCCCAGTAATATTTTTTTATATGCAATTTTTGTTTTGGTCTTTTTGAGACAGGGTCTCCCTGTAGCCCCAGCTGTCCTGGAACTCACTATGTAGACCAGACTGGCCTTGAACTCACAGAGATCTGCCTGCCTCTGTCTCCCAAGTGCTGGAATTAAAGGTGTGCACCACCATGCCCAGCATGCTTTAGTAATTTTTAAAAATACTATTTTTATTTCATGTGTATGAGTGTATTGCCTGCATGTGTATAAGAGCACCTGTGTCATGCAGTGCCTGCAGTGTTTAGATGAGGCTGTTCGATTCCCCTGGACTGGAGTTATGGGCATTCGTTATCTGCCATGTGGGTACTGGGAATTGAACCTGGGTCCTCTTCAAGAGCAACCAGTGCTTTTAACCACTGAGCCATATCTCCAGCTCCATGCTTTAGTAATTTTAAGAGTTTTCTTTATATAGACTATATATCTTTCAAATTAACTCTTGTAAATAAAGACTTTCACATTGTCTTCTAACTGGTTGTTTGCATAAAAAGACTGTTGTCTATATATATTTTTGGCAGCTTTATTGAGATTCACAAAGGCCACCTATATAAAGCATATAGTTTATGTGAATTTTAGACTATCCACATAATTGTGTCCATCACTACTTTATAATTTTATATTTTTTATCTTTCTCCAAAGAAACCCTGTACTCATTAGCAAAGCAGTCCTCCTCCGTCACCTGGAAATCATTAGTTTGCTTTGTATTCCTACAGTTCTTTAAATGGAATCATAAAATGTGTGTTGCAACCAGCTCCTTTCACTTAGCATAGGGTGTCACCCATGTTGTAGCATGTGCTTGCATTTTTATGCTAACTATCCTTTGTAAGTATGTAATGGTATCTCATTGTGTGTAGCTTTTTTTTCCCTCCTGATTTCTCTACATATTCTCTTTTGTAATTTGCATTGATGAGATTTCATGATGGCAAGGAATAGGCTTTCAATTCTAAATCCCCAGTGCTTACATAGTGCCTAGCAAATATTTGATATTCCATAAATGCTCATTGAATAAGTGACTGGATCTGTTATGTTTCTAGGCCACCTCTACTTTTTAAAGTTAAAAATCTATTTTAGCACATATAAATTAATTTCTGTTTTTCCCCAGGCAAAACGTAATTAGAGGGTAGGTTGTTTTTTTTTTTCCCCTGTGGGAAAGTCATGTGTTTTATCCAGCAGCCTGGCAAAAGTAATTTTGTATGATGTACAGTTTGTGATAATCAACATTACTTTTTCTTTTTTTTTTTTTTTGTATTTATTTATTTATTTTTAACAAATCTAGACCCGTGTTCCCGCTCATTCCCCCACCCCGTCAGAGCTCGTACATTCTGCCAAACATGCTTTCCATCTCTTAGTCTTTCTCAATATTTTCCATGGGGACGTTGACTGTTTTGAGCAGAAGTTCACTGTTTCAGTCAGTTCTTTGATGCAGTATTTTCTGTTGTTGTTGTTGTTTCCAAAATGCATTATGTCCAACTGCTTTGTACAGAAGCTCAGGGGGCCCTACACAAGAAATACTTACAACTGGGTAATTGGCACTAGCATCCACAGATGAGGGATACCATTCGTCGTTTGTTTTTCTGGGACTGTGTTACTTCACTCAGCATGATGTCCTCTAGCTCCAGCCATTTTCCTGCAAAGCTCGTGATGTCGTCTTTCTTTACTGCTGCATAGAACTCCATTGTGTAGATGTACCACATTTTCTCTATCCATTCGTCAGTTGAGGGGCATTTAGGTTGGTTCCAGCTCTTTGCTATTGTGAAGAGAGCTGAAATAAACATGGCTGTGCATGTATCTCTGTGGTGGCGTAAGTCTTGAGGGTACATGCCCAGGAGTGGTATGGCTGGGTCGGGTGGCAAGTTCATTCCAAGTCTTCCAAACATTACTTTTTCTTATGTTGAAACGAATGACTGCAAGTTGCTAGTACATATGTCTAAGAGTCTCACTATCTTTTCAGGAGATAAGGGTTTTTTTTTTTTAGCAGTAGCTTCTATGAGTACTAGGGATGAGTTGGTAGTATATAAAAGTAAAGGTGAAAAATTAGCTAAAAGTGCTGTTCTGGGGCTGGGAAAAGGGAATTTTGAATGAGATTGGTCAGGTCAGCTCAGACATATCAAATCAAAGAAGTCCTAAGTTTACCAAGAGCCATGTTCCAAAACATCTCAAAAAAACTTACTTTTTTCCCTCTAAACTTTTTTTAAATTTTATTTATTTTTTATGTGTATGAATGTAGTGTCTGCATGTAGGTTGGTGCACCCATGTCATGCAATGCTGTGGAGATCAGAAGAGGGCATTGGATTCCCCTGGAACTGGAGTTAAAGACGGTTCTTAGCCACCATGTGGGTGCTGGGACTCGAACCTGGGTCCTCTGCAAGAGCAGTCGGTGCTCTTAACTGCTAGGCCATCTCTCCAGCTACAACTCTAAAACTTCTTTTGTAGGGTGGTTGTATTGACAGACACAAATCACAGCTAGCAATGGAAAAAGTGATTCCAGTTAAAGTTTGGGAGTCAAACCTTAAAGAAAACCTGAGAGAGCATAGCTGATACCCATGTTGGGTAGGTGGTACATGGGAAGCCCATGGACCTTCCACTTAGAGTTTTGAAAGAGAAGGCATAGATGAAATACATATATTTGCAAGGAAAGAGAAACAATCAAATGTCAGAAAAACAATGCATTTCTTTTTAATGTCAGTGTTTCCAGGAAGATATTATAATTAGGTCAGATCATGTGTGCATAGGGGTTTGCAAGAGACTTTTAGACACCATCCAAAGATTTAGAGATATACAATATTAGATTATTATATTGCCTCTTTTGCTTCAAAATATATGACTTAAACATGATTATTATTCATTAGGCATTTTTGTATTAGGAGTGGGAAAGAGAGAGGAAGGGAAAGAGAGAGGAAGGGGGAGAGGGAGAAAGGCAGAGACAGAGAGAGAAACAGGACAGTCAGAGGGGGCACTGATTAATGGATCATTCATTCACTGGTTGTGAGACAAGTTGATTTCCCTAAAGAGTTGTTGGGCTTGAGAGATAGGGAAGGTAAAACACAGTTCTTGATTTTCTGTAAGAACACTCGTCTGGAAGGAACAAGGACAGAAATAATATTTGAAGGGCAGATAGATAAAAAGATTACCTGTAGGTCCAACTTGAACCAAGGGTTTGAACACTACAGATCTCATCAGACTGGAACTGGGGCCTCATGCTGAAATCCCTTCATAGCAGCCCTGGGAAACAAGATTTCTTTGGTCTTGGAGGTGTTCAAGATGAGTGAGCACCTTTGGATGTGTAAACTGGTGGACTAGGTGACCTTTAAAGATTCTGGGAAACAGCCTCAAGATTATGACTGTGCTATTCTTTACTGGGGGAAGACGGGAAGAAATGCAAAAGTTTGTCATGATTCCCCTGTTGGTTCAGGAATGTTAATATCTTTTTAGAGACCACTGGGGTGTTAGAAAGCTGTTTTTTTTGTTTTGTTTTGCTTTTATGGATTATTTATTAAATTTTCGGTTGGGATGCTTTTAGTTTCAAGGGACAGAAACCAAATTCAGAGTGCTTAACAAAAAGGAAAGCTCACTGTTTCACTGAAAAGAAGTTCTGAGCCTGTCAACATGGATTGGTTATAAAGAACTAATGTGGGCTGGTGAAATGACTTAGCAAGTAAAAGCAGTTGCTGTGCAAGCCTGACAATCTGAATTTAATCTTTGGGAACCCCCATAAAGGAGACTGTCCTTTGTTCTCCATACCTGTGCCATGGCATTTGTGTGCCCCCCCATATCATACACACAAATACACAATAATATGTTTTGAAAAGGAATAAAAAGAACCATAACTCTTTCCATATTTCTGCCCCAATGTCTAAGATGTATGTGGAAGATGGCTGCCACCATTTCAGATGTTATACCCAAACTCAGCAGTGTCCATGAAGGAAAGAGAACAAGCTCTTTCTAGTTGGGTTCTTATGTATATGAGTGTACTGTCTGCATGCAGGTTTGTGCACTGTGTCATGCAAAGCCACGGAGGTCAGAAGAGGGTGTCGGATTCCCTCGGAACTGGAGTCGAAGACGGATCTCAGCTGCCATGTGGGTGCTGGGGATCGAACCTGGGTCCTCTGCAAGAGCAGTCGGACCTCTTAACCGCTAGGCCATCTCTCCATCCCCTCTAGTTGGGTTCTTGTAAGAGCAAGAACACCTTTTATGGGAGCTTCCTGCAACCCCCTTCACATCTCCTGGCCAGAGTGGTATTATCTGCCCATGTATAAGTCAGCAACAGCAAGGGGAGTCAGTTCATGTTGATCAGGCTGCATGTCCGCAGTGCTGAATGTAAGGTCACATTCCCCGAGGGTCAGCACCTGGCTGTCAGAGTTATTCCCAGTGGAGGCAGCTCTTGCATAGTGCTTAGGGACACTTTGGTCATATCATCCATGCCTAATCAAAGAATCAGACTTGCTTGTGACTTGGAGACCTTGTCATCTGTGTTTCCCCTTCAGGACAGGGAGAGTGTTGGGTCCTCTCCAGTTTTGAAGCTCCATCACTGTCTCTCTTCGCTCTTCTGTAAAGCTTTGCCTTCTACTTCTCCAGTGGTTGTCAGATAGCAGAGGAAGTTTGTGAGCTTATGTGCACAACAGAGGATATTCCCCAGCCTCTGGCCATTTGTTTTGCTGTTTTGACAAACTAGTTATTTATAGTATTAAAAAATAGTTATAGAGTCTTGCCCAAGATGGCCCCAAACTTGAGATCCTTCTGTTTAGCCTTCCAAGTGTTGGGGTTATAGGTATACACTACCATAACTAGCTAATTATTAGGAAAATTTAATTGTTTTTGTTTGTTTTTGAGACAGAATTTTTCTGTAGCCCCAGCCGGCCTGGAATTCACTAGGTAAACCAGACTGGCTTCCATCTCACAGAGATCCACCTGCCTCTGCCTCTGGAGTGCTGGGATTAAAGGTGTGCACCACTTTGCCTGGTTTCAGTGCTCTTTTGTTTGTTTTTTTCAGAGCTGGGAGTTAAACCCTGGGCCATGTGTGGGTAGACAAATACGGTACACTGAACTGCAGTCCTGGCCTTTTATTTTGTAAGAGAAGAATAACTGAGTAGCTGTAGATTTGATTAACATGCCCCCCCCCCGAAAAAAACAATGTATCTGTACATGCCTGCACATATATTTACATTCTGACTTGGTGTTTGGTAGAATAAGCTTTCTTGCTGTATACATAGACCTCTTCCTCCTGATGGTTTCAGTCCTGTGAGAGAATGTGTTGGAAGTGAGGCAAGCCAGCTCTTTTCTCACTGGCTTCACAAAATGGACTGGCTGTGCCCAACTCTGCTCTCCACTAACTCTGAATGGTTCTGGAGTTAGATGTTTCCCTGACACAAGCTTGGTGACATTTTTGGATCAACTACCATTTGTGCTCCTTCCATCGTAGGAGTCTTAGATAAAATAATTAGCGTTCTTCAAATGAGTCTGAAATAAAAGGGCAAGGGCCTGATGGACAGGTTACGCCTTTTTCTTTGCCTTCAGGCCCAGCTGCTTAGTAGCTCCCTTACCTTCTGCCCTCCTTTTAAGGGTGTCTTGGGCAAACATGGACCTTGAGGTAGAGTCTCCAGAATTGGAGCAGAGAGCAGTGCAAGGCCTTAAGCTTTCCCCTGGTCCCTGTGTTCATGTCTGGCTCCTGTGTGGTTCCTGCCTTAGAAGTCAGGTGGGAGTCTGACCAGCAAGGATGCTGCCCTCCTGCTCTTTGGTTATTCTGTGCAACCTTTAGTCTAGGAAAAGTGCCAGTCTTCATTTCCAAGAATCATATCTCCCTAAATGGGGCAATCTGCTTTAAATGCTTTCTCCACTCTGGCACCTTCCCCTTCTTACGATTGGCATAATTAAAGGGACAGGCTCACCTTTTTGACTGCTTGTACTGTGCTGTGTTGGAGTGGGTGACCCAGTTCCTGTTGGTATGTGTGTGCATGCTACATGTGTGTACCAACAGCTGGTTCTCCACCTTGCAAAGCTGTCATTCCACAGCCATTCAAGAGTTATTTGGTATTTAGATGCTTTGCTTTTGCATTTCCTCATGTGTTCAACCCATTTAATTTCATTAAAATTTTTTTTAGCAAGTACACTATTATGATGCACAAAGCTTTTTATACCTTTCTGGACAAAACACACACTAAGCTAAAAGATAGTCTCTCCGTGTGGTCCCAGGTTGGGATTTGCTCTACCACACATGCTGTTGGGTGTCTTTCTGCATCAGTGTTTACCCTTCCTCCTCTGACACTTGGGCTGTGAGTGTGTGCCATGGTGGTGTTCATCCTTAGAGTCAGTGCTGGTCTCAGTGAACAGTAGGATGTGTAGGAAGTTACTGTGATTACTGTCCTCCCTGATTTCAGTCCAACTGCCAGGCCAGCCCTTCCACTGAGCTCCTTGGGAACCTGGCTTTTTACTACCTGCCACTCAGTTTCAACCAGTTTTTTTCAAGGGTGTTCTGCTGCCTCTGCTGCCCTCTGCTCTGTGGAGGCAGCCAGCTTCCCATCACTTTAATTTCAGAAGTCAGCCTCTGAACTGCACCAAGGCACACTGTGTATGAAGCCCTGTGTTAGTTCAGCCAAGAATAAACTGGAAAACCCATGGTGCCTTCCTGAGTTACTTTAAAGAGGCACAGAAGAGCCTTGGGATGGATGTACACCCGTGCTCTCCCAAGCTGAGAGATTGCCCTGTGGTAGGACATGTCTTTGGAGTTGCTTTCTTGGTAGTGAGGACAGCTCGTGATTGTTTCTATACCATTTGTCACCTTGGTCCCCTTTGTGATAAGGTTGGTATGCACAGGTCCAGCGGATAGCAGGTGGGATTGGATGAGCACGTGTGGGAAGTTGAGGAAGTTGGAAGCTGGAGGTTTTGCTGAAGGTTCTATAGCAGGGCAGGTGCTTCAGCATAGTGTAGTGCTTTGATTTTTCTCCTGCTATAAGAAAACACTGTATGCTCTGATAAAATACAGGACAGTGAAGCAGGATGTGCTTCCCAGAAGCTGACTTTGGAGAATCTTATCCACAAAGGGAAAGAGAAGCCCTCAGCCCTGAGCACCAGAGCTGCAGGGTAGGCGCAGCAGTGGGTCTGACAGTGAGAAACAAGCTTTACTGCTTTCAGGAAGATTTTGGTCTTCAGTGTCTTAGAAGGGATGTGGGCATGACTTGGTACAGAGGGGAGAGAGCTGGGTGGGAAAGTCACATGCAGAGTAATGAGCAGGCATGAGGTAGAGGTGGCATTACTGGCGAAGGGTATGCAGAGTCCAGCAGGTAGCAATGACTAGAGTATGAAAGAGCATTATTTCATGTTGCTATGAATATAATAGTTTGGAGCATGGAGAAGGACTTTGTGCTACATTGCATCCCAGTACTTCCTGGATGTCTTAAGTACGTGTTCTCTAGGTAGCAAGAGAGGGGTAGGCATAGGGGACTGGCACCTGGCACCTGGGGGTTGTGGTGGCAGCAGGAAGACCCAACAGGCAGTTTGGAGTTCAGCACCTGTTCACCCGTAGGCACATCTGTGCAAGTGTGTGTATGTGTCTTGTGTGTCTCTTTTTTAAAAAAAAAGTTCAAGGCCAGCCTGGTCTACAGAGTGAATTCCAGGACAGCTGGGGCTACAGGGAGACCCTGTCTCGAAAAGACAAAAAAAAAAAAAAATTTTTTTTTAAATTTAATTTTCTGTATAGGAGTACATTGCCTGTGTGTTGTGTGTAAGTGCACCATGTCATTCAGTGCCCATGGAAGTCAGAAGAGGGTATTGGATTCCCCTGGAACTGGAGTTACAGATAGTTGTTAGCTGCCATATGGGTGCTGGGAATTGAACCTAGGTCCTCTGCAAGAGTAGACAGTGCTCTTAACCCCTGAGCCATCTCTCTAGCCCCATGTGTTTCTTTTAAGAAGCAAGCCATGCTGGGCATGATGGCACATGCCTTCCCAGCACTCAGGAGGCAGAGGCAGGCGGATCTCTGTGAGTACAAGGCCAGCCTGGTCTACATAACAATCTCCAGGCTAGCTGGGACTAAAGGGGGACTCTGTCTCAAAAGGAAGCAAGCCAGGTAGAAAAAGCAAGGTATTGATAGTCTATGAACAATTGCAATCAAATGGAAGGAATTTTTTTCTTATCCTGAGAGTATATGAAGTATACTCTGAAATGGGCCAGTCAGCTTTTCTTGCCAGGCTGCCTGTTTTCTTCCCTTCTTCTCTCCCTGTCCTTTAGCCTTTCTTCCTTTTTAAATCTTCTTACAGAAGAGTAAGAGCTTTTTGCATGTGGTATTTATCAGATTAACCTTTTAGGGCTTCCACCTACACAAATTAGGGAAGAACTGGAGAAATGTATCTCTGTGGTACCTTCTGTGGAGTGTTTCAGTTCTTGCAGCATCTACCAACCCTTTGTCACTCACTCTTCATTCAGTATTTCTCAAGGTACACAGTTTTGTGCTGGCCCTAGTGATGGACCAAGTTAGTATGCACAGGTTAGTTCAATATAATCTCAGTTTGTCTATCCATCCTCCCATTTATCAAATAAGGAAACTCTTCCTGAAAGCCCCAGCTCTTCTCTTCTCCCTTCTGATAGGGTAGATGTGGGCCACCCTGGGTCAGTTACAGACACAGTGATTTGCTTAGGCTAGCCAGGATTGGCTATCCAGTCACTGAAACATGTTAGAGAGAGGGATATCAAGATCAAGTCAGGACTCTGTCGGATGAGAAAGAATGGATGACGGTCAGGAAGGCAACTTAGAGCATCTGCTTCAACATGCTAATTTAAAAAAAAATTTTTTTTTTATTATTTATTTTTTTGTGTGTGTGTATGAATGTATTGTCTGCATGCAGGTCTGTGCACCTGTGTCGTGCAATGCCGCGGAAGTCAGAAGAGGGTCTCGGATTCCCCTGGAACTGGAGTTCTCCTGGAATTGGAGTTATAGACGGTTCTTAGCCGCCATGTGGGTGCTGGGGATCGAACCCGGGTCCTCTGCAAGAGCGTCGGTGCTCTTAACCGCTAGGCTATCTCTCCAGCCCCCAACATGCTAATTTTTAAATAGTTTGCTCTGGCTGTGTAATTCTTGATGATAGCATTCTCTACATTTGGCCATGTTTACTATGATGATTATTTTAATTGAGTTTGATTCAGTTAATTATTTATACCTTACTCTTTTCTATACATTTTGATTTGTTTTACAATATGACTACACATGTTCTTTGTTACATATAACACACACAAAATTTAGGAAAAGAATCAGGATAAATACAAATAAATACAGTAGTTTGAAGTCAGGAGGGAAAAGAATCACGGATGTGCAAACCGTGTGGGCTCACTTTGCTCACTTTAACTTCACATTGTCTCTGAGCTTTGTAGCACCAGGGACAAAAGGACAGTGTGGTCACTGGCATAATTATTACTGTTGGAGAAGGAAGACATATGCTGAGTGCTCAAGAACAGCAAGGATTCCTTTAGCTCTTTTCAACTGAATTTTGCACCTGGGCCTTAATCTAGGAAGCATTGGGTGGTACAGTAAGCAGGGTGTTCAGTGTCCCTTGGCAGATGGAAAACTGGAAGTCACAGCTCTCTCAGTGTCCTCATTGGAAGCTCAAGACATAATATCGAGATATACACAGTATATGTCATTTTCTGGAAGGTGAAAATTACAGGTCTGAATATTTATTCTTGGCCTTCTGCTGGTGGTGGTCCAAGCACTAGTAGCCCACTTCCCCTGCAGAATTGCAACCTTTGTGTCTGTTACACAGTTTTGTGGCGTGCGTGTGTGTGTGTGTGTGTGTGTGTGTGTGTGTGTACACATAGGCATATAGACCTGCAATACCATGTATGAAGAGATGGTTTGGGAATACTCCGTTGCCCACCATGCTGGATGCTAGTTTGCTGACTGAGGCTGTAGAAATTGACCTGGGAAGGTTGACATCTGTAGGAATTAAGGCCTCTATTTGAAACACTCACAGAGGAGTGTTCTATTTTTGTAAATAGGATAATTGGGTGGAAAACTGTGCTAATATCTATCTTTAACCACTCCTGGGGACAAAGCCTAACTTTTTTTTTTTTTTTTGGTCTTTTTGAGACAGGGTCTCCCTTTAGTCCCAGCTGACCTAGAGCTTGCTGTGTAGACCAGGCTGGCCTTGAATTCACAGAGATCCGCCTGCCTCTGGCTCCCAAGTGCTGAGATTAAAGGCATGCACCACCACGCCCGGCTTAAGCCTAACTTTTAAAACCATGAAACTATAACCAAATGCCTCGTTGTTATCTCTGTACAGGCCAAATATTTAAAAAAGGATGTCAGATTTTCAGATTGAACAGAGAGTGAGCAAATGAGTGGACAGAGGATGGGAATAGACAGGGAGACAAAGGCAGATAGGTCAGGGATGAGCAGGGAACCTCCAGCTTCTGGGAGTGCTATGGAGGGAGAGGTCATGGAAGAGGGTTTCTGGAAACGTCAAGGGAGACAGTGGTTGTGTTATGACAGAAATGTTACTTAATCTAAATGAGTTGATCATTTCCTTGGGAGGGTTTTGGGAATGACCATTGTACAGCAAGGACAGAGGAGGGAGGTTAGAGAGGGCTAGCAGAGAACAGCATTTACAGACTTCCTGCTGTGCCCTGTTTCTCTGTTGACCTCCTTTGAGAGCTGGTGTCAGGAAATGGCTAGGACTTTGGCTTTGCCATCAGAGACTTGGTTCCAGGCTCGAAGCCTGTTTTTCTCATCCAAAACATTGGGGAAAATGCAGGTGCTTTACCTCAAACTGGGAGCTGTTGTGAACATGTCCACACTTAAAAGAGTGCTAGTTACCACAGTGTTGGTCTTCAGAAAGCCTATTGATGCTTTGTGTATTTTATACATCTTTTTCCAATTCAGTTTCACGTATATCCCCTTCACCCTTACCACCACCCCACCCCTACCATCCCAGATCATGCATTCTGCCGTAAACTTTTCTGCATCTTTCTGGGTTTTTTTTGTGTTGTTTTTGTTTTCATTTTTTTTTTTACACAATAAGTGATATTTGTGAGTACAAGCATCCTTCATGTCAAACAATTTGTGAGCAGTTGTGCCCAAACCCAATACAAGCTCATGGGTCCCACCATCCAGCAGGGGGTGGCTTGTATGTTCAATCAAGTTGATCAAATGAGTGTCCAGTCTAATATTGTCGTAGTTTCACCTTTCACCCCAATCGCAGCGCCTTACATTCATACGCGCCTCCTCTTCCGCAGATTATTTCCTCTAGGCTTAGAAAAGGGGCACAACGTGGATGAGATGCAAAACAGTCTACTTTCTCTGGAGCTGTTGTCTTGGTCTCTAGTCAATTCTGGCTCGTTCTTTTATGGGCTGCCAGCTGTCCAGGCATAACCTTTCAATCCTACTAATGAAGACATGCAATTAGATATATAGGTATTTAAACAGTATAATATACAACCAGATGCCCCTCAACTGATGAGTGGATAGATAACAAGATGTGGGTCATGTACACAATGGAATTCTATGCAGCAGTAAAGAAAGACAACATCATGAACTTTGCAGGTAAATGGATGGAGCTAGAAGACATCATGTTAAGTGAAGTAACACAGTCCCAGAAAAACAAACGACAAATGGTATCTCTCATATGTGGATGCTAGTACCAATAACCCAGTTATAAATATTTCTTGTGGAGAGGGATGCATATTAAAAGAAAAACAGCAGAAAGATTGCTTCAGAAAGCCTTTTTAAACATACCGTGAAGTAGATAGATATCAGACTCTCCATCTTATACATGAGTGAACTAAAGCTGAACGATATGGATTAGCTTGTCCAGTATCTTTCTTCTACTACATGTTAATGAGGACTTAAACTAGATTTTCTGATGCCTAAAGCCCATTGCTCTTGCCTGTTACCTGCCACCCAAGATCACTTATCTTTCTCTTATGCCTTATGACTGGACAAGAAGGCCATGAGCCAAAGTACCTGTGTTGGAATTCTGACAGAGGACCTTACACTAGCTCTTCAAAAAGAGCAAGGATTCCTTTATCTCGTTTCAACTGAATTTTGCACGTGGGCCTTAATCTAGGAAACACTAAGTGGCACAATCAGCAGGGTGTTCAGTGTCTCCATGGCAGATGAAAAACTGTAAGTCACGGCTTTCTCTCCCAATGTCTTCATTGGCAGTTTAAGACATAGCCTCTGGAGCTCAGTGGTGGGTGACTTTCTGCCCTTTGTGATCCCATTGGATGAGCTTGGGCAGTGATGTGCAGGACTGCCTGAGAGAGATTTTCCCACCTGTGTCTCCTTGCTTAGAGCATATTCCTGTCTGGAGAGGAAATTCCAGATGACTGTAGAAGAGCATCCCAGAGCTGTCCAGGAGACTGTCAGTGTCATGGTTTTCCTTTCACCTTTGTCCAAGTCCAGATTTTTGTTTTGGGACCTTGTTAAATCTTATATAATAGGCTTGAGTTTGTTTGATGTGTAATAGAAATAGCCTTGTGTGGCATAAGCTTCTGCCTGGGGTCACCACCTGCCCCTCCAAAGCTGAGTAGCCAAATTTCTTACAGATCTTTTCATATTAATAGAATAATAGAAGGCAGATGCTGTGCCAAGAGGAGTGCTGTTTCTGTGCGGCTTTGAGGCCTGTTATGGGGCAAATTGCATCCCCTCCCCCAGTTTTCATGCTGACGTCTTGACTCCCTGTACTTCAGATTGTGACCTTATTTGGAAATAGGGTTGTTGCAGATGCAATTATGTTAAGATGAGGTCACACTAAAGTAGGGTAGGCCCCTAATCCAATATGACTGATATCCTCATAAAAGGGGAGATTTGGGTGCAGACACGCCCACAGGGAAAATGTTACATGAACATAAAGGAGGTGATTGGGGCAATAAGTCTATATACCAAGGAACACCAGATTGCTGGCAGCCACCAGAAAGTGGAGAGAGGCCTGGCATAGTCTCCCTTACAGCCTCCGAAGTAACAACCCCACCAACACCTTGATCCTGAACTTTTACCCTCCAGATCTCTAAGGGAGTAATCTTGTTGCTTTAGATATCCAGTTTGTGGTACTGTTTTACTGCAGCCTTTGCAGACTAATACCAGGCCCCAGGAGAAACAGTGATTTTCTAGAAGAGAAAAGAGAGCCCCTGATGTGCCCTGATTAAAGTTTCCTCTGCAGCATGGGAGTTTGGATGTAGGGCTGAAGCTTCAGGAAGTAGAAAGAAGTAACCCAGACTGGCAGACCGGCTTCCGAAGAATGCAGGTGCTTGTATGAGGACATTGCTCTGAAGTGACCTTTTACCTCATTACAGAAAGCAGTATTGTTCATTAAAGATAGAAATATGTTTTCTTTTTCTTTTAATTTTATTTATTTATTTTTGTATGTGTATGAATGTACTGTCTGCATGTAGGTTTGTGAACCCGTGTTGTGCAGTGTCGCGGAGGTCAGAAGAGGGTGTTGGATTCCCCTGGAACTGGAGTTAAAGACAGTTCTTAGCTGCCATGTGGGTGCTGGGAATCGAACCCAGGTCCTCTGTAAGAGCAGTCGGAGCTCTTAACCGCTAGGCCATCTCCCCAGCCCTGGAAATATATTTTCTTTAAGACCACAAGGAAGCAGGTTTTTTAAAAAAATTAATTAATTAATTAAATAATAGGCTGGATTTGAAATTGTGATCCCCTGCCTTAGCCTCTGGGATTACAAGGTGCTTGCTGCCATACCTGGCTAGTTTTTTTTTTTTTTGTCTTTTTGAGACAGGGTCTCCCTGTAGCCCCAGCTGTCCTGGAACTTGGTCTGTAGACCAGGATGGCCTGGAACTCACAAAGATCCGCCTGCCGGGGCTGGAGAGATGGCCTAGAGGTTAAGAGCGCCGACCGCTCTTATTACAGAGGACCCGGGTTCGATCCCCAGCACCCACATGGCGGCCGAGAACCGTCTGAAACTCCAATTCCAGGAGAACTCCAGTTCCAGGGGAATCCAAGACCCTCTTCTGACCTCCGCGGCATTGCACGACACGGGTGCACAGACCTGCATGCAGACAGTACATTGATACACATACAGAAATAAATAAAAAAATAAAAAAAATAAAAAAAGATCCGCCTGCCTCTGCCTCCCAAGTGCTAGGATTAAAGGCGTGCGCCACCACGCCTGGCTTGTTTTGTTTGTTTTTAAATCGGCCACTGGGAGTTTAAATGTTACCGTCTGGAGCAGCTTTACCTAACAGAACTTTCTGCAGTGACAGTACTGTTGAGGATCCATACTTTTCAGTACAGTAGCCACTTGCTATTTAAGTACTTACAGTGTGGCTAGTAGGGCCAAGGAACTAAATGTCTTATTATTTTATTTGACATAAGAATAGCTACTGATGGCTAGTGGTCACTGTCTTAGGTGGTGCAGATCCAGAGCATAAGAATAGCAGTAGCACAAGGCCAAGGAGAACCTCAGGGTGCCCTCAGCCCTTCCTGGGGCTCCTGGGAAGGTCACCTTGGCTCACCCATGCCCAGTGTGTGTGCGGAATGTTGTACTAAAACAGTGTTTAACACAAGATGTTACTGTTCCTTCTCTAAGCCCAAATTCTCTTAGGCCAGTTTAGTACTTGAAGTGAGGGAGTTGAGGCTCTGATGCAGGTAGACTGAGAAATTTATTTTTAGGTTTTGTGTGCCAGCCCCCAATGTGCCTTGAAGGACCTCTGGTCCCAGCAGTAGGAAGGTGGGAATGTTTAGTTGGGCCCCTTCTATGGAGACAGGAGGGCTCCTGTGGTATCTCTGCTTCTAGATTTGCTGCGTGCAGGTGTCTGATAGAAGCACCCTGAGCTGGAGCTCAGCCTTCAGCTCCCTAAGCCTGGCTGGGTCTGTTTTCTCCTGGCTCATCTTCCCCCACCTCTGTAAGTGCAAGATGCTGCTGCAGAGAGTGTATGTGGGATATTCCAGAATCTAAAATGGAACCCCAACTGGGCATCATTAGATTCAGTTTCACACTGAAGAAGAATGAATCCTTGTGACTGTTCTGGCTGGTCCTGGACAAATGACTGTTGTCATTGTATCACCACTGGCTTTGGCTCAGTGCCCAGTATAATTTAAAAATTTCTTCTTTTTCCAACACTACTTAGTTATCATTCTGATTTCAGAGAGAAACAAATAGCTTGTCAAGTCTTATATTTTTTCTGAACCCCAAGACCACTGTCATGTGGAAATGCTGTGTGTCAGAAAAGGCCCTGCTTTCCCTGAGCCCCACTTGGATCTGGCAGACTGGACTCTGAGCAGCCGAGGGGATGGCACGGAAGGACACTGGAGAAATGTTCACCCAGAATCGCTGGGTCTTGGGTAGAACAGGAGTTTGAGGAAAGGCTAGGAAGTGAGAAGAGGTTGAAGAAAAGCTATTGTCAACTTCAGCAGCTTTGGTCTGGCTGGGTAGCATCATGCTTAGAGGACATCAATACAGAACAATAGCTGATCCTGGCTAATGCTTATCTGGTTACTGCTTGCAATATGCCAAGCAAATTCCAAGCATAATACTTTACATACATTAGTCTATATAAGTACAAGGTCTTTTTTCTCCAAGAACTTATCAGCTCATCACAGACTAGTGTAAACAAAGCGACGAAAGACATGAAAGTGATGCTGAGCACTGTTAGAGAGGCACAAAGAGAAAACCCTAAGGTCTCGGGTGATGGGAGTAAGGGGGCTGGGGAGGCATGACCCCATTTAATCTTAGAAGGATGGCTTGGGTTTGGAAGGGTGGCAAAGAAGCCTGAATTAGTTTCAAACAGTCAGAAGACAGCAGGTATCCACCCTGGCATAACTGGACCAAGTTATAGGTCACAGGTTTTCTCACTTGAATGTATTATTTGACTGGAGTAGCCATCACAGATGGAGAGTTCAGAGGGACCACACAGAAATAATGAATAATTTGCAGGGGCAGTTGGCAGCCTTAGTGTCTCTCTGTGCCTGTGTGTCCCAGCAGGACACACACGGGTCTGCCTCCAGCCCCATCTGCTCCCCACTCCTGGCTCGAGCTGTCCTTTAATAACTTTCCTGTCACCTGCTCACATGAGGTCATTCATCTCTTGTCCTCTCTTCCTATATTTAAATAGTCCTGGCTATGACTTGCAGTAAGAGACTTGCCTGATTATGGGCAGGATTGATTTCTGGGTAGAGTACATGTTTATTGAATTTGCAGGACTCTACCTGCAGTGATCAGGCACTGGAATAGGTGGGGTCCAGATGTTAAGGGGCCTTGGTTCTCGCTGGAAGTTGAGGGTGAAAGGGACCAGATGTGAAAGGTAAGCCTAGGCAGTCAACTTGGGTCCCTGGAGAGAGTGATTGTAGAGGAGAAAGAGGAAACAAGAGTGGGCTTTTGGGATAGAGGACCTTGGGGGCACTGTTGCTTGATTTGGGATGTTTTAAGTTTAAGACATGACAATCCCCATAGTGGCAGTAAAAAGACATCTTAAGTCTGGAACAAGGGGACATCTTCCTCTATTTCCCTGGCCTTTATCCTTGCGCTTGAATGCCAAACCCAAAACTCCCCGTTCCTGCTAAAAGGAACTAGTTAAAAGGTTCCCAGGGATCCTTGGAACAGTTGCATCCTGCTGAGCACTCCTGAGGCTGGAAGGGGAATTTCAGGGCAACCGCTGAATGATGTGACCTGTAACCTTGCCTGAGTAATCTTCATTTGGAGCTTGGAGACAAGGCTGGCACATTTGAAGGTTGGGGAATGCCTGGTGACTATTGTGCCCCATCCAGTGAACCCCATCTACCTTTTGATTCCTAACTAATTGCAGAGAACAGTACAAGTTGCTCATCTTCTGTGACATGAGAAGGATGGGTACGGGTGAGGGAGGGCCAGTCTTTCTGCTTTAGTTGGACCAGTCAGTTCAGTGTTCCCTTTACTTATTCATCTGGAAAACAAAGGGATTTGGCAAGGATGCCCTTTAATGTGACTTCCAACTCTGCAATGCTTTGTCCAGGAAGTGGTCTTTTTTTTTTTTTTTTCCCAGAGAACCATTCCATAGTTGCTGGTTAGCTTGTTGTTGTGACAAGAAGCAACATGGTGAGTGAGTGGAATTCGGCCACAGGAGTTGGCAAACCTAGTTTACATCCACTTCGTCCATCCATCTGTCCATCATGGGGCTCAGTTGTAGCCCTTGGCAATTATCTGCTCCTTACTAGTTCTCAAGTTTCCTCATGTATAAAATGGGGGATGACCCAAATTTCAGGTTCATTGGAGAGAATATCTACCAGGCATCTACAGCGGTCTCCCCCTTATCTGTAGAGGATCCATTCCAAGACCAATGGCTCCCTGAAACTGTGACAGTTCTGAATCCTCCACGGGATGATATTTGTTCTCTGTTTGCATACCCATAATAATAAGAGGTTGACAGTGATAAAGCAGTTCTAACATACTGACATTTTAGGTACATGACTCTCAAGTACTGTACCATACTTGATATATGAGATTATATGATGCTAATGTGATGAGGTGAAGTGAGTTGAGTGACACAGGAATTCTGATGTTGCATTAAGTTACTACCTGAGGGCTACCAAAACAAACATAAGCACATTGCTGATAACTGAAATGGTTGCCATATGACAAAAGGGCAGGTAGTGTATATGATGTGGATACTGAGTAAAGAGATTGGACAAGATGACAAGGCTTTTGTCATGTTCAATATGCTGTACAATTTAAATCTTGTGAATTGTTTATTTCTAGAATTTAAAAAATATTTTCAGGTCCTGTTACAAAATAGAGGACTGAAACTTGGAAAGTAAAACAGTGGATTAGGAGGTCTATTGTACTTTGGGGCCTATTTTAATTTTTATTTTTTAATTATCTTTATGTCTATGAGTATATTGCTTGCATGTGTGTAAGTGCACTCATGTTGTTCAGTGTCCAAGTAGTTCAGAAGAGGGTGTCAGATCCCCTGGAACTGGAGTTACAGATGGTTGTTAGCTTCCATGTGGGTGCTGGAAATCAAACCTAGGCCCTCTGCAAGAGCAGTCAGTGCTGTTTACTGCTTTATTGACATCAAATTTATACATTAAGGTTCACTCTTTAAGGAAAATTTTTTTTTAAATCTATGTGTATGAGTTGTTTGCCTGCATTTATGTATGTGCATCAGATGAGTGCCTAGAGGCCATAAGAGGACATCAGACTCCCTGGAACTAGAGTTACAGGTGGTTTTAAGCTGCCATGTGGGTACTGGGAATCAAACCTAGATCCGCCGAAGAACAGTAAGTGCTCTTAGCCACTGAGTCATTTCTCCAATCCCAGAGTCCACCCTTTTGAAGTACACAACTCATTGGCTATTCACAAACTATTCACAAACTTGTTCATCACCACTGTCTAATTGCAGAATATTTTTATTATCTCTAAAAGAAATCTCCAGTTGGGCGTGGTGGTGCATGCCTTTAATCCTAGCACTTGGGAGGCAGAGGCAGGAGGATCTCTGTGAGTTCAAGGCCAGCCTGGTGTACAGAGTGAGCTCCAGGCCAGCTGGGATTAAAGGGAGACCGTGTCTCAAAAAAATACAAAAAAATCCCCCACAAAAAAACCAAAACCAAACAAACAAAAATCTCATCTTTGTCAATAGTTACTTCCCATTCACTTCCCCTAGTCCCTGATGGTGCTTTCTCTGTGAACTGTCCTGTCCTGAAAGTTGCATGCAAATAAATGGCAGTGTGCAACAGTGTGGCCTTTTGTGTCTGGCTTCTTTTGCCTAGCAGTGTTTTTGTTTCCTGCTTGTTGTAGCAGTGCTTCTTTGCTGTTTTGTTGCCAAATAGTATTTTGTAGTTTTACTGGTCCACATTGTGTTTTTCCCATTACTAGCTGGGTTCTTTCCACTTTTAGACTGCCCTGTATAATGCTGCTGTAAACATTTGTGTGGACATAGGTTTTCAAATTTCTTAGCATCTCATTGTGTTTGACTTACATTTATTTCTCTAATGGCTAAGGATGGCATGCATGTGTTCACTAGTAATTTGATTGTTTTCTTTGTAGAAATTTTTATTTATTTGTTTATTTGAGTGTATGTCTATTAGTGTATATTGCCTGGATGTATATAAGTGCACCTGTCATTGAAAAGCCCACAGAGGTCTGAAAACAGCATTGGATCCCCTGGAACTGGAGTTAAGAATGGTTGTTAGCCATCATGCGGGTGCTGGGAATTGAATGCCAGTCTTCTGCAAGAGTAGCCAGTGCTCTTAACCACTGAGCCATCCCTTCAGCCACTTTGTAGAAATATATAGTCAAATTCTTCACTCGTTTAAAAAAAATGACTATTTGTTTTTGTTGTTGAATTTTAAGAGTTTTTTTGTATGTTCTGGATAGTGCACCTGTCTTTTGAAACAGGGCCATAGTCTTTGTTTGCCTCTCATCTCAAGCTTCTAAGTGATTTCTAGGTGATCTCTAGGACTGATTTTTCAGATACTGAATTCTTTCAAGCCTTCACCCTGTGTACAGTCTAGAGCCCTTCTTAGCTTAGAACCATGAGCCACTCTGACTTAGAGCTACCTTGAATTCACAGCAGCAGAATAGCTGGTCTCTAGAGATGCTGCCTGGCCGAATCTTTGGAGGAACTGCTACTAGGTCTCAGCTTTTAGATAGAGGTGTTATAGGGCAGTTGTAAGTTTTTTTTTTTTTTTGCAGCTGTATCAGGGGGTCCTTCATTCTGTCCTATGGGCATCTAGATATTGGGGCTAAGGACTACAAAGGGCATAGATCTGAGGATGCTGACTTTGTCGCACAGTACCACTGCTGAGATGAGTAATACATTTTCCAAGAGTGATCTGGCATTTTAAATCACATGTAAAAATATCTCAATGAAAATAATCTGCCTGTTTTAATAAGAGCTTTTTTTTTTTTTTTTTTTTTTTTTTGATCTTTTTGAAACAGAGTCTCCCTGTAGCACCAGCTGTCCTGGAACTCACTACGTAGACCAGGCTGGCCTTGAACTCACAGAGATCCACCTGCCTCTGCCTCCCAGGGATTAAAGGCATGTGCCACCACACCCTGTGAGAAGAGACTTCTATGGGATGCCTTCAGAGCTACTGAGACGACTACATGTCCCCAAGGCATGCTCTCTGCCTTGGCGCCCCTTTGGCTTTGGCCTTGTCACCACCTCCTCATCTCCGGCACGTATGCCCTCCCCTTTTTGCCAATGTGGATTTGGCCATCTCTCCAGGTCCAGATGGATCTTGTTCAAGGACCTGGAAATTGCCCAGGACCTCCATAGCTCAGCCTCTTCATGGTTGCCAGAGGAAGGGGCCTACAGTGAAGCAAAGGCCCTAGAAGGCTACTCTAAATTTGGCTTTTGAGAGCCATCTCTGCCATTTTGTAAAGCTGCAGAAGTACTTCCCTGATCTAAACACTTATCCTTTTCTTAGACAGGGATTTGATGGGTTATGGACAGATGTTATTGATTCTTCTTCCCAAATTAGTCAAGATAGTTTAAATCCTCTTTAGTGTCTGGGAGATGTGCTTAGAGGACAAAGCCAGTTGCCCTGGGATGATGCTTGCTTTAAAGATAAAAATTGCCTGTGGATGTGTGTGGCCTCACAGGAATGGCTGGCTGGTCTACATTGGAGCCTTCTCATACACCTTTGGCATCTCTGAGCATTCGGACCTACCCTACCTGGCAGATGTCATAGAAAAACCTTCAGAAAGTTGCTGACTAGTTAGAATGGTAAGTTGTAAAATTACTGTGTTACAGCTAGATTCCTTAGGGAATAGCTAATCCATTATTTTCCAATTTTCTTTCCAGACAAAAAATATCAAATACTTTGGTGTGAGTAAAGAAGTTTTTCTTCAATAAATAAATTTGGGCCACAGAGTATATTGCTTGGCTCTCATGGAGAGTCACAATAAGCAATTCCATATTAAAGGCTTTGTGAAATCCTACAATAAAGACAGTAGCTTAATATTATTTAAGCCAGCATTTCTGAAACTATTTGACCTCAGTTCCTCCTTTTTTTTTCTTAATAGGTATTAGCATCCCATAGGACATGAAGCACACTTTGGGAAACATATTCCCTGGATAGACAAGGAAACCTATGTTTAGATATACTTAGTTGTTTTTATTTTTTTTAAACATCTATTTATTTATTTATTTATTATTTTTTATGTGTATGAGTGTACTGTCTGCATGTAGGTCGGTGCACCCGTGTCATGCAATGCTGCGGAGGTCAGAAGAGGACGTCTGATTCCTGGAACTGGAGTTAAAGACGGTTCTTAGCCGCCATGTGGGTACTGGGAATCGAACCTGGGTCCTCTGCAAGAGCAGTCGGTACTCTTAACTGCTGAGCCATCTCTCCAGTCCCACTTAGTTGTCTTTAAAGTCACCTCAAAGTAAGACTTGAAACCACATTTCCTATTGCCTGTTCTCTTACTGATTTTACAAATTATAGCATAACTATATGCTTGAATAAGGGAGTAGGGTTTGTTTTGTTTTGAGACTGTTTCATGTAGCCTAGGCTGGCCTTGAACTGCCAGTTTTGCTGTCAGCCTTCCAAGTGTTGGGATCACAGGTTTGAGCCATCATGCCCAATAGATTATGGCTTTTTAAAAAATATTTTCATTTGGGGCTGGAGAGATGGCCTAGCAGTTAAGAGCGCCGACCGCTCTTGCAGAGGACCCGGGTTCGATCCCCAGCACCCACATGGCGGCCGAAAACCGTCTGAAACTCCAATTCCAGGAGAACTCCAGTTCCAGGGGAATCTGAGACCCTCTTCTGACCTCCGTGGCATTGCACGACACGGGTGCACAGACCTGCATGCAGACACTACATTCATACACATACGGAAATAAATAAAATTAAAAAAAAATATTTTCATTTATATTATTAATAACAAACACAGGCATTAGAGCTAGCATTTGAAGCCTGTCCCTGTCCTTTCACCAACTTGTGACCTTGGGCAGCAAAGCCTGCTGGTATCTGTCCAGTGTTTTCCTTCTGCATAGTATTGGTGCTGCTGATGACCTCACAAGGCTGCTTTGAGGATTACAAGAGGGAGTATTTATCAAGATCACAACTGCATCCTTTTCTTTGTTTCCTCAGACTTCAGGGCCTGAGCTCAGTTATCTGGGACTTTAAAGGCTTGAGCATATTCCAGATGCCAAAAATCTAATAATGATTATAGTGGATATGTATTGAATGGTTACTGAAGGAATGAATGCACACAAGATAGTATGATTGCTTGTGGAAATTCAGAGCTGTACTGAACTACTGACTATTCATTGTATTGGAGGAAAAGTGAAGGACAGGCAGAGCAAATTAGCCAGGCCAGGTTGACAGCTATGCTGTCTAGATCATGCCTTCCTCTCTTTACTTCCACAGGTAACAGTGTGCTTAGATTTTCTTTATAAAATAGGTTAACAGCAGACCTTTGGAATATGATTTCTTTTAAAAGCAAAATAATGTCAGACCTGCAAACAAGGTGTCCTGAGGAGACCAGGTAAAGGACTGGTGGAACACTGCAGAAGAACAGGGTGATGCAGGGCACTGTGCTGAAAAGCTGGATGATGTTACTTGGGTGGACACATGAAAGAAAGGCACGTCTGCCAGGAGCTCAAACAGCCTACTGTTACACAACTACTTCTTTTCTCTCCTCTGTGGAAGTAAATCTTCCTTACTTTCCAGCAGAAGCCCGTTAACCTCAAAGCCTGCTTGTCCTGCTCTGGAATTTGTACTTCTGCCTAGGAAGGTCATGAAGCCCAGGCATTGTTTACTGCCAGCTCAGAGGGGACCCATGCCCAGCACTGAATCACCAATTGCATTGATAATGGACTTGGCCTTCTTTTTGGTCCCCAGACCATATGTGCGCAATTTTGTCATTCCCTGTGGAATCTATCAGGACTAACAGACCTTCAGGCCCTGGAGCACTAGTCTCCCCTGATATCTTCCTTAGTTAACATCTACTTTTTCTTGCCCCTTGCCCCCTCCTGCTTTTCTTTCTGCCAGTTTCTCAGAAGGCACTTTTCCTTCCTTCCTTCCTTCCTTCCTTCCTTCCTTCCTTCCTTCCTTCCTTCCTTCCTTCCTTCCTTCCTTCCTTCCTTCCTTCTTCCTCTTTATTTTTGGTCTTTTTTGAGACAGAGTCTCTCTGGAGCCCCTGCTGGCCTGGAACTCATTATGTAGACCAGGGTGGCCTTGAACTCAAAAGTGCCTGCTTCTGCCTCCTGAGTGCTGGGCTCAAAAGGTATGTGCCACCATGCCTGGCCCTCAGCAGGCACTTTTAAGAGTATCATTTGAAGCAACAGTACATAATTCTGCATGAGGTCCTGACCAGCAGCACAGACAGCTTTGCCCTGGTAAGGGGACAATGAGAGTGTGCCAGTTTGTATCCTGTTGCAGCTGTGGCTTGCACAGAGTGCCTCTTTATCTGGCAGCCTGGTGCACGTTGTACCAGCCTTGGCTGCTATGCCATGTGTTGGCCCACTCTTTGGACAATGTGGGCTGAGTATGCTGCTGATACCAAATACCTCACAACTTTCTCACTTATTTACCCTGAGTCAAACAGACCCTGTCTCCTAATCTGAATTTAGACTGAATTTATAGCTGTTTCTATAGAATTGCCTTCTTTGGGCTTTGCCTAGAACCGCTGTATGTTGGGACTCCTGAGGAGTCCAGAAAGCTAATCTAGAAAACAGGTAGCAATTAGTCAAAGGGTTAAACATAGAGTCTTTTTGTGACCCAGCAGCCCTACTCTTATCTGTATCCCCAAGAGGAATGAAAACATTTGTCCACATAGACTTGTGCACAGCTTTGTTGCCCCATTGTGTTTAACAGCCAGAAAGGAACAACCCAGATGTTGGCCTAAGGAGTGGATAAACAAACTGCTGCCCATCTATTCAGTGGACTCTGACTTGGCAGCAAAGAGGAGTGAAATGCTGATATGCACATAGAGGAACCTTGAAAAAACTTCTGTGAAGTGAAAGAAGACACCAAAGTCCACATGTTTTATGATTCCTTTTATATTAAGTGTGTAGAATAGGCAAGTCCACAGAGATGGGAAATGGATCTCTGTTGCCAATGCCTGCAGCATGAGAAGATGAAAGTGACTGCTAAGAGGTGTGGGATTTCTGTTTAGACTGACAAAACTGTTTTGGAATTAGTGATGATGGTCACACAGCTCTATTTGAAACCACTGAACTGCACATTTTACAGGGTGAGCTTTGTGACATGTGAATTATATGTCAATAAAGCTACTATTTTAAAAACTACCCTAAATTTTCAGCCAAGTTCTTCAGGGGTACACAGGGGCCAATGAAAAGAGGTGGGGGATGGTCCATCCTGGTGGGAGTAGGCACTGATCTGATCCTGCCCCTGGAGAGAGGAACCAGGTGTGGGTGGAAAAACAGCATTGGGGTGGGGTAGGAGGGGAGGAGTCGGGCATGGAAAGTTCCCTGTAACCTGCAGTGTTTGTTCAGAATGTGCACAGTCTTGAACATCCTTGGTACCAGCCCCCACCTTCAGCTAAGTTCTAGCAGGAGTTTGTTAGGTTACAGTAGCCAGTGAATAAATGACCATCCTTAGACATTAAAACAAATTATCTGGAAAATATTAAGCTTACTGAAAACTTGCACAGAGGGGGCTGGAAAATGGCTCAGTGGTTGAGAGTACATACTTGCTCTTCCAGAGGACCTGAGTTTGGTTCCCAGTTCCCATATCAGGCTGCTCACAGCTGCTTGTAACTCTTGCTCCAGGCAATCCCACGCCCTATTCTAGCCTCTTAACACCCTCACATAGAGCATATATGAATAGAAAATAATAATCCTTTAAAAATAATATAAAGACCATCCCCATTCCCTTTAGCCAGATTGCTTGCTGTTGTTTTACCTTAGTGGCTTCATATGTGCTTGTGTACTCTTTACTTCCCTTCCCCTTTTGCTGTCACATGCCTATGTGCATACACATGTGCATAATTTTTTTCTAAGTGATTTGGGCATATTTCAAATGTCATGGCCTTTATTCTTATAACATTCAATATGACAGCCAGTTGCCTCAAGTATGTATTTAAATTAAATAAAATTTGAAGTTTAGTTTTCTGGTCACACTAGCCACATGTTCAGGACCCAGTAGCCATACACAGACTGGACTGAACAGAAAATATAGGATATTGCAGTATTGTATAGAGTTCTGTTGGCACCCAGCATTGGTCTTGACTACTTAGGTGTATGTTTTCTGAGAGTAGGGTACTCAGATGCAGTATGGTTGGTAGCATCGAGAACACTAATGTGGTGTCTTTATGTGTTTGTGTTCACGTTATTAAGTTGTTTTCTTTTGGAAGGTGGGTCTTAAGTCTTGTTCGTAGATCTAGACTTGCTTGGCTTGTGTCAGGGAAAGGCATTGGAATTACGGCCAACTGTCTTAAGGGTTTCCCTCTCCTTTGGCCCTTCTTTCTGCCCCTAAACCCCCTTCTCTAGAGGTCTCAGATCTGGAGAGTGGAGGTACATGCAAAAGAGTCATTTCCTTGTCTTTACCACTGGTCCAGTGAGTCCATGTCCTGTCCCATGCCCCTCCTACCTCCCACAATCTGTTGTCTTAGTTGGTGGTTCTATCCTTAAGTGATCAGGAAAGACTATTTTAAGTGAAAGGAAACTGATACTCCCAGCAACAGACTGCTGTCTTTTCTAATAAGGTTTTCTAGATTTTTAGCTAGTAATTAAGAAAAAGCTCATCCAGTTCCATGTTTCTTTCTGTTTCCTAGCTAGATCATGATCCTGTAGCAGTCAGTCACTTCATGCAACCCAGGACTGATTGAGCTTCCTGTCTTAAACTCCTTGTATACCAGATGCTGGATATAGGGGACCCTGAGCTGTCTGTTGTGGCCGCTATTGTCTGCTCTTTGGTTGCTTCCCTGTAGTCTAGGGGAGAGATGCATTCCCAGCAATTTTTGCCACAGTTGCTAGAGATGAACATAGGCTCAAAGGACTTTGCTCTACAACTAATGGCATTAGAGCTGGTCCTCTTGGGCTTCCTGGTGACTGAATGGATTTTAGGGTGTAATATGGAAAACAGGTTCCTAGGCTCCTGACCATCTCCTTGGCAGCTCCCTCCCCAACCAAACCCTAATAAATTTTAGGGTGTTTGTGGATGTAATAAAAGCCAGGAAATAAGACATTAACATTAGTATTTGAGTATTTTTTATCTTTTCCTGTATTTCCATTTAGAATATATTCTTGTACCTTCTCTCACCTTTTGTTCTGATTTCATAATTCTTAGAAGAGAAAATATTTAGCAAGGTAAGGGCCACTGAAGAACTCAGTAGGATTCCTGTTTGAGCCATATCATTTGAGCCAAGGCGGAAAAGGGAAATGGATTTCTGCAGAGAGAGTGGGAATGGAGCCCATAGCCTCATTTTCTACCTGACTAAAACAGAATGAAAGGGCTTGGCTGGCAGGCCCGGGACCACAGGGTGAGCAGCTGCGAGCCACACAGGCACAGTACAAGACAGTGGGATTTCTGCCCTGTCCTACCTTGTGATAACTGACAAGGGATTCAGCCTGCTTCGGAGGAGTCAGCTGAGTACATCTGTTGCTGGTAAAGCACCCCAAAGCTTTCTCTGCAGCCATCATCAGAGGAAACAAATAAACTTGGATATACTTTCTTTATAGAGCAGGAGTAACAAGAGGCATTCTCATTGGCTAAATTGTTTTGAGTGACCTCGTGGGTCTAAAATGGTTGTGCTTTCCTTTCAGGACTCGCATCCTTCCTCCCCACCTCCACGTCGGGACTCAGTTTTGGTGTTCTTCGGTAGTGCTTCCCAGCTCTTCGAGCATGGGTGTGTAATCATGAGACCAGGCTGAGAGCTGATTTAATTCTAGTCAGCTTTGGCCTTGGAGAACGGGGGCGGGCAGACAGAAGCTCTGCCAAGAACATGTGTCCTCTGCATTCTGCTGCTCATCTTCCCTTGGGGATGCACCTTAGTAATCTGCACTGGACACTTGGCTCTTCGTGGCAGTAGAGCGCCTTTGTTCAGCCTGGCACATGAACTCCAGGGCATGCCCTCCTCTCCTTTTCCTGTTCCTTCCCTGAAGTGGCCACAGGAACCTGGGCTCTTCCCCAGCCCTCTCTTCTGCGACAGGCTAAGGCTTTAGATAAGGTCCTCAGTCACCTGTCCCTAGCTAGGTCTTCTCTTACCTTCCCACTAGCACCATCATTCATTCAGACTCCCATGACCTCATTCATGCACTTCCACAGTGGGCTGCTGGCTGTTAGCATCCCGGCCACCAAGCTTTGCCCATATAATCCATTTCACATGCAGAAATCCCACTACTTTCTCTACATTCTCCTTGATGCCTCCAGGACAGTCCCACATACTAGAGACCTGTCACACTCAGAGCCCAGCCTGTCTCTCCAGATCCATCTGCTACTGCCCTGCAAAGAGTTCAGTGTGGCTAGTGTCACATTCTTCCTTGTGCTCGCTATAGAGGGTTTAGTCCTACTTCATCTCAGCTCAGTTTTGTATCTGTAGACCATCCCTAGTGCTGTAGGAAGTAGATGTTTCATAGATCTTAAAACAAAAATGCATCCAGTCTGTCCCTTCACCCTGATGCCCTGATGCCCCTCCCCGCCCCAGCTGCTCTCTTCTGTATGAAGATGATACCCACTACTGGGAGTGCTTTGAGTCAATGACATTTGATTGGTGAGGGTCACTGCTGCCTTCTGTGGTTAGTTATCTTTTCTCATCTCGCCCCAAGCATGCTGGTCTCTTAAAAAATAAGCAGTACTTTCTTTCTCTCAGTGTTTGTACTTCATAGGCTGTAGCCAGTAGTTTGAGTTATTTATTATGGCCTCTAGAATCCTCAGTTTAACAGATTTGGAAATTCGAGGATTATTTGATTCTGAAAGTCTGGTTCAAGTGAACTAATCTTTTTTTTTTTTTTTTGGTCTTTTCAAGACAGGGTCTCCCTGTAGTCCCAGCTGTCCTGGAACTCACTTTGTAGACCAGGCTGGCCTTGAACTCACAAAGATCCACCTTCCTCTGCCTCCCAAGTGCTAGGATTAAAGGCGTGCGCCACCACGCCCGGCTCAAGGTGAACTAATCTTTTAAATGGTTATTCAGCCTGAATTAAAGAGAGATAACCTTAGAATCCAACCGGGCTGGGTAGATAGATAAGGGCACCCCCTCTCTAGTCAGAGGCCTTTTTTTCTGGAATCTCAAGGAAGAGAACAGAGGTGCTTGTTATGCACAGAATTAACCAAAAGGCATATGCATGTTTAAGCATATCTTCTGCTGTGGGGAAATGTTTGTCTTTAAAGAATATGAATGGGGCCGGGCGTGGTGGCGCATGCCTTTAATCCTTTAATCCTAGCACTTGGGAGGTAGAGGCAGGCGAATCTTTGTGAGTTCAAGGCCAGCCTGGTCTACAGAGTGAGTTCCAGGACAGCTAGGACTACAGGGAGACCCCGTCTTGAAAAGACCAAAAAAAAAAAAATATGAATGGGGGAAGGAAAAAACAAAAAGACAGGCATGGTGGCGCACATCTTTAATCCTAGCACTTGGGAGGCAGAGGCTGGTGGATCTTTGTGAGTTCAAGACCAGCTTGGTCTACATAGCAAGTTCCAGGATAGCTGGAGCTCCGTCTCAAAAAAGACCAACTCCCTCCCCTCAAAAAAAGAAAAAAATATGAATGAGACATCTAAAATCAAACACTCTGCAATCTTGTTATCAGTGGTAAATCACAGACTCTTCTTCTAGACCAAGGTCACTGTCAAATATCCTTGTAAGATCTTCCTTATTTTACTGTGTTCCATATACTAGAATTGCAAGTGTATAGATACTCTCATTAATTACAATTTATATTGATAATTTTGGAGTCACAAATCAAGTGATACATTGAATCCTGGATTTATAGTTTGGGAGGTTTCCTTCTTTTAAGATCAGCAAGTCTGTACAACATCATACTCCTACTGGGGCAATGGAAATGTATCTCAGGTCCATATCCAAAACCCTGTAAGTTAGGAGTCCAGAGTGGTATTTGTTCAGTTGTTAATGAGTCAGTGGTATCCTGGGTGTGTAAGCAGTCCTATTTTTAAACCTATTACTGACTTCACTGGTAAAAAAGGGTACAGAATGTGCCTTGCTGGGCTTGGGAGCATAACATAAGTAATACCCATTGTTATTTTGATGTCAGAGAATATTCTTTACCAAAAAGATAATCATTGCATCATAGACCGAGGAATGCAGCTAGAACAGGATGAGAAAGGACCATGCCTGGCCAGAGCATATAATTATAAAAATAAATACCACATATCTCAGGAGTGAGTGTGAAGTTTTTCCTAAAACATGCAATAAAAAATGTTGAGATTATTGTTTATATTGTAGACACAAATCTGCAGTGAGTGTATCATACACAGAATCTGGATCTTAATTATGATTCTAAATACTACTTTTTAAAATAACAAAAGAAAGCTGGTCATGGTGGCTCACACCTTTAATCCCAGCAGTGGGGAGGCAGAGCCAGGTGGATCTCTGTGAGTTCAAGGCCAGCCTGGTCTACATAGTGAGCTCCAGGCCAGCTGAGACTAAAGAGAGACCCTATCTCAAAAATACCAAAATAAATGAGTAAATAAAAATAAAAGAAATGTAAAAGTTCTAAAAGCAAATTGGGTAAAATATAGTCTCTGAAACTTGTACTCTTAAAGTCTCCCAGCATCCTCTTCAGTATCTTCTGGAATAAATCTGCTTTTTCATCTAGGAATAATAGCATTTGCAACACAGGAGATCTCTTCTCATTTCAGCCTGTTTCGGTTGCTTATTCATTAAAAAAACAGCATACTACACCTCTTGCCTGTGCCAGGCACAGTGCTGAGAGAATTTTGAGCAACTTTTCAGGGCAGCATACCCTCATAACCATGGTGAGCTGGCCAACCTCCACACTCCTCACTTTCCACTAGACACTTATGCAGGGTTTGCTTTATGCCAGCCATCGTGATTAGTTGCATATGTGAACATTTAATCCACACAAAGGTTCTGTGAGATACTATCCCCACTTTGTAGATGAGGGAATTGAGGCACTGAGAGATTAAGTAACTTGCTGGGCTCACTCAGAGGTAGAACTGCTTCTGAAATAGCTGTTGGGGTCTCAAAAATAATCTGAAACCAACTCCTTAGAACCCAGAGCACAGCAGAGTTGGAGCCTACCAATGTTGCTGCAGGCTTTCCTATCTTTCATGTCAATACACATGAATATCATCAGATATCTCATGATCTGGGAAGATGATGCCCGTGGCAGGAACACATATGAGAGCAGGCACCTCTGCCAGCAGTGGGTTAAGTGGCTTAGCATTATGGAGCTCTTGGATAATAACATCAGGGAAGATTTGATGACAATGATTCATAGCATAA
Source organism: Rhizomys pruinosus (assembly GCA_009823505.1). NCBI lineage: Eukaryota > Metazoa > Chordata > Mammalia > Rodentia > Spalacidae > Rhizomys > Rhizomys pruinosus. Next base: position 619,289 of record VZQC01013164.1, on the reverse strand, counting down.
ATGGGTCCTCACAAGAGACCGAGGAACCCACTTTGATTTACACAGGTAAGAATGGACTACTGGTTGTGTGGCCAAGGGATCCCTGTGCAGCTGATTGCAAGTTCACAAACACATACAAATTCTTACATATTTTATGTAGCTGCACATTGCATTATTGTAGTTGATAATTTTCAGAATGCATGACAGTGCTTCTTCGTTAGTGAGTGCTCCTCAAAGAGGCTTCTCTTGTCTCCTTTTCTTTCCCCCTTACTCTTTCTCTGCCTCCCCGCCTCCTTTCCCCATTGCCTCTGGGGTCCTTCCTCTGCTCCCCAATGTGGTCCCTCACTGAGTTACTAGATGACAATTGAAAGCAGCAGAGGGGAATGGCAAAGCTCTCCAGAGAACAGGAGCTGGAAGGTCGAACTGCTGTAGCAAACAGTGGTTTCCATGTAGATTGTTGCCCTTGCAGAGGGAGGGTAAAATGAACTCTGCCTTGGTAAGGGATCCAGAGGGTCTTCTGGATTTCACATCATCAGCCTCACTGTTCCTGAACAACACCCTTCACAAAGTTCTCTGGGAAGTTAGCTGGCAGCCACTCAGACAAATGTTCAGAGATGCACAGAAAGGTGAGGCAAGAGATAGCAAGCAGGTATGGCTCTGAGAACAGAGCCCAGGAAGTGCTCCTTGTCCCCACCACAGCAAGAAGCTGAGCTTAGGAAAGGCAGCAGAGATGTTATTCCTGACACCTGAGCTCTTGGCATCTCTAGTGAGTGCATACTGAAGTTTCACGTGGCTTCCTTGGAGATGTTCTGAAGTCAAACCTTAGTCACCATGAACAAATATATTTGCACCAAGGAAGAGGTCTTTGGCACCCAGGCAGGAATAGGAACCATGATGGGGAGGAAAGCTGTACCTCTGTAGCATTTTAGCTCAGAGGTAGTAAATGCAGGCTATGAAGCCATGAAGGCAAACTGCCATTTGGCCCCAGTGACTTTGGGATTGGAATTCCTATAAATACTTTATTGTAGCTTGAGTAGAAACAAGGTTTTGTTTTTGTTTTTTTTCAATGAAGTATATGCTGAATTGTATTACAAAGTATATTCATTTCCTAGGGATACTGTAACAAAGAACTGTAAAACATCTGGCTGAGAACCATGGAAACTAGAGCCAGAGGTGGGAAATGAAGATGTCAGCAGATAGAACCCTTCCTTGCCTAGGGTCCTGTGGGCCCAGTAGCCCTTGATGCTCCTTGGCTTGCAGCTGTATCACCCAGGCTCTGCCTGTTGTTATGCAGCATTCTCCACCCCCCCCCTTTTTGTTTTTGGTCTTTTTGAGACAGGGTCTCCCTGTAACTCAGGCTGTCCTGGAACTCGCTATGTAGACCAGGCTGGCCTTGAACTCACAAAGATCCGCCTGCCTCTGCCTCCCAAGTGTGCCACCACACCTGGCCGGCATTCCCCTTCTTGATAAGGCCACTGCTCACATTGGACTAGGGCCCACCCTAATGGTCTCATCTTGATTACATCCCAGCATAGGTCCTGTTTCCAAATAAGCTCACATTCATAGGTGCTAGGGATTAGGAATTCAACATATCCTTTCTGGGGACAGGTAATGATGGAGTTTATACTGAGTAATGGAGTTGACGTAAACTTTTGGTGCAAAAGAATTTGCCATGGTATCATAAGAATACTAACATGGGCATGAGCAGACCAGTTTTCTAGCTTTGATTCTGAGTGTATTAGTGCTGCTGGATAAAGTAGAAAAGACAAACTCAATGGTGGGTTGGGCATAGAATGAGCAAAGTTAGGTAAATAAAACATACCATTTTATATTGTCAATATAATATCAAACATTTTAGGATGTCTATTTTTTTTTTTCACAAAAGGAATAAAAGCCCACTGGCTTTTGAGTCTTGGTATATCCTTTTAAGACATTTCTAAAGGATAGTGTAATTCATGTGAGGCTGACATACCTTGCAAGGCAACTACTCAGCCTCTTCAGTGCCTGCTGCAAGTTTGGCTTACTGAGGTGGTCAATAAGGACTGTCAGCTGGTGCAGACAGAGGAAGATGCACCTGCCAATGACAGGGAGGGACTGAAGGGGCCAAGAAGAAGACGTTTGTGAAGAAAGATGACTCAGCACCTGAAAACTACTTGATGCAAGTTTTAATAATCCTAATTTAAAACATTCCAGTAGCAAAAATCCTACGTAAGAACATTCTAGGGACAATGAAAAAAATTATTTCAGTGGATTTCATCTATTGAAACCAGAACTGTATCTCATGTTTCTACAGTTGGTGGAAAGTTACTGCTTTTTATTTAATCAGTTACCTTCCAAGAGCCTTACTTGGAAACAAAATACAGGGTTAAAAAAATTCTAACAATCTCTACGGACTTTGGACAATTCAGGTAACATGTGGGAATTTAGAAGTTTATTATCATTAGTACCAAGTGGGCCTTAGGAGGGACCTCATCTCAGCCCAGACCTGCTCCATTCTCAGCTACAACAGAGCCATCCATTTGAGCTGCCACATGCAGGTGGCATCAGAAGTGTTCCACACACGGGGGCTCAGAACCAAAAACCTTGTGCTGGAGTCATTATCTTACCACTTCCAGTTCTTCTCAGTGCCCAAGTGACTGTGGTAGCACCTTCATGCACTCATACACATTCTTGAATGGCCTTTTCTAGAAGGAAGGGGCATACATGATGTGTCTGCTTCTCTTCAGGAGGACATACCTTGCTCCCTGCCAACCTCTGGGGGAAGGAGGGCTATTGGCACATTGCTAGCCAGGCCCAGCCCCTCCTCTGTTTTCATTCTCCTGGATCAATCCCCTAATTGTGTTTATTATCACTTTATCCTTGACCTTCCCATGACTCATGTATTGTTCTCGTACTATTTGACATGCTACCTGCGCCCCTGAGGACGGCTTTATTGCCATCTGCTCTACTTTCTACACCAGCTCTTCTGGGAAGCAGCTTTACCCACATGGATTCCATTTTCATTGAGATGTCGACTTCTTGCCCATTCTCCCACCTGGCTATTTTCTTGGTACATACAGAATATTGCCTCCCTGTTGTTCCTAACACCTAACAACAATCTGCCCTAAGCAAGCTTTGCAGCTGGGCTGCAAAGTCAGCAGCTTACGGTCAGCAGCTCTTCTTGGTCTCTGGCACAGGAGCCTTTTCTTGCCATGTCTGTCCTTTAGGTATGTCTTCATTCTGTCCTGCAGTATTTTGGGTCTATCCCTTATCTTTAGTTTCATCCATTATTCAAGTTTAGGGTCATCTTGCCATTTTGTTGTTGTTGTTGTTGTTCATCCTGTGTAGGCTTAGCCCATCCTATCAATTTTCATTATCTTTTCAAAACAGTTTCTCTTCCTTCAAGACTCAGCCTGGGACTGGAGATGGCTTAGTTGGTAAAGTGCTTGTGAACAGGCATGAAAACCTGAATTTAATTCCCAGGACCCATATAATGGATGCAGTGGTGTGTGACTATAATTCCAACAGTGGGGAGATAGAGAAAGGAAGATCCCTAGAATTGTGGGCCAGCCAGTCTAGCTGAATTGGTGTGTTCTATGTTCAATAAGAAACTCTGATTTGGGGGGCTGGAGAGATGGCTCAGTGGTTAAAAGCACTGGTTGCTCTTGCAGAGGACCTGAGTTCGATTCCCAGCACCCATATGACTCCAGTTCCAGGGGAATTTGATGCTCTGTTCTGACCTCCTCAGGCATTGCATGACACAAGTGCATGTACATTCATGTAGGCAATACACCCATACACATAAAATAAAAAAAATAAAATATTTTTGAAAGAAACTGTCTCTAGGCCAGGCGTGGTTGTTCATACCTTTAATTCCAGCACTCTGGGGACAGAGGTAGGTACATCTCTGTGAGATCAAGGCCAGCCTGATCTACATAATGAGTTCCAAGCCAGCTGGTGCTACAAGGAGAGCACACACACACACACACACACACACACACACACACACACGCACGCACGCTTTCAGTTTAGCACAGAGGCATCAGACGCTGATTATCAAACACTAGCAGCTCTTGACATGAACTTCAGTTAAATCAAGCAATTCCTTGTCTCCCAAGTTTTAGTAGGAATTGATTACTAGACATTTCAGTGTAGATAACCTGTTAGTGCTTGTCACTCACCTTGTTGAAAACTGATTTCTATCCTCTTCTCCCCAAGATAAATGGCACTTTTGACACCACACTTCATCTCCCATTCTATCACCTTTGAATGTTTTATCCCTTAGACATATTTGATTCCTTCCATCCTTTGCCATTCTGGGTTTTTTTTTTTTTTTTAGACAGGGTCTCTCTGTGGCCTAGTTGGCCTGGAACTCACTGTGTAGACCAGGCTGGCCATCATTTCATAGAGTCCCACTGGTCTCTGCCTCCAGAGTGCTGGGGCTGACTGCCCCTAATATCCCCAAACCTGTCAATGTTTTCTTGTGTCTTCTCTCTGAAGTCCTGTATTTTTGCTCTTTCCTGTCTGTTTTCTCAGACAGTTCCTTAGTTCAGATCCTCCTGGCCTTACCTGTGGGCTTCTGTGACAGTTTTTCTGTTTGTCATGAAACGTCTCCAGGGTCCCTTGATCTGTCTTCTTACTCAAGATTAGTGTTCTGGCAGTTGTCCCATCATGCATCAGAAAAAAGATGGTTGCCTCTTAAAAGAGGCATTTATTTTATTCTAATAATTTAAATGATGCATTTCTCTGATACCATCCTGACCACAGGAGACAGAAGTGAGAGATGACATGATCATTGTTGTGGGTGTCCGTTTTACCAAATTGTGTCCTGTGGCTTAGAGCTGCCTCCTGCCCTTTTGACTTTCCTCCTTCCTTGGCTACCATTCTACCTGGCCCCATGTTTCGTGTTTCTAATCCAAGAACCTAATGAATGAAGGAGAAGTTTGTGTAATGGCATGGATTTGAAACTTAGGCAGATTTTGGTTCCAAAGTCAACCCTACTAGTAGTAGCCAAGTGACTCTGGACAAATCATGCCATTCCCCCGAGCACATTTACCCATCTGTTCAATAAGAGAAATACACCTTGTCCTACAGTTGGGAAGAGTAAGCACCTGGAGTCCAGAATAGAGCAAGGGCAGTCATGAACTGAACGTGTCTAAAACTTGCTAATAACATGCACTAACAGTAAGTGTGAGAGCCAAAGGGAAAATGAACTTTCCTGGTGAGGCATCACACCAGCTCTGAATAGTTAGAATCATTTCTATAATTTTGGAGTTACTAGAATTAGGTGAAATAGGCAGTTGGTATGCACAGTGTATGCTAGAGGTTGATTATTGCCTTGCCAATTGTTAATTCATTATTGCTATGCAAATTTGCTTCAGTAGTCTTTAAGTAAAGCAGATGTGTTCTAAGGACAGAGCCCACAGCTCTGGTTGCTCCCCACTGTGAGACTGATGTCCCTATATGCTGGCAGTAGGATCTAGAATACCAGCTTTCTACCTTTCTTTTTTTGAAACAGGGTCTCATTATATAGCCAGGGCTGGCTTGGAACTTGCTGTTTTGACCAAGTTGGCCTTGAACTCAGAGGGCCACCTGCCTCTGCCTCCCAAGTGCTAGGACTACAGGCATGTGCCATCATCCCCAACAAGGTCCCCATCTTTCTAATCACAGTTCATATCTTCTAAAACCTTGCCAGACCACAATCCAGGGTCTTTCCTGATTCTGCATTCTGCTGTTTACTTTGGCAAGTTGTTTATGCTACCTAAAATTGCCAGTTTCCTTTTAAATTGGCATTGGACTTTGAAAGCCATGAGATTTTCAGCAACTTTAGATCAGTGGTGATGTCTTGAATGTCTTTGTGTTTCCTGTCCTACCTGGGGCCAGTCTTTTTTTGTATAGTATAATACATATTTGGTTTTTTTTAAATTTTCATTTTTTTATTGCTGCTTTGTGTATTTCATACATCATTTTCCAATTCAGTTCAGACATATTTCCCTTTCCCTTCTCCCCACCCCACCCCATCCCAGATCATGCATTCTGCCATAACTGTCCTGCATCTTTCTCTCAGTTTTTTTTTCATTTTTTAACAATAAGTGATAATTTATGAGTACAAGCATCCTTCATGTAAAACCAATTTGCAAGCAGTTGTGCCCAAACCCACACAGCCCATGGGTCCCACCATCCAGC